>OW964831.1:42164726-42667226 GCA_943142095.1 Ophonus ardosiacus | reverse complement strand
ATATGCCTTCATAATTGGTTACACTTATTTTTTAACACCCTGTACAGTAATTATGATAGATCCATCTTTTTCGAGGTATCTATATTAATCTACTGTTTAAAATTTTATTGATAAATTCTAAAGCCTCATTCACAACACGAAATTAGTGGTTAGTGTTATTAGTTATGGTTATTGGTTATAATTAGTAGTTAGAGATTGAAAAACACCATTCACAATACGTGAAATTTGTTGAGTGACAGGTGACAGGTGTCACTCTATTAAACAAATAAACAAATAATCAAGTAGACAATCATCATAGTTTTGTTTTAATGTGTGATTTACGTCAATTTGTATTTTGTCAATCCTTATCCTTTTTATAATAAATAAATCGTCCATACTCACAAGTATTTAGTTTTATTCAACAGGTTATGGGCCCAGGCTCGCATGCAGTACAATATTTGTAATTTTGATAGTGATCAGCAATAGATATTTTTGGAGTTGTCATTCTTAAAGTAAAAATTAAAAAATGGCTGAAACTCAGGCTGATTTCAACTATAAAGCACAAATAGAGCATTTAAAAGGGCAAGAGAATTGGGCGAGATGGAAAAGGCAAATAACATTAGTCCTAAAACATCATAAGGTTCTAGAAGTAGTTAATGGAGAGCTGGTTTTGAGTGAAAGAAATAAGGATACTTTTGATTCGAAAGATTCACTTGCACAGTTAATTTTGATCAGTTCGCTTAACTCAACAAATGAGGAACTGACTTCGTCATGTGAATCAGCTAAAGATATTTGGGAAAAATTAGTATCCGTTTATGAACAAAGCTCAAGTCAAAGATTAGATAGTTTATTAGAAAAGTTCTTCTCGTCAGAGAAAATGGGACCAGAAGAGGATATAGTTACCCATATTTCTCGACTGCAGCATGATTTTAATGCTTTAAACTCAGAATTAAAAAATGTTGTAGGTTCTCAGTTACATGAGCTGATTTTGATGGGTCGCATTTTGTCTACTCTACCCACTGATTTTTTTGAGTTCAAGAGTGTTTGGGAGAGTGTTCCTATTAAAGAAAGAACTTTGAATATTTTGACTGAAAGACTACGTTTAATCGAAATGAGACTACCAGGGAAAATTGAAAGAAAAGATGAGATTGCACTGATTGCCAAAAATAAGAATAAGAAACCTATTCAGAATTCTGAAGAAATTAAAAGAAAGTTTATTCCAAAATGTTACAAATGTCACAAATTTGGTCACATTGCAAGAAATTGCCGAAGTAAACAATCACAAAAGGATCAGACGAAAGGTGATGCGTATGTTTGTGACAAGGTAAGAACGCTTGATGTCAAAGGTTGTGATTGGGTAGCTGATACTGCTGCTACAGAACACATGACAAGTCATAAGGAATATTTTCATGAATATGAAAGTTTTAAAATTCCAAAATATGTGCAAGTCGGTAGTGGTAAGTACATTTCAGCATTTGGACAGGGTGTTATAATTGTTGAAATGAATGATGGCAATGAATGGAATATTAATCACTTGCAGAATGTTTGGTATGTTCCAGAAATCAGTAGAAATTTATTCTCTGTTAGTCGAGCGATGGATAAAGGATGTGAGTTTCACGCGAATCAATACCAGTGTAATATTTTAAGAGGACAAAAGACATGTCTAATTGGTAGAAGGGTATGTAAAGGATTGTATGTGTTAGATATGAAAGTTCAAATTCGTTCCGAGGTAACTGAAGTGCCTGAGTCTCATATTTCTGAAACACTCCAGTTATGGCATGAAAGATTATGTCATCAGAATAAGCGGTATGTGAGAAAGGTACTTAATAGGAATGGTATTAATATACCTTTAGATGATGAGCTTTGCGAGGGATGCGTCTATGGGAAGCATCATCGAGAACCTTTTCATACCAGATCAGATCGTCCTTCTGAGTGTGGTCAGTGGATACATGCTGACGTTTGCGGACCGTTCCAAGAAAAATCTATTGGAGGTTCCCGTTATTTTTTATGTCTCAAGGATGATTATTCAAAATTTAGAAGAGTTTTCTTTTTAAAACAAAAATCCGAAGTATCAAATTGCATTGAGACTTTTATTATTGAAGCTAAAGCTTTGAAGCATACTGTTCGAGAGCTGTTTTGTGATGGTGGAGGTGAGTTTTTAAATTATGGGATGAGCAATATTTTGAGTAAATATGGTGTATCCATGAGACAAGCAGTCCCATATACTCCACAACAAAATGGGGCTTCCGAACGAGAAAATAGAACCATTGTAGAAGCAGCTAGATCTATGATACATGGAAAGGAACTGCCAATTAAGTTATGGGCTGAGGCAGTCAACACAGTAGTGTTTGTCATGAATAAAACTGCACCGAGTTCAGAAGAAGAAAAATCTCCTATTGAACTATGGACCAATTGTGTGAAACCAAAAATTCATTATTTTAGAGTATTTGGAAGCAAATGTTTTGCTCATGTTCCAAAGCCTACAAGGAAGAAGATGGACAAGAAAAGTAAACCTTGTTATTTTGTAGGATATAATGGGCACAATGGTTATCGTCTATGGGATGAAGCAACAAATAAAATAATTCTCTCCCGTGACGTAATTTTCGAAAAAGAAGAGTGTGCACAAAAACTTAAGCTAGAGAATGATACTTTAAAGGAAGATACTATTCCAAAAGAGGATGGTAAAACAATAGAGAAACCTGATTTTATATTACAAGTTTCTACTTTTGAAGAGAGTGCAAAAGAGGATGAGGGAAAGGAAGGAGGTGATGTGAGAAGGAGTCAACGTATTAAACAGTTGTCTTCTAATTTAAATAATTATGTATTAATGGCTGATGGCTGTATTTCACTAAATGAAGCTTTAAAGTCGGATGAGGCTCATTTATGGCGAAATGCAATGCGTAGTGAACTTGATTCGCTGGCCGAAAATAATACATGGACATTAGTGGATCCTCCTGCAAATAAGAAAATAATAACAAACCGATGGATTTTAAAAATTAAACGAAAACCAAATGGAGATATTGACCGTTATAAAGCTCGTCTGGTGGCGAGAGGATTTACACAAGAAAAAGGTATAGACTTTGAACAAACTTTTAGTCCTGTTGCGAGGTTTGATACTGTGCGTGCTATTTTAAGTGTGGCTGCTGCTGAATCTTATCATTTAGCACAGTTTGATGTTCAAACAGCATTTCTTTACGGCGAACTTAGTGATGAAGTATATATGTATCAGCCTGAAGGATACGATGATGGAACTGGACGTGTTTGTAAATTGAATAAAAGTTTATATGGACTTAAACAATCTCCACGGTGCTGGAATCAAAGATTTGTTAAATTTATGGATCGGTTAGGTTTGAAGGTAAGTCAAGCTGACCCATGCTTATTTATTAAAAATTGTAATAATCGAAAACTAATGGTGGCCGTTTATGTTGATGATGGTATTGTTGCTGGTGATGAGAGAAAAGTTGAAATATTTCTGAGAAAATTAAAATCAGAATTTAAAATAACTGTTGGCACTTTAGAAAGTTTTCTTGGGATGCAGATCAAGAAATGTAAGAATGGAATTTTTTTACACCAGGAGTCTTACATAAACAGTATTTTAAAAAAATTTAATATGAATGAAGCTAATTCTGTGTCTACACCTATTGAGAAAATTAATATAATAGAAAACGATTCAATGCTTGATAAAAGTGTGCCATTCAGAGAAGCTGTAGGAAGTTTGCTGTTTTTGGCTATGGCAACTCGTCCTGATTTATCTTATGGAGTAAGCGTTGCTTCAGAAGTACTAGATTATCCAAAACGATCAGATTGGATGGCAGTTAAACGAATAATGAAATATTTGACTGGTACTCGTAATTATGGATTGTTTTATGAGAAAAATGTTCAGTTGGAATTAAAATGCTTTTGTGATTCTGACTTTGCAAATGATGAAAAGATGAGACGATCGAGAACTGGTGTAGTGACTACGTTAGGAGGAGGAATAATAACTTGGTTTAGTCGCAAACAACTCACAACAGCTTTGAGTACGACAGAAGCCGAATATATAGCAGCGAGTGAAGCTGCAAAAGAAATCGTTTGGGTAAATCGACTTTTGTGTGAAATGACTAATATTTCTCAAATACCAAAATTGTTTATCGACAATGCGAGTACGATTCGTCTAATTAAGAATCCTGAGTTTCATAAGAAAACGAAGCATATAGAAGTGAGATATCACTACGTAAGAGAGAAATATTATGACGGGATCTTCTCTCTGGAACACATATGCAGTGCAGATCAACTGGCAGATATTTTCACGAAATGTTTGTCTTCTGGGCCATTTAAGAAGAATAGACAGTCTCTTGGAGTTATTTGTTTAAGGGGAAGTGTTGAGTGACAGGTGACAGGTGTCACTCTATTAAACAAATAAACAAATAATCAAGTAGACAATCATCATAGTTTTGTTTTAATGTGTGATTTACGTCAATTTGTATTTTGTCAATCCTTATCCTTTTTATAATAAATAAATCGTCCATACTCACAAGTATTTAGTTTTATTCAACAAAATTAACGTGACGTCTATCTCTGTTAGTAAAATAACACACTTCATTCGTAATTTGGGGTAGTCCTCAAAATTATCATAGATGTCACAAACTTCGAAAAAGTCTTTTGGAGGTTGGAGCTGCTTTTTACCTCCCGCTAACTCTTGGTAAGGGAGGTATAGGGATCGTGCTAAAAATCGCATATCGAGATTTTATACTAAATTACCACGTTTTAAAGTCGCTAGAATCCAATTTTAACATTTTCACGATGATGTATGTATGTGTATATATATATATATATATATATATATATATATATATATGTGTGTGTGTGTGTGTGTGTATTTGTATGAATTTTGTCTTCGCTCTAACTCAAATACTATCAAGTAATGATGTGGAATGCTTTACTATCAAGAATTTGATGTTTTTTAACGTTTGGTATGTGTTTTACTATCATTTAGAAAATTCTGAAACCTTATATTTCCAACATATTCTAATATGAAAAGAAACCATTAGATTTTGGTGTAAATCAGATAAACGGAAATGGCACTTTACTTGAAGCTCATAATGGTTTTTCTTTAAAAAACAATACCATTAAATGCCACTTTTTCGCATTTTACGTCATTATGAAAATTAAAGATTATTGAATTTTCTACAGGTATACATTAATACTTTTTCTACATATTTTACAGATAAATTTAAAATTCTTTTTGTTTAATCCTGAAGCCTAAAATAAGATAAACACAATTCTTTTGTTACACAGGTCATATTTCAAATGAATATAACTGACAAGTAAAAGTCACTGTCAAAAAACTAATCACTGCAAATTAATAATAGTGACATTTTAAAAAGAAAATAGTAAATAAAGCAGTAGTTATATGTAATTGAACATAATATAGTTTGCAGTATTAGTAAATACGTAGGTATGTATTTAAATTAATAAAAATTAAATAGCGGGAGGTTCTGTGTTGGCCACATCAGATTTTTATGACTTATGACCACGGCTGAACTGATTCTCAGTATTTTTAGCGTAACTCTAGTATTAAAGCCTTATTCACAGCTCCGAAAATAAAAATAAAATTGTACATAAATAAAAATAAAAATATAAACAATAGATTCTTATGTAAATGTTCACAGCTCTCAAAAATAAAATTAAACATAACACATAAACACTGGGTGAGATTCAGTGGGTTGTATTAGCGTGTTTTAAGCTAAAACAGTCCTTTGTCAAAAATATTTTGGCAACTTTGTAATTCCTGTCAGAAAAAAGTGAGAGACCAAAGGATCAAATAAAGAAAAAAATATTATTAACAGAAATAAGAAAAAAAGGACAAATGTCAAAACTGATCAAAACGAGGGTTGAGATATTTTAAAATTCATTAATATTCAGGTATGAAATATTTGACACATAAAATTTGACATATTTCTAACCTAATTTTGCAATAATGAGTTTTCTTTTATACCTTCTATTTACAATAATACTTCCTCATTTGACTAAAGGATATCTGTATTACTTTTCCCTGTTCTAAAATTTCTAAATCACAATTGAATCTCATTGATACATGTGGAAAATATTACAATGTTGCCATATACTTAATACAAGATTTAATACAGACCTTAATACAACCCACTGAATTCCACCCAAGGATTTGCAAATGTATTTATTTATATTTCTTAACTTCGTAGCTATGAATGAGCCTTAATAATTAATATTTTTCCTATATAAGATATAATTCATATATCACGATAGACAGAGAAACATCTGTTTGCTCATAGTAAAAAAGAACAAATGTGTCATCCTACTTTATCAGGCTTCCTTCCTGCATCACGTACGCGTAACGGAACATCTGTCGCCCGTCATACATACTATACATACGATACGAGACCGAGACGAACGAGGCGAGAACTTCATGCACCATTCCGATCCTATTCAATATTTAGAGAGACGCGTTCGCGTAGGCGGTAGCGAAGCGTTTCTCCTTTTACACTTCATCATGCCTCCAAAATTAATGAGCAGAGCTTTCATATTACCGCGCACGAAACCAATGACAGGGCTATGAATATTTCAGAAAGAGGTTGACTTCCAGTTAAGTTAGGGAGTGGACAGTTCAAGAAATTATAGGAAATATCAAATTTCGTATTTTAGCTTTCAATAAATAAATAATCTGCTGAGGCAGCATAAAGCGAGGAAGGACTTTAGAAGATGTTAAATAAAATTTGGATGAAGTAGAAAAGTATGGATTTAAAATAAATAACTATATAAAATTAAAATTTTTACTCATTGTTTTCTCAAATTATGACTGGACTAAATGGCTAAACAATTCAAATTAACTTAAATAAAATTGAAAAAAAAAATCTGTTGTGGCCATCACAAGACCTCTCGCCATTTCCATATTAGACTATATAAGTATTGTATTGCACTTCCCTTTCGAACCGTCGTTTTATAACAAAAAAATACTGTTTTTTATTGTATTTAACATGTCTTCTGCACACATATAATTCTAATTATTTCTATTTTTCATTGTATGAGGAAGTTTCTAAATGTCAGAGATTCTTCCAGTTCATTAACCAAATTGGCGGTATTTCTGATGGATATATGCATTTTACCTATAATTTCAAATATTTAATTAATAAAACAATAAGAAAGATTAAATATACTTCCCAGAAAAAGCTATCAGAATGTCACTAAAACTGTTGATTTTTGACACTGACATGTGTCATTTAAAAACTATGTTATAAACATTGGAATTTGTCAACTGGTTTCCTTAGTGCCTTAGCCTCTGCGATTAAATTACTCTATATATTATAATGTTTTTATCTCTAAATCTATACAAGATATAATAAAATTTTTAAGTGTATTGGATGGAGAATTTTATGTTCTTCAATATTTAATTACAAAAATTTCCAAAAAAATATATTTAGAAGAATTTTTTTAAGAAACTACTACTTCCGGTTGTTCAATTGTTACCACAACATTTTCAGCTCTTCCCAAGAATATCAGATTGAGGAAACTGCAGTTAAATATTTTTTAAGTCTTATAGTTTTTGAGGAATCGTCCCTCCAACATCCATACATACACACACACACATACACACATCCACACACAAACACAGACATCATTTTAAACATGTTATAATCGGATTCTAGGGACCTTAAATCGTGCTTATTCACTAAAATCTGGATATGCGAATTTTAGCATGAATCCAATACCTCTCTTAGCGAGAGGTAAAAACTGAAAGGACAAAAAACAATTGTCAAAATTTGACAGAATTTTACGCAGATCGTCAATTAAGAAAGAACTTTGGAGGATGTTAAATAAAATTTAGACGAAATAGAATAATATGGAATAATAATAATAATAATAATAATAATAATAATAATAATAATAATAATAATATTCATTGCCCAGCAGATGAACCATTTACAGGACAATACAGAAGAACAAATAATAATAATATTAGGATACATAACACAGAAATTAAGAATTAAGATAATTGTAAAAAAACCATTAATACAGAAATTAAAGAAATAAATCTTCATATACAATGTTTGCATTTCGACACATGATAGTATGGGGGAACGCTGTAACACATCAGATCGGGAGGTTGGAATGAAAATACATGAGTATAAGAAATCAAAATTAATGAAGTGAGCTAAAGAAGGGGACCCTGGAATGAAGAGAGGATAGAACAAATGTTATTTCAAATATCTCTCTAAATGTCAATTGTTTATGTCAAGTTTAAAATGTAAAACTAAAAATCTAAGTGAGATAGCCACTATCCGTTTTCAAATTCGGATTCAGAGGGTTGTTTTCCACATGAGTGCTAAGTGTCAGGAATTTGAATTGCTGAAAAAAAATTCAGTCATATTTGTTTCAAGATAGCTATATGTTTATTGGATATTTTAAGTTTAAAATGGAAAAATAAAATAGTGACTTCCGGTTTTCACATACGGATTCAGGTGGTAGTTTTCTTAAGCTTCAGAAATTCGAATTGCTAAAAAAAAATTGTCAAATTTATTTCAAGACGACTTCTGATTTTCAAATTCGGATTCAAGGGGCTGTTTTCAATATGTGTGCTAAGTTTCAGGAATTTGAATTGGTGAAAAAAAATTCAGCCATATTTGTTTCAAGATAGCTATATGTTTATTGAATATATTAAGTTTGAAATGTAAAACTAAAATCTAAAATCCGGTTTTCAAATTCGGATTCAGGGAGAGAAGAGAAATATAATTCATTGGTCACGTGACATGTTTCCGCCAAACAGCATTCAGGATTTCCGTAGTTACATGTCTATCACAGAGGTGATAAAAAAAAACAAAAAAAATATCTCCTTATTTATATTCGTTACTAAGGGATTTTTGCAACATTGACAGTTAATTTAAGTGGAAAGGGTCGTGACTGTCTCGTGTATAATATAAACAAAATTACTGGCTACAGTCAATTTATTAAAATAATTATTCAGTCCGACGTTTCGGCCGTACTGCGGTCTTCTTCAAGGAATGAATAATCAGAAGATAAAATTCATTGTTTCATTCCCTAAAGAAGGCCGTAGTACGTCCGAAACGTCGAACTGAATAATTATTTTAATAAATTGACTGAAACCAGTGATTTTGTTTATATTTTTGACAGTTAGTTTTAACAAAAATTCATTATATTCTCTCATTAAATATAAGCTGGTGATATGATTAATAATCCTTCGGACTCGTGAAATCTGTAATTCTATTCCACTCGAAAATATAATCGATGATAATCATATAACTTGTTATATTACGTATGATTATATTTAAAGAGAAATTCATGAGAGAAGGGAAAGAGAAAGAAGAAAATTTGGAATGTTGACAACTATCAAGGAGGGATAATATTACGAGCTGAAGAAAGAAGAACAGGAAAGGCTGGTGTGGAGGCAGTATTTCAGCTGATATCTATCCAAAGACAGAATTTACAAATGCAAATGATGATGATGATGATGAAACTGCTTCTATTCGCAGATAGATAGACGATATATCAGCATTTACAGGAATGAATTTTCATATTGTAACGCCACTGGCGTACGGCGTTAACCTGAAGCCAGGGTAATGCAGGATGCTCGGCACTCTACTTGAGATCCACATCCTATTACTGTGATCCGAATCCTGCCTACAGATTCACGTTACAGGATTAAATCCCAACAAGGATTCTTCTCTAGCAAGGCATAGCGTGTCTTCGTGTGTCCTCGACCTCGTCTCATATTACAACGCCAACGCCCACAAACATAATATCTGCGAAGTGCGTCCCAAAAATAAATGAGAATATAAACAAATACTTGTAATCTCAGTCATGCAGCATTTATTTTTACAAAACCGAAGTTTCGGTATGCGCTTATACCTTCTTCAGAGTTTGCAAACATTGAAAAACAATTTATTATCTATATTGTCTAATTTTTTTGCGAACAAAAAAAATTCAATGTTAAAATTTTTATTTGGCAATATTGCTTTCTCTATTAATTTTAAAATGAAGAAAATTGTCAGAAGGAAAACTGCATCGATTGAGTTTGTTGTTCAATTGTTTTTATATATAAGTTAGAAGCAAAAGAAAATACACGATTTAAGGCAATTATCAAAGTGCCGTAATATAAAAACAATAATTTATGTTTCTTTATTCTGGCATATTTAATAAATTTGACATTTCTTTTCATTTTATTATTATTAGAATAATAGGAAGAGTAATCACAAATTCTAATAAGAATAAAATAAAAATAAATCTTAAATCGGTCAGATATGCCAGAAACAAGAAACATAAATTATTGGTTTTTTTCCATGACACTCAGATAATGGAGTATTACACCATAACAAAAAAAATTAAAAATATTCAATTTAACATAAAGTATGGCTCAATAAATAATAGTTAAAACAATGAAAATATTTTTTAAATAAGTACTTCACGAGATATTTCACATTTGTTAAAAGGGAAAATTGACTTTGTACAATTGTTATCTTTCTCTCGCAGCGTACTCAGAGCAGTGTGTGTGAGAAAGACAAGTATAGAGGAAATGCGACTATGAATTGCTTCAAAACTGAATGAAGTTTTATTTAAACTAATAAAAAAAATTGAGTGGAATACCCCAATTTTTACTTCTCGCTAAGAGAGGTACCTATTGGAATCATGCTATAAACCACATATCCAGATTTTAATGAATAAGTACGTTTCAAGGTCACTAGAATCCGATTTTAACATTTTTACAATGATGTGTGTGTGTATGTGTGTGTGTGTGTGTGTGTGTGTGTGTGTGTGTGGATGTAAGTGTGTGTGTATGTCTGGAGGTTGGAGGGACGATTCCTCAAAAACTATAAGACTTAAGACCAATTTAACTATGGATACCTCAATCTGACATTCCTGGGAACGTACATATTTTGAAATGTATATAAAGTCACTTTAAAATAAAGTTTAACTAAACTTTACTTTTACGAATTATTATGAAACCGGCCGTAACATTTTTTTTGTACTTTAAATATCTATTAAATTAATTTCTGCGGGCTATTATCTTCCTCTTTTATCTGTGTAAATATATATCATCAGTTATTAATATAAAGTGGAGTCTTAATTAAAATTAATGATAATAAAATTAAATATGGATGTAGGATTTAGTAATAAATCTCGCGAACATCGAGAGTCGAGAGTTTGTTTTTCGTTAATTTGTTCCGCATCTCAATTTCATTAAAATGTAGTTCAAAATTTACAGCCTGAATTATTAAAAATTAAATTGTAATCCCTGTTCGCAAAGCAAACACATTCGAATAGGATCGTTGTTCACTAATTAAGAAGAATTCTTAATTAATACTCGTATCTAAAAACGTTCAGTTACCTTTCCATACAAGAGTTCAATATCCTATTGTTATTTATTTATCTCTTTACGTATATTTAGATAAGCTTCATAATTTATTTAAAACAGATATTGTTTTTATGATTTGAAGATACAATTCCTTTGCTACATATTTTATTATATACGAATGATATTAAAATTTTAACGTAGTCAACATTCAGGCGCATTGACTTGGTTTGTTGGTTGTCTTAAGTATCTGTATTGTTGGTTGCTTTGCAGTTTTCCGTTACAGCTTTTGTTTCAATGGTAGCGTTCAGCGCGTCTCATCGCTGACCCTCGAAGTTTGCCAAACACATGAATGGACGAATGTAATGGGGTCATTTACCATATTTTTACCTCCCACTACCCTTGGTAAGGGAGGTATAGGGATCGTGCTAAAAATTACTTATCGAGATTTTAGTAAATGACCACGTTTTTTAAGGTCCCTAGAATCCAAATTTAACATTTTCGCGATGATGTCTGTATGTGTGTATGTTGTGTGTGTGTGTATGTGTAGAGATTTTGTCTTCGCTCTAACTCAAATACTATCATTCAGAAAATTCTGAAACCTTGTATTTATACCCTATTCTAATATGAAAAGAAGCCATTAGATTTTGGTGTAAATGGGATGACCTGAAATGGCACTTTACCTGAAGCTCATAATGGTTTTTCTTTAAAACATACCATTAAATGCCATTTTTTTGGATTTTGTCGTTATGAAAATTAAAGATTGTTGAATTTTCTACAGGAATACATTAATACTTTCTATATACTTTACAGATAAATATAAAAATATTTTTTTTTTTACAAGTCCCGAAGCCTAAGAAAAACACAATTCCTTTGTTACATAGTTCATATTTCAAATGAATGTAACTGACAGTAACTGTCACTGTCAAAAAACTAATCACTTCAAATTAATAATAGTGACATTTTAAAAAAAAAATAGTAAATAAAGCAATAGTTTTATGCAATGGAATAGTTTGCAGCGTTAATAAATACGTAGGTATGTATTTAAATTAATAAAAATTAAATACCGGGAGGTTTTGTGTTGGCCACATCAGATTTTTTTTATGTTTTCTTCTGAAAGTTCAACTTCATATATAGTATTTGGTCTTTGTCCGATTTAAAAATTAATTTTTTAAAGTTGTATCTGTTACTTGAATTCCTTTCTGATGACGTAGAATTCACGGAATGACATTAATCAACCACATCTTATAAATGTAAGCATAAGTAAAATTAAAAAAGAATTTTTAAAGTAAAAACATTTATAAATCTTTTTATGCACGGACGTATCATAATTTGACAATTATACACGAATGTCTTTGTCATAAACGTCATTTTATAGCCCGCGGGCCTCATTATAGCCCGCCGGGCTATAACAAAACGTCAAACCAAATTATAACCTACAATATAAACAATTTAAACAGGCAACATGAAAAGTTTTTATTACAAATCGAAAATTTTTATATTCTTTAATGAAAAATGAAAATTAATTTTGTGATATTTATATGGGAAGCACGGAGATACACAAAATAAAACTCAAATGACATAACTAATAAACAAACAATAAACTGTTGTTTTCCGCTTTCATAGCAACACTAGATACTGGATGTACGAGGACAAATTCTTTTCGATACAATTTTTCTAACACTCATATTTTGAAAATTTTCGTCCGCGCATAAAGTTTTGTATGTACCACGAGCGTAACTTGCTTTTATGGCCTTTGACGTGTTTTTATCCTTCGGCTTACGCCTCGGGCTCAAAATCCCGCCGCAGGCCATAAAACCCTCCTTACGCTCTTAATACATAAATAACTATTAATCTTACTTATGCTAACATTTACATCAGTAAGTAATATTACTATTATACATATATGTTATGTTATAATTAGAAATGTATGTTATATTTACTCGTATATTGTAGTCTCCGGTTAGGTCTGGAAGTAACCGAAACCAATTGTAGGTATAATAGAACAGTGATCAAGAATTTTATGGTTTTTATTTAAAAAAAACCTTCTCGTGGTTTTATCCTTGTCACACTTTGAGTTCCCTTTCCTCAATTACACATCTATTTGTAAGAATGAAATTAATCTTTAAATATTTTCTGTTCACACATTATTATAAATATTGAACAAATGGACAAAAATATAGTCTACAATCTAAATAGACTTAGAGTATACTTCTTCAGTGAATATGATTTTAAGACCGGAAATAAAAAACACGTACAGTAATGTGAAAAGTACAGTTATTGTATGTATGTACGCGCATTTATAATTTTCCTAAGCTTTAAGAGAACACTATAAGAATGTTTATCTGTAATCCTTTTGTACACTGCAACATACCAATGTGCAATGTAAGGCAACACTATAATATGTTAATTTTTTAACATTTTACTTTATCACTGGTAGAGTGGTTGTGTGAATTAAGTGTGGGACGTGAAAATTGAAGAAGAATGTTACAATTTTGTAAAAACGTATGTCTTTGATTGTTGGAATAAAAGATTGTATGTCATATTGAGATGTTAACCTCTAAAAAATAGTTTCAGATGAATTTATTTCATATTCTGTAATATACAATTCATCCCATGGAAACCACAGATTGCTATGGCAACGCATAAAAAAACTCACACTCAGCGACTAGATAAATGTAAGCGATTAGCGACAATTTAAGATTCTGATTTCATTTATAAAAATCTTATTCTCAAATCGGAGAAGTTTATTAGGGCAAAATTGAATAAACAGTTGTATTACACTCGCGGTTAAAATGAATGTTTAACTCGCGGGTTTAAGACTCTCGCGCTTCGCGTTTGTGCGCTTAACGTACCGCTCATTAAATATTCATTTAATCCGATAAATAACTATTAACCTCAGCGGTATAGATATATCATCATATCCGAATAAGCAGATTGGCACACCCAGAAATAAATAATAAATCAATGATATATTTATTTATTTTATATAGCTTGCATCAAGGCGCTATAACATTCATTCAGGTCTATTCACTAAAAAGTACGTTAATTTTTAGCGTACAAATATGCAACGCTAAAAAGTAAATATTAGCGTCAGTATGAACGGTATTTCATAAAAATGTTATTCACTAAAGCACTGGTTAAAAATTCCGTTAATATTTAACTTTTTAGCGTATGCGCTAATGAATGATGTGAAGTGAGTTCCACATGATGAAAGTAAACTGGAAAACGTATGTCCTAACTTAATTCAATCGCCTGTCAAGTGTGAAAAGCGTGGTGAAAAGTATACTACATTGATGAATAATTATAACTATTTATAAATATAAATATAATGTCCGACAGTGGTAATTACATATATTCAAATAAGTATTTGCAATATTTTCAATAATAATTTATTTGCAGAATCAAAGAAAAGAGGTCCATGGGCAACAAACAAAGCAAAATTAAGAAAACAAAATCTGCTTGCTGGAATATTAAATCCAAAAGATATACAAGTAGTTAATAACTAGTAATTAGTTAATGTAATATTAATTATGAATTTATTAAAACATTATTACCCGTACCCGTAGTGATAGGTATTGCAGTGGTTCTTATTGGATTCCTCATATAGTGATAGTGTGTAAGAGCAGTAATTACATCTAAAACACAGTGCTTTGATAAACTAGAACTTCTGATAAATTCATAATCGGGCGAATGGGATAGATTACTTGTATTGCGAAGATTTCGAAAACGAAGTCTTGCATAAGAGCCAAAAATGATAAAATGTATTTTGGACACAATTTAAAATTATTAGTGTGTACCTATGTGTCATAAACTTACAAGTAAAACCATTCATTAATCATTATTTATTCATATACATATAAGGAAGAATATGAAGGAGGCCTTCGTTCAACATTGGATGTAGAAACCCATCCCTTCATTAAATTAGCTACCTAATTATAAATATTGTGTACATACATATACATATTTAACTTTATTAAACATTTAGATTTATTTAACATTGTAATTCTGGGGAGTCTAAATATATATATATCTTCTTCAGCTTTTCCCACTCGTTAGGGGTCGCTATTCTTTATTTTCTTTCTCCATTCATTTCTATTTTGCGTGTCGTCCTCAGTTAATCCCTTTTCTCTCATGTCTTCCGCAATACAATCCCTCCATTTTCTTTTTGGTCTCCCTCTGTTTCTTCTACCCTCTACTACTAAGTTGCTCATTCTTCTTCCAATATATTCTTCATCTCTCCTCATGACATGCCCATACCAATGCAAACGCCTCTCCTGTATCTTTCTTGAAACTTCTATCACTCATGCCATTTCCCTTATACTCTCATTCCTTATCCTATCTTTTCTTGTCTTTCCCAACATCCATCTCAACATCCTCATCTCTGCCACATTCATTTTCTTTTCATTTATTTTCTTCACTGGCCAGGTTTCACTGCCATAGATCATAGCCGGTCTCACCACTGTTTTAAAAACTTTCCCTTTGATTGCTTCTCCAAGTTTTCGGTCACAGAGTACCCCAGATACTCTTTTCCAATTCATCCATCCTGCCTGAATCCTGTGGTTTATTTCTCTCTCTAGTCCACCATTTTGATGTATTTATGATCCGAGGTATTTGAATTCTTCCACTCTAGATATTTTCTCCCCATTGACCTCCATCTCTCCTATCTTGTTATCTCCTCCAAACCACATATACTCAGTCTTCGTCCTGCTAATCTTGAGCCCTGCATCTTCGATAGCCCTCCTCCATCGTTCTAGGTTTTCATTTGCAGTTTCCTTAACTGTGTCCACTAACAATATGTCGTCAGCATAAAGCATAGACCAAGGGGCCGGATCTCTTATTGTTTTCGTCAGTACGTCAACTACGAGATTAAAAAGGTATGGGCTTAGTGCTGAACCTTGATGTAACCCGACTGTTACAGGGAATCTTTCCGTCATACCCACACTGCTCCTTACTCTGGTATGTACTCCTTCATACATGTTCTTAATTAGCCGAACGTACTTCTCTGATACCTCTTTTTCTCGCAGGCATCTCCAGAGCTCCTCCCTGGGTACTGTGTCGTACGCCTTTTCTAGATCTATGAAGATCAGATGTAGATCTTTTTGCTTTTCCCCATATTTTTCCAATAACTGCCTCAGGGCAAACAAAGCATCAGTTGTTCCTCTTCCAGGCATGAAACCAAACTGCTCTTCTCCTATTATAGTTTCTTCTCGCAATCTCTTTTCGATAATTTTTTCCCACACTTTCATTGTGTGAGTCTAAATACAGGCTATTATTATTATAAGCAATAATTAGTTCAAATAAATTTATTAATATTCTTATTTTTCATTCAATCTCTCAATTTCTTCTAATAGAAGAATATTTATAACTACATTTGCAAGCAATTTTTAATATTAACGTAGCTTTAAAATTTTAACACTATGTATCAAGATGACGTTAAATTTAGCGTTGTTGAATTAACGATTTCTTTAAAATATTAACGTATATCTGCTTACTGAATAGAAAATTCAAAATTAAAGAATCCGTTAAAATTTTAACGGTGACCTTTGAGTTTAACGTACACGCTAATTTTACAGAATAGACCCGATTGACTGGTAGTATGGATGGACACGCTTTTAACTAAAACGCTGTTTTAAGAAATGTCAAATTCAAATTTCAATATTTAATTTCACCTTTATATGTAAAGAGCGATTTTTTTAAAAATATTTGTTTGTATACAAACTTGACAAATTTGATGTTATTTATTATTGTTATTAAATAATGAAATTTGACATTTCTTAAAACAACGTTTTAGTTAAAACCGTGATCACACTACCAGCCAATATATGCACGTACGGATACATAGGTACTTATATATATGCAAGTATGCAATTGAAGACGATAATTCTAATTGTCAATTACATAACGGTTTTATGCGAGTATATAAGACAGTGATCGATTCCACATAATGCTTGACGAATGCGTGACTGTCTAGAGACCCACAAGCCATACAGGAAATCACGTTAACAGTAGCACAGATTTGTCTTCTCCAACATACTCTTTACCCGGGTAATGTCAGCATTGGCATTGCACAACTCTATTAATGTCAATATTTGGACATTTTTTTGTTGTACCCAACTTTTCTAAATATACTTCAATATTTTAAAGCAATAACGAAGAAAAGATTTGTGTTAAATTCATGAATCTCGCACTCACTGCTGGGATTTGAACCTAAGAAACAGGACCCAGGATCCTCCTATATCCAGTATAGGTTCATGAATATTTTGCAAATTCTTTCTCCGTTATATATACATACTTTAAAATAGTTTACGATAACTATGTTCCGGAAATTCATTGTTGAAAAAAAGTCTTTAATATAGATACCTATAAGCTTACTTAACGCACAAAACTCGTGGCGTTATAGTAGTATTTTTGTGTTTTATTTATAAGTCTTTAAGTCTTTGGAAAATATAAAATGATTATAATGATCCGAACTTTGTCGGCGCGAGTTCTGTCAAGAACTAAATCTACGTCACAAATTTTACTCGATAAACTATATTCAACGAAATAACATGTTAAAAAATAGTTATTTATGTAACAAGTTTTGGTCGAGTGCGAAATTAGCACAAGATAAAAATAGTTATTTACATTCGAGTGCGTGTAAGTTGTATTTTACAGCGCGACAGCTTTGTTTAAGGCATAAGGCCCATAAGGCGAGTGCCTTATTAGCTGGAGCGCTGTAAAATACTTCACGCACGAGAATTGTATCAAATTTTTTGGCCGACGATAATGAAAATCACTTTTTTCAATGAGATAGGTTGTAATTCTGAAAAAAGTTAGTTTAAAATACTGGGGTTAAATCAATTTCCAAATTTGATTTTACTTACCTTCATTAGAGTACTTCTTCTAGCAAAAATTTATCTGTAATAATAGACGTTGTTTATGACTGATAATATATTTATTTGCTCATGTTTTCTTCGTAATAAATAATAGGTAGGTGTCGATATTTGACATTTCAGCAATGTTCGCCTCGCGTATTTGACAGGTATATCGATCGGTGACTATGTCGGTAACGGCGGATTTTTACAATAATGACAGATGTCGCTACCGTGAGTTTGGTTTATATAAATTAATTTTAAATATAGGAAATGTTAAATTAAAAAAATAGCTTAAGTAGGTAGTACTTTTTTACATGAACTTTATTTTAGTAAAGATGATTTCTTTTCTAAATGCCCATAAACGTCCAGTGTATTTTGATTATTTTACCGCATAGTTAGACAAGTTACAACACAGTAAGCGTAAAATGTAGGTTACACTTGCTGTGTATACAATTGTAAAGTTCCCATTACACTTCAGGAGGGCAAAAATGCTATTTACACGCTAGTTGCATACAATATTTTTCTACAACCGAAATGTTAGTGCTATTTCTTGTAATACCGAGTATGAGTGAACATCTTCGAGCATGTTCTAATTAGAGGTCGCCTTACAGTGTTTGTTGTGATCGGAACATAGGCGTAGGGGAGATTTGCGGGGACGTAAACCGTGGTGTATTGCAGGCTGCGTATTATTTTAATATTTCTTTATATTTTTCATTACAATTTGATATACTCCGAGATATACTCACAAACTACACGCAAAAAATAAGGTTTGGTTAAAGTAAAATGACAAGTAGTGACGTATAACACAACAAAACACTGCCCGCAATACACCATGACTTCCAGCTCCTCAAATCTTCCTATCTGCATATCTTCCGATCACAACATGCTATGCATTTGTATAGGGAATAGGCTATTCCACAGTAATCAAAAATAGTAAAAGTTTATTGAAAATATGAACGATAATAGTTAAAGGATAAGGAAAACCATATTTCTTTTATTATAAATTATTCCTTCTAGAAGACACGGGGAGTTTTGCTTTTGATGATGCAGGACATGTGCACGAGTGTTTGAGCAAATAGGATCCAAGTATGACCTCCGATTTTGAGAAGCCCCGCTCTAACTAAGAATATACTTCTTCGAGTGTGTCGGATCTGTTCGGTTGCTGTTCGGGTGACTTTCTAATTTATTTGTTTTTATAAAATGATAAAAAAAAGTGAAATCAATTAAGCATAATAATTTATTTTATGTTTCTAATAATGAATTATAATATTACAATGTAAATATACATCATTTTGTAATTTGTTTAACATTTTTTCGTGGCATGTGAACCACTGTTTGTTTACTTCTGGTATATCCACATTACCTACGTCACAAAGCTAATTTAAAATTCGGACCTTAATATCTCGCTTATTTGGAGGAATTTTTAACTCGGACTTTCACATGTGGTCTTATATTTTTATGTACTTCAAGAAAAAAAATTTAAAAAAATATCGTGGAATAGCCTATTACTTCTCTAGACAGATAAATTTACTTCCAAAGTAAATAAAATTTATTCTGTCAAATGACAGTCGAATTTTTGACAGTAATATAATACAAACTATAAAAAGAATAAAATTGATCCGAAATTGTTACTCTAGAAGTAAATTTATTCTGTCTTTTATAAACCGGGGGTTAGTTGACAAGTAAATTAACCGTTGCCTAGCAACGTATACTTACTTTTCACCCACTAGTGCTTGGAAAGTACCAGTGTTTGTTGTTGTTATAATAAAACCACACTACCGACATAAAGTTTATTTGTAATCGAATATCGAATCATATCGGTAGTGGGTTGTAGATATTTCTGAAATGAAAAAGCCACACCGCACATTAATTATAGTCACGTATTGATTGGGTGAAGCGTAGGCATCCTTTCTTTCTGACATGGCAGACATATTTAGTGATACCTACTTTCGGCCAAGTTCCGCTGGTCGACGGATCGGATCACAATCAGATCCAGCTATAGTCCAACTGTAGATCGTGATGCGTGATGGATTTCTATTTGCTTATTCGTTCTCGCCTCGCCGATAAGTACGACATCAATAAGTAGGACACTGCTTTATGGTCAACCCAACGTTTAACTAATACGCCAATACGCCCATTTTGGTAACTATTAATACGGATTTAACTCATAACACGCTACTCTAATGGAGATAGAATACAATACTTTTTTAATACATATAAAGTATAAAATGTATTAATTAATATACCTACCATTTAATCTCCGTGATGTCCTTAGTATCTATTAAATATAATTTTAGAGTTCGAGCAGAAATTAACTGTTTAATTCTACAATATTCATATTTCAAAACATAAATCTACCCGTGACCGCGTGCCTGAGTGTCTGGTCGCGAACCTGGGGAACCGGGTTCGATCCCGATAGACGCCAAATATTTCGAATTTTAAATGGCACAAAAGTGACCGCTGTGGTGTAAATAATAGTATATTTTCGTATTATAATTTTATTGAATATATAGAATCTTTTCCAAGGAACTTTTTTATAGCATTTATTCATTTTTAATTCAATACTTTTATTTCTAAAAATTCACACCGTTGTTCAAATACTCTAAAAGTTTATATCTCTACCCATTTTTGGATTATTGCCCCAAAAATCTATATGCCCTACATAGTGATTTGTATTTTCTCATCCTGTGAATAATTCTCCATTTTCAGAAATGAAACTGAACAGAGCTTTTTTGATAGAACAAGTTTGAAACAATATTGTCCCATCAAGTCACCGCTTATATACAGTGAATGTAAAAAAGCGTGTAATAGTAATCATAATAATAATAATAATAATAATAAATACAATTTGTTGTGGCCAACAAAAGACCTTCCGTTAATTTGATGTATTTTGTACACATCCCATACCAAAAGTTCATTGGAAAAGATTCTATATATCCAGTAAAATTGTAACACGAACATAATACAATTTTTTACAAATTCCATACAGAAAGTCTTGGAAGACATTCTATAAATCCAATAAAATTATCATATGAATATACATTACGTATACTCATATATAAATACTCTAAAAATGCGTACACTTACGTAACATTCTCTTTACAATCAAATAATATTAATACCAAGTTTATATCTCTACCCATTTTTGAATTATTGCCCCAAAAGCCAATATACCCCACATTTAGATAAAAACTTCAAAATTTTTAAAAATCTAATTTTTATGTATCTAGGTACTTCTCAGTGCGCTGATTCCAAATTTTGAAACCGTAGGTCGATATCTCGTTTCGTTCTCGAGATATTTATATTTAAAGTTTTGCTCAAAACTGCCCATTTTTGAGTAATAACCCAAAAATGGGTCGAGATATGAATTTGGCGACATCACCATTCGATTCTACGGGCAAAATTACATAAGTACACCAATTTTCAGAATTTTTGAACACCGCATACAATCTCTAAAGCAAAATAACTGAAAATGGCCAAAAATCGCAAAAATCTAAGGGGTACCCCTTACGATTTTTTCAGATTTTTGCCATTTTCAGGGGTTTTCAAGCTTTTATTCATAAAAAATGAACCGGTTGGACAAAAATTATGAAAATTGCTATATTGTGTATTTTTGTCCGTAGAATCGAATGATGATGTCGCCAAATTCATATCTCGACCCATTTTTGGGTTGATACCCAAAAATGGGCAGTTTTGAGCAAAACTTTAAATCTATATATCTCGAGAACGAAAAGAGATATCTACCTGCGGTTTCAAAATTTGGAATCAGCCCATTAAGAAGTACCTAGATACGTAAAAATTAGATTTTTGAAAATTTTGTATTTTTTATCTAAATGTGGGGTATATTGGCTTTTGGGGCAATAATTCAAAAATAGGTAGAGATATAAACTTGGTAGTAATATTATTAGATTGTAAAGAGAATGTTACGTAAGTGTACGCATTTTTAGAGTAGGTATTTATATATGAGTATACATAATGTATATTCATGTGATAATTTTATTGGATTTATAGAATTTTTCCAAGGAACTTTCTGTATGGAATTTGTAAAAAATTGTATTATGTTCGTATAACAATTTTACTGGATATATAGAATCTTTTCCGATGAACTTTTGGTATGGGATTTGTACAAAATACATCAAATTAACGGAAGGTCTTTTGTTGGCCACAACAAATTTTTATTTATTTATTATTATTATTATTATTATTATTATTATTATTATTACACGCTTTTTTACATTCACTGTATATAAGCGGTGACTTGGGACAATATTGTTTCAAACTTGTCCTATCAAAAAAGCTCTGTTCAGTTTCATTTCTGAAAATGGAGAGTTATTCACAGGATGAGAAAATACAAATTATTGAGTAGTATTGCTTTAATGAAAACTATATTTTATACTTTCTGAGAGGTAAAATGTCATAAAATTTGTTTGAGATTTTGTTACAATACCATGGCGAACACTATAAAGAAGTAACTATTATAAATTTTTAAATTCAATTTCCTCGGTTGCGAAACGTGCAAAAGAAAATATGATTATTGATTTAGATGTGGAATTTAATTCTCTACAACATTTATTTGAAACATTTTTGTCTAAAATTAGTAGGCCACTCTTGCGCAAGGAATAACTGGTTTCCCATGTTAAACGCCTATGGCTCGGTTTTCGTGTTGCAACTTTTATATTACAAATTCGTTATTTTCTGCATTCTACTTAAAAATAGATTCCGGATTTCAAAAAGGCGATAGCAGAAGACTATAACGTGTCTGTTAGAGGATACCATAGGTACTGAACATAAAAGTAGCTTAGCGAGAAGATGATTTGTTGACCTGTGGATAGGCCGTCCCTCTCCGATAAGTACAGTTAGTGTGAGGTATGCTTTGATTACTAATTACGTCCACCAGGAAATCGTCTCCCGTGCTATCGGTCATCCATCTTGCACTGCACTCTGTCTCTCATATCCTCTCCTCTCTACACAAAAGCGATACGCCAACACCAACACTTTTATTACTTTGTTGTTTGTTGTCTGATGCTGTGAATGTTAATTTACTGTTTGTGGCTTTTTTAAATTCTCTTAAATAGTGCCTTTCCATGAAAAACAGCTTCGAGCACTATATAGCACATATTTAAAATCCGACTTATTTATAAAACGCTTAGGGTGGTAGTATGAACAAGTGATTAAGGGTGATTAGCTAGGAGATGACTAGCAGTGTTTTAGCGCTGTCAATCGTTTATGGATTATTTTAGAGAAAAATACTTCAAATAAAAGTTGCGTCCAATTAATTTTTCTATAACTGCTATTTGAAGTATTTTTCTTTAAAATAATCCATAAACGATTGACAGCGCTAAAACACTGTTAATCATCTCGTAGCTAATCACCCTTAATCACTTGTTCACGCTACCACCCGTAGTTGTTTTAAAAACGTGGCAGATAGTAAACATTAACATCAATAAATTATAATATAAAATAAATAAATAAATATATCATCACGACCAATTACCCATTCCAGGTAGAGATTCACGGGCTTGGCTTGAAGCTTGAAAGCTTGGCTTGGCTTGGCTTGAAAAAGCTTGAAAAATCAAACCAAGCCTGCCTTTCAAAAAAGCTTGATTTTTCAAGCCAAGCCAAGCTTCTGTTTCATCAAGCCCAAGCCAAACCAAGCCTAACATTAAAAAAAGCTTGAATTTTCAAGCCAAACCAAGCCTCCGACTGTCAAGTAGCTTGGTGAAAAACAAGCTTTTTCAAGCTTTTCACAAGAATTGTTGACGAGGTCGGGAAAACCGAAATTTTATGGAGGTAACGTATTTTTTCATTGCTTGAGCACAGTTTTGCGAATTTCTCAGAAATGAGGTAGGAACAGTTTAGTAGGCTTCAAAAATTTGTAAATGGGAAAGTTTATCCCATCGTCCCACAGATCACTTATTTTCACAATCTGAACTAACTAATCGCACACTTTAGTTCACGCACACAATCAAATACAAAATAAATTTATAGTTATTAAAAAAGTTTTTAAATAGATAATGATAATTTAATATAGAACTATTTAATTTTTTAAAAATTCTTATTATTGTTAAGATAAAAGTAATTTATATAAAAACTTATTAATTAGATACATAAATCTTTAAGTAACTGGAATAAATTATAGAAACAAAGATTTAAGAAATTGATTTATTATTTTTAAATGTATCTGATTATATTTCACAATTAAATAATATTCATTAATTTTTTAACTATATACAACTTGATCATAAATACCAAGCATCAAGATTCTATAAATAATATTTATTATTTTACCTGTTACAGGATATTATGCCTTTGTTTACATATACAAAATATTCAACCCCATTTTGTAAGGAAATTGTCTTAGTCTTAGCAACGTTTAACCAATAGAAACAAATGTATAGCCTGTCGTTTTCATATTTTTTCAGTCTTCGCAATTATTTTATTTTATCTGTCATGTTGCTAAGACATACCAACTTTCTTACAAAATAGAGTTGATATATATTAGACGATACTGACATTCAACAATAGTCTACAAAATAAAATGAAAATAAAATAAAATGAAAGTATAATGCTCACATTGGTATATCGTTCGTAACACGATTTATTTTATTCTAAAATAATAACCTTGATGATTAAAGCACTAAAGCACATAATTTTAATATTTGCCATATTATGTCAAAATAATTGTTCCGTTTATCTTCGCATTCTAAAAGTAGCATATATGAGAGAATTTCAGAAAATATTACTTATAAATAATGTCTTCATTTTCTCAAACCGATAAAATATTAAACAAACCACGGGTGTTATGAATTATAATTTTGAAGCTGAATAAATATTATAAGAAATAATAATATATACTCAACACAAGGTAATTGAGAGACTACGTATGATGATGAAAAATATCATAGTTTCATTTTGTTAAATGTTTCGCAAATGTTGAATTTTTTTGTCAGCTATGGATTTACAATGTTTTGTTGTTCTGGTATTTCTGAATCATAGAAACGAGAAAGTTTGTGTTTGTGGAAATGTATGTATACAAAGTTTTTAATGCTATTTTTAGTACAGCCCCTAATATTGCTCCTAATAAAACGGCCTTGTCTGAGGCAGTATAACAATATAATAAAAATGTAAACCGACAAAGAGATTATTCTCTTCTAAATATTTCCTTGATTCAAGTTTCTCTTGTTTATATGTAGGTATATGAATTAAATAAATATATAATAACGGCTTATTACCTAGTTCTGGGAGTGCCAATGTGCTTTTATTTGCAAATTTTGGTAATGAAAATGTTATGATCTAACCCATATGTAACACCCACAAATTAATATAAAAATTTTACCTACCTTGGTAGCATTGGTAAAACTATAACCAAGAATTTATGTCCAATTCTGACCGAGCGGAGTCAAAATTGTTAGGAAATTTAACAATACAAATTTAACTCAAACAAAATATAATTTCAAAATTAGAATAAAGTATATATAAAAATATTGATTAAAATACAAAATAATTGAACAGTTACATTCAACTGTTACATCCAATTACGCCCAGTTGTTACATCCAATTGTTACATTTAACTGTTACGCCCAGTTGTTACATCCAATTGTTACATTTAACTGTTACGCCCAGTTGTTACGCAATAATACATTAACAATAAAAATTGTAAAAAATATACAAAAGAAGAAAACCTACCTTAAGTAGATTCTAGAAGTGAAAGAAGTCTCCTGGATTAATTGGTGATCACAGGGATTCGGTTTCACCTGGTAGTAACTTCTTTTACGAAATTTTGACCCAGCCCCCACGAAAGAACTTTGAAGACTACCGCGCCCGTATTTCGCATATGATGCGTCGCGCTTTGTTTAGATAAAGTACAGTCGTACGATCAAATATTATATATGAAAATAATAAAACATTTACAGTCATTACATTCCTTTCCCCTTGGGAAAAGAATTTTTCAAAGAGAAATTCTTCAGTTATAATAACAAAAATTTTGAGAACTTTTAGGAGGGAGACTTCTTCCATTACATAAATCATAACAATGTTAAAATATACTTAAAATTACACAAAATAATGACACATATGAGACGATAGGGGAAATTATTGTCTGAGAAACGCTTATTCACATTATCATAACAACATTACATAACAATAACAGTTTTATCAAATATTACGACGGGTGGAAAATCCTTCAGGTGGTGAGTGGAATTTGACTTCATCCGATGGTGATGTAGGTGCGTGATTACTTAAGTTAGGGGCTGCTTTCCTCAATTTCATTAGAATTGATCAGCGTACAAAACGGCGGCCGTCCATTTGTGCGTTGCTCAATTTTGTTGATGGCGGTGCAAGTTAATAACTTCACACCATGATTTTAGTGCAGCAATCAGTTGATGGAATATAAAAGTACCACTTTTTGCCTTGATTTTGGAGGTAGTATTCATCTTTCAATTTCCTCTCTTTCCCCATACGCTCAATGGTCCAGAGATTACATGAAACAAAATTTCATACATATTATTATACAATTTTCATTAGAAACCTAATAACTATTTATTTGGGTTAACTAATTGTTAGCACCATGTGATTGTTTTTCTCAACAATAACTCTAAGTCTTTTCAGGCTCGCATGTTGCCAACAAGAAGTTAGGTTTTTCTTAACCTAATTTAAATATGCTTTGCACGAAGTTTAACAGGAGTTTTACTCCATGTGAAATGGGGGTAATTAAGTTCCTCGGGTGAAATAAGGTACATCAAATTTAGAAACAGGAAACAAAACTAAGTCAAATGGGCATAGGATGTATTCTTTATTCACCTCCTCAAGTAGCTTTAAGAGGAACTATCGCCTTGTCTTTATTTAGTCAACTAAGATTGATTTACTTCTGTTTGCTCTACTACCGGGTATATTCGCGTACTGGTCTATTCTTCTAGTTTAACTTCTACTTCTTGATTTTTCGTCTTTACATGGTTTTGTTCATTCTTCATTTTTTCAATATTTTGTTTACGATATACACAATACATTGTGATACTATCGAACAAGGCTCCTAACAAACGAATATTCCAACCAAATATATAATATAATTCTTGTTTCCTTAAATTCTTTTCGGAAGTTGACATGGCTCTTCTTTAACAGGACCTCGACTTCTTAAATGATATCGATGACCGTTTGATGTGTTACTTGTATGTGAATTTAAATTTTCGGAATTGGTGTCTTTATCAATATTGTGGTCATTTTCTTGAATTTCAACTTCTTGTTCTTCTGACATATTTCGTTCTTGATTTTCTTGAGTAACTTCTTCGAATTGGTCTTCTGCCCTTTCTTGAATTTCGATTTCTTGTTCTTCTGACATTCGTTCTTGATTTTCATGGGAAACGAGATGGCCTTGTCTTCTTTCTTCATTGTCTTCTACAAAATTAGGTACTGGTGAAAAGAACGGAATTAATGGTTCTTAATATGAATATTCTTCTTCTTCTTCTTCTTCTTCTTCGTTGTCTTCATTGTCTTCATTTTCTTGACTTTCTTCCTCGCTGTAGTGACGTAAAGGGATATCAACATGCTCTTTCATTCGAACAGGGAAGCGGTCAACAACCCTATCCTCATCATCATACACTATTGACCGTAGTGAAGACGATGGTTGATTACTCCTTTCACAAGATCTTTTCTTTTTATTACCTTTTTTATTTTCTGTTTTGATATCATTGCAATTTTTTTCTTCTTTGTTTTTCTTCATATTTCTTCCCTTTTTCTTATTTTCTTCAGATTTCTTTCCAGTCTTCTTTTCGATTTTCTCTTCAGATTTCTTTTCGGTCTTCTTTTCGATTTTCTCTTCAGATTTCTTTTCGATCTTCTTTTCGACTTTCTCTTTAAGTTTCGTTTCGGTCTTCTCTCCAGTTTTATCTTCAAGTTTATTTTTGATCTTCTCTCCATTTTTCTCTTCAAATTTATTTTTGATATTCTCTCCATTTTTCTCTTCAAATTTATTCTTGATCTGCGCAGATTTCTTTTCATTGTTATTTTCGATGTTTTCTTTTAATTTATATACTACAATTTCTATCTCAGTATCTTTAAATATGCTTTTTATTAAATTCCTTACTTGTGACCATCTTAGTTTATCTAACCCTGAACCAATCCGAGGCATTGCTAGCTTTGAAACATTATTTCGTAAACAGTGTTTTCGTAGTTCGTGCAATGACCTTTCAAGATCACTCAGTTTGGGTTTATGATAATGTAATTCTTTGGTTACTAAGTAATATATAAACCTGCCATGGTTATCATTTTGTTCTTTTAAATATACTAAATTCCCAACTCTTGGATTTTTAGATTTCAATAAGTTTACATTATTAAACTTTTTCTTAAACATTACTGCTATTCCTCGATTCATTTTCAAGTTTTGTGAAACACAATGAACGAGAGAATAATCACGTGGCGCAGAAAACAAATCTCCATGTATTTCTGTTAATTTACATGACTGACTTTTTCTTTCATCTTGATTTTTCAAGTGATTTACTTCATATTTTTCTGTTTCTTTATTGTTTCCGCGTATTTCATTACACTTCTTCTTTGCTGGTTGGGTCAATATTTTATCTTCATGCCTTTTCTTTCTCGGCTCTTTTCCTTTAATAATTTTGCGGTTTTCTTTCAAGACATAACACGTTTCATCTTGATCATTTTCAAAATTTGAGTCTTCTACTGAGCCTTCTGAGTCTTCAAATTCACTTTGAATTTTAATTTTTATACCATGTAGATTGACATACGCTTCAGAAAAATTTATAGTGGCTCCGAATGTTTTTAGAAAATCACGACCAAATAATCCATCGGTTTGAAGTGGTAATGCGTTGTCACAAACCACACACTCGAATGGAAATTTCTGATACTGTAGTTCAAACGGTATTGTTGCTTTTCCCAATACTTCTATTTCATAACCACTAATTCCTCTTAGTGTAATATCTTTGTCTACATTTAATTTGATTCCCCTTATTTTTTGAATAACTTTTTGTTTTACTATCGATACTGCTGCACCCGTATCAATTAACATTTTAAAATTTTGATTATTTATTTTTACGTTTACAAAAAATAATTTATTACTATTATAATTAATATTTGGCAAAATAAAATTTCTTATTTCGATTTGTTTGACGTTATTTGCCCGCCGCTTCGGGGAACAAACGACGGAGCTTTTGAGTTTAAATTTGGCCTTGAATAATTATTTTGAGATGTACTAGGTCTTCCAGGGTCTGTTCGTTGTTGATTATTCATTTCTCTTAAACAATTTCTACTAATATGTCCAGATTTGTTACATTTATAACAAATTATTTGTTTCCTATCATATTTTTTTTCAAAATTCGTAGGTTGTTTATTTCTTATTGGGGGTTCTCTACTATTTTGTACAGTATATGTGTCGTTAGACCTGGCATTCCGTAATATACTAAGATTAATTTCTGCTTTCATAGCCAATTCTACAATTTCATCAAATTTAAAATTTGGGTTTTTTGATATGTCCATAATAATTAATTTTGAAATTTCTTCTGATATTCCTTTTTGGAATTGATGTATAAGATCTCGGTCATGTCTTTTTTCAATTATTTCTTTCTCTTTATCGTCATTATTTTCATTATAACTTAAATTTTCCTCCAATAATTGTCTCCCTACTACTTTTAATCTTGTGGCATACTGATCCACACTTTCTTTTGGTCTTTGAAAACATTTACTTAAATTTACTTGACCCTGACCTGGTATAATTTTGCGAGTATATTTTTTAATTAATGTATTTTTAAAAATTGTATAAGGGACATCATCGCTACTTAACTGTGCATCCGTTTCCAAATAGCGGAATGCATCACCCGTTAGATGATATTTTGCAATAGCTACTGTTTGATCTTCTGTCCATAAATCAATTTTAGCTCTTTGCGAAATTTTTGAAAAAAATTCTTTTACATTTTCATGAGGTTTCCCGGAAAATTGCGGAATTCCTACCAAGGACTGACCAATTGTTCTTGCAGGAATAAATGTGGACGTCGATATAGGCCTCGTAGGGCTCATTGTTGTTGTTGAAGTTAAAGTTGTAGTTGTCTGTACGTCTGTTGTAGTCGGAGTATCGTTAGGCATTTTTTTTTTTAATTTTAATTTATACTTTAGAAAAACTAGTAAAAATAAAAATATATTTTTGAATAGTAATTTAAAAAAAATAATTATAAATTACGCATAAATGATTCTTTATTGTAGAACGACGTAGGATCACACGGTATATATAAAACCTCAGCAAATTATAAGATTGTTATTGTTCAATTTATCAGCATAACAAACAAAGAAGCTCTATACGGTTCATCTGTAGCCGATGAGTCATGCATAAAATGCGTATTACAATGTAATATTGCGCAACAATTATAATAATTTTTTTCAATTCTTCAACTTTTCTTTTAATATATGGAAACGTGCAATTCAAATTTCAAAATGAAAATTAATATCCCACCGCTGCCACCAAATGTTATGATCTAACCCATATGTAACACCCACAAATTAATATAAAAATTTTACCTACCTTGGTAGCATTGGTAAAACTATAACCAAGAATTTATGTCCAATTCTGACCGAGCGGAGTCAAAATTGTTAGGAAATTTAACAATACAAATTTAACTCAAACAAAATATAATTTCAAAATTAGAATAAAGTATATATAAAAATATTGATTAAAATACAAAATAATTGAACAGTTACATTCAACTGTTACATCCAATTACGCCCAGTTGTTACATCCAATTGTTACATTTAACTGTTACGCCCAGTTGTTACATCCAATTGTTACATTTAACTGTTACGCCCAGTTGTTACGCAATAATACATTAACAATAAAAATTGTAAAAAATATACAAAAGAAGAAAACCTACCTTAAGTAGATTCTAGAAGTGAAAGAAGTCTCCTGGATTAATTGGTGATCACAGGGATTCGGTTTCACCTGGTAGTAACTTCTTTTACGAAATTTTGACCCAGCCCCCACGAAAGAACTTTGAAGACTACCGCGCCCGTATTTCGCATATGATGCGTCGCGCTTTGTTTAGATAAAGTACAGTCGTACGATCAAATATTATATATGAAAATAATAAAACATTTACAGTCATTACAAAAACATATCCAAATCGTTGAGGATACATTTGTGCTATTTGAAAATTGGAAATAATTAGGGTAATTATACATACGAAGTAACTTTACATGATTCTGTAACAAAAAATCAGCACAAATTTTATAATGTTCAAAATAGAAAGTACAAGTTATTGTCTCACGAACAAACAAAATATTGAGGAAATCCCAGTCTATAGGATTTTATTATTTCCAGATGTATTTGAAGTATAAAAGGGATACCTACTTAGCAGGTCAGTTTTATCCCATTGTATAGGTAGTATTCCAGAATTATGTATTTCTTTGAACACGGTTCTTGAGTGTTTGGGGTATTGTTTTGTTTTATTTATTAACAAAGGGTAAATATGAACTATGTATTATACCAAACTTACAGTTTGTTGGGGAGGTCATTTCGAGTGAAAATGGCATTATGAAAATAGATCCTATTCGTTTAGTTATTAAAATACACCAAAGTCAAGTCTAACTAATAAACCTATATAGAATGAAAAAATTATAAAGGTAATATAAAAATAGCAGGGTATTTTTTAATAAAAGATACTAAATTTTTGATTTTTTACTTTCAAAAATGAAATAATTGAACAAAACATAAATTTCTATATTTTTATATTTTTCGTTTCAAGACCTATTATACATATCTGTGTACCGTGAAAATAAAATAAATGACATAAAAAGCATTATATGTGCAAACGAAAATGAGTTTGCGCATGAGCATTAAAAAGCTTGAAAGCTTGAAAAAGCTTGAAAAGGCTTGAAAAAGCTTGAAAAAGCTTGATAAAGCTTGAAAATGAAACCAAGCCCAAAATTTTTAAAGCTTGAAGTTTTCAAGCCAAGCCAAGCTTTGGTTCCATCAAGCCCAAGCCAAGTCAAGCCTAACATTAAAAAAAGCTTGAATTTTCAAGCCAAGCCAAGCTTTTTTATTTCAAGCCAAGTAGCTTGGCTTGGTGAATCCCTAATTCCAGGGTGTGCCACTACCAATCTGCTTTAGAGATATTGGTAATAATGACGACATATTCGTACCGGGTTAGCGTTTACCAGGGGTCACTTTTGTGTCATTTAAAATTCAAAATAATAAGAAAAGTAGTAGTTGGATTTTGGACAGGGAATTTTAATAAAAACAGTTTTTCAATTCCTCAACGTTTCGCTTTTAATTTGAACCATTTTCATGAAATGTTATTATAAAAACAAATCGTACATATTTTTTTTATTCACAATCATTATAGTAATAGACCGATCCCTATTCTTTTGGAGATTGGGAAATACGTCATTTACTTTAATGGCAATCTCTTGGGTTGGAAATAAGAGATTTCAGCTTCATCTCTTGAGTTGGAAATGTTTATGTAAGGGTCGCTTAGCAACATTGCCATATATCCCTATAATTAATGCCCATTTGCACCAACAAGGCTTAAATTTTAAGCTAGGCTTAAACAAAAAAATGCAAATCGAAATTTTGACAGCAATATATTAATTCATTTGACATTTCATTTCGATGTAATATTGTCAATTTAAGCCGAATTTAATATTTAAGTTACGTTGGTGCAAACGGCCATTAGTAGACTAAACAAATTTTAAGAGAGCTGTCAAAAATATTAATAAAATTAAAGGTAATAACTCATTGATTTATTTTGAAAATTATTGATTTAAAATCATCACAACCTCGCTCTTTATCTCACCTTGCGGCTTTGCCGCCTCTCGTAAGCCCTCGCCTGTAATGAAACATCTCCCAGCTCAGATGTAATATACTATTACATTGTCGTGTATCACGTGAAAGTTAAAAATGAAAGACATTTAACTGTACAGTCATGTGTTTAACATGGTTCATAAAAAAAACTTTATAATTAATTTTTACGTTTATATTTTAAAAAATCTCTTAGCAGGATTAAATCCCAATTACTGAGTAAGTTCACATACACAAACATCCATGCTTTAGTGGGATTCGAACCCAGAACCCCGAGCGCACTCATGACTAAGAAACGTGTTGCTCTATAACCATTAAGCCACCGGAACCGACAACAATGAAGTGCTAGAATAATTGTTTCAGAATTTAAATCTCTATAACTTTTATTTGAAATATTTTTGCATAAAATAATGGGGTATTCCGGTGATTCATATTCATGCAAAATAATAACTTTTTTTCTATAGTTTCCATTTTCATATAGTAGTAAAATATAATAAAACATGTTTAATAAAAAGTTCTAATTCATAATTTAATGTTACAAAATTGGAATTTTTACAGCTCTAGAAACGTTTTTGAAATTTGTGACGTCAAGTTGGTAATCTGTTGCTCATTTCAAAGTAAATATTTTCCTTTAAAAACACAGATGGTGCTAAGTTAACAAGCGCGGGTATATTTCTTGTTTGACATTTCGTCCAGTTTATAATTATTACTCCTATTTTTACCATAAACAAACACAGGACAAACACCGAAATACACGCTGCTACTAAAATCATATCTAAACAAGCAAATGGCTGTCATGAACATGTGGATTTAGGCGCTGAAGTTCGTTGCAGATGTCACCATCGAGTTGATGTCATAAGCGCGCCATGATAAGAAAATTTAAATTGCGATGAAATTTTTAAAAATCTCATATGATGCATACATTTTCTTACTCAAAGTTAGATATTCAGAGTTCTACTGGTCTGTACTAATGTAAAAAAATATTTTTTAAAAATGTCGGAATACCCCATTAGGTAACGTTTGCGCAAAGAAAAACTGATTTCCTATGTGAAACGGCTGTCTCACTTTTCGATATACACCCTGTATAACTTAATAAATTATAGACACTGCATTTAAATGAAATATCAAATACAATTCAAATTTGTATGAAATATAATATAGCATATTTTTTTTATATTAACGTAATAATAATAATAATATATCATCACGGCATATTACCCATTTCTGGGTGTGCCAGTATCTACAACACATGTAGACATCGGTAATGATGACGATATATTTTACCGTGTGGGCACTTCGAATTTTAAAATATTAAATAACCTTAATCTTCCAAATTAATATCTGTTATAATACGTATGTATATACTTTACAAATTTTATGACTTAAAATCAGATTTTGGTTGTGTTCTAATGTAAAAGGTAAGTAGCAGTTGAAAACTTTCTGATTAGTGGCCCACCTAAATATTTTTTGGCCCACTACTGGCCCATCCTATAAAAATATCCTATGTCCCTGATTATATTGGTGATAATACTTTTACAGAAAAACGGGCAATTTTTGTCATTCAATTTTATCTGCATCCCCGTAATTTTTCTTGTGTTCCACACACCTTGTAAAACATCCACATCCACAGTATATACATAGTGAAGTTAAGAAGGCTATCGTCTTGTAATCGTAAAGAAAAGCTTGAAAGGCATTTGTGCCTGATCAATATGCCGATGAGCAGCCGGTGCATCGTTGTCACGGTTCTCGCATGTCCGACCTGAGACCTGAGTCCGAGCCGGTGGCCGGGAGCCGAGACCGGAGAGATCGATGGGTGGAGAAAGACGTGACGGAATCCGCATCCACGCATTCAAGCCATAGCCATCGACGCAAATGTAGCGTTAACCGAACGCACTTATGTATACCGTATTTAGTAGATATAACTGTTCTTAAAAAGGACACTTACTCCAAATTATATGTGATCAGGGGCTTTTTTCTCAAAAAACACTAGTTTACAAGTTACAAGATACTAGTTAATTTTTTTATTACTACTAGTAAATTGTGTTTCTGAGGGAATGTTTCTGAAATGTATTTTACTATAGTGTACCACACTCTATGTTCAGTATAGGGTCTTATGGAGTACCATGTTGCCATATTTACCTGCGGTAAGTCTGTAAGATAGAAAGAACACAATAGATGCCCAAAAAGATATGAAATATTCTAGGTACTTCATTGAATGTATTTATGACTGGTGTACTTTCAGTGTATCTATAGTCTATTTGAGAATGACTGGCAGTAATAAATCATTATTTGCAAGAGTAGTATTAGATTTTTACCAGCAATGCGGCAAATAAAACTACCAGAAAAATCAGTTGTAACTACACTAGGATGGTCAAAATAAGCCGCACGCTTTGTACCTGGAACGAAACTTACTTGTCGAACAATAGAAATGCCGTCCGATAATCCCCGTCGGACTGTGTCATAGACGTAGATAGGATTTGTAGAGTGATCTGTTTATATATTTACTAAAAATAAAAGTTTTTAATATTTAAATATAACTTTCTCAGTCATTATTATTATATTGCATACATTTAATATTTACATACATACATTCAATATTTACATTTTTATTTGTTACATACTAAAATTTATACTTATTTCATGTGTGTTGTCAAGATATTGGTACCTGTCATATTTCTATTAAATATACATATTACATTACATATACTTATATATATACTTAGACCTAAAACTATAGTTCTCTATCGAATTTAGTCATTTCGACTATCCCTCAATTCTCAAATAGACTATAAACAGGTGGGCGAAAAGAAAAAAATTAAATTAAATAATAAACTGGTCTGTTTAATAATTTACAAAAAATATAAAATAATACAAACACAAAATATAAGTAGGGGTAGGGTATAAAAAGAAATACTGCATATATTTTACATAGTTCATAAGTCTTTATTTTTTCTTTATAATCTCCAATTTGAATTTAATATATTTCAATATTATAATCTCTAATGCATTTGATCAAGATTAATATGCCGGGCGGTTTTAAAATATTGTATTGAAAAACTTATTACAGATACAAATAGCTTCAGCATGTTTTTTACAACCCGGTTCCAACGCATCTTTTCGCGGCCCTGTATATAAAACTATTTAGAATTGCAGACAAATTTCGGGTGAATACAATAAGCCCTTGGGTAAATAAGAGACCCTCATAAAACTTAAATTGTACAATGTTAACTAATTTTGGTATAGCAATGAAAATTTATGAATGTTTCAATATTATATTACATTGAAAAAATGGCAACATGGTACAGAAAACGTCCATAAGAATAACATTGGCTATCTCCGCTACACTGAAGATAGAGTGTGGGACACTGTATAGTTCACAAGTTACTAGTTACACAAGTTACTAGTTACACAAGTGAAATTTTATTAGTCCAGTAAATCAAAATGTAATTTATAATTTATATTTTACACAATAGTTTTTATACGTTTTAAACGAACCTATTGATAGGGTTTTGTTTCTTCAGATAATGAACTGTATAGCATAGGAGCCAAAAATATGAAAAGCAACTTTTAATTTTTGTTTTATGATAAGAAGGCGCAACATATAAATCCTTTACTCGAATATATCGTCATCATTACCGATGTCTCCTTGTATTGTAGATAATGGCATGCTCAGTAATGAGTAATATACCGTGATGATATATTTATTTATTTTATAATAAATGAAGAAACAACAAAATACAAATACAGAAATACTAATTTTTCTTCTAAAACAATGACACGCTTTCAAATTTCTCAGCGATGCAAGCAAAGTGCAAAACAACTGATAATTCACGAAAGTAATCCTTATACATATAACAAAATAAGAATTTTGTTATAAAAACTAGGTAAACCTACGTTACAACCAAAAATATGAGATACCCAACAAACTTTCACACCATACAAATAAAACAAATTGCGATAACTTCCCTAAGAGAAACTTTATCGATAAAATATCAATAGTACGATCCAATGACACTTTTGCACTCTCATATTCTACAACCTGAGTACCATCTAAAAATATTTTTTAGAAAAACTAGCTCCGTGTTTCTTTCCCCCGTTACATCTCTCCCGGAATTATCCTATTGCAGTTACTTATTGAAACATCCTCATACAGAATGTCTCTAAAAAAGAGGGACATGGCTTAACCACAGATTCCTGAGGCTCAAATAAGACGATTTAACCAAACTTACCTTTACCGGAAAGCGTACCGTTTATCCAGAATTCTGCTTCAAAGTTCTTAAGAAAAAAAATTTGCTTATAATATCACAACGCTTATTTATTCGATTTGGATGAAATTTGGTATGACAGATCTTATGGATATAAGTCATCTTTTAAGATGATACTTGTTATTATTAATGAACCACTAATGTATGAAACTTAGGTGTCCCAACATTGATTAGACCGTAACATTTTAATGGCCACGCCGATAACGCAATTTCTTTTTTTTTGTTTTCGGGAAGATACATTTAATAGCAAATTTTCTCTCTCTGGGTAATTTGTGATATCTGCTACGGTTCACACAAAAAAAAAGTAAAACCTGATTGACTGCACCGTGAAATTTTTAAAACAAATTTTATCCAGTAGTCTGTCCAAATGCCAAACATTTAATTACCTTCCGTCACCCTTAGGTAAGGAAGGTATTGTCTTTGGTCAAAAAATTCGGTGGTGAGTTTTTAATGAATAGGCACGTTCTAAGATCCCTAGAATACGATATTACTAATTTTACATTGATGTCTGTATGTGTGTGTGTGTGTGTGTGTGTGTGTGTGTGTGTGTGTGTGTGTCCGTGTGTGTGTGTGTGTGTGTGACAAATTTTTCTCCGACAATAACTCGCAAACTAAAATTCTAAAAATTATGATTTTTTCGTATTCCTCTTCTTTACAACCATATGAAGAGCTGATTAGATTTTGGTTATAATTGGTCAACCGGAAGTACCCTTATTTGAAGTTTTTAACAGTTTTTCTGGGAAAAACGCAGTTAAATATAATTTTTTGACATTTTGTGGTCATTAATATGAAAGAAAATCTTATTATCTATACAATTTGATTATATATTTTCCTTCATATTCAATAGATATAGAGTTATAGAGAGATTATAAGAGAGGTTAACTTTCAAAAATCTAATTGACAGATGTCAGTGTCAAGTGCAAAACCAAAGTGGAAAGTATAGGATCAGAAAGTAACATAAGTGACAGAGTGTCCTTCGCATAAGTGACTTGCAGTTTCAATGCCGGGAGTACGAGGAAGGCCAAAGAGAAGATGGAAGGACTGTGTAGCAGAATATTTGAGAGAGGAAGAACTGTGTGAAGAAGATGCGTTGGATAGGAATGAGGAAGTGTGAAGTGCAATTTACAGAATGTACATTCGTGTTATAATAATATTGGATTTATAGAATCTTCCCAAAGGAACTTGCAATAAGGAATTTGTAAAAAATAGTGTGTTCGTGTTACAATTTTACAGGATATATAGAATCTTTTCCAAGGAACTTTTGGTATCGGATTTGTACGAAATACATTGAATTGACATAAGGTTTTGTGCTGGCCACAACAGATTTTTTTTAATAACCATATGAACTGGCATACCAAAGTTCATCCAAATCGAATAAAGCTTTCAGTTATTATAAGTAAAATTATTATTATTATTTTTTTTTTCGAAGAACTTTGAAGCAGTAATGGGGTACACTTTCCGGTAGAAGCAAAGTTAGTTAAATCGTCTCATTTTGGCCTCAGGAATCTGTGGTTAAGCCATGTCTCCCTATATTTGAGAGATATCCTGATATATTGATGATGTGTGCGTGCGTAACACGTTCATTGCGTATTGCATATGAGAGATATAATTTGATATGTATAGGAGAATGATATGTTTTATGTGATTTGTGAAGTGAGACCGGTGTGCTGTGCAGATGCAGCCGAGTGAGCGTTCGCCGTTCGCCTTCGCGATAACAACCTCTCTTGTGAAAGCAGCTTCCTGGTCCGCTGATGCGGAATGTCCACGGCTATAATCTGCTCGTGACCAGCACGCGTCACCACCATGCTGCTTGCTCTAATGACAGACCGCGGCCGCATCATATACGCATCCATCTATATATTTAAAATCTTCTTTATTCTACCTATACTATAATATACAAATGTACCGTTTTCCCATTTTTATCTAACATTATTTTTTCTTGTAATAATGTTCCACATTCTTTGAGCTACTTGTTATCCAACATCTATTACTAAGATATTGTCATATAAATTATATACTATTAGAGTGATATGAAAAATTTGAAATATGGTTGAATTAATAAAAGATGTTTTTCTAACAATTACAAGACTTTGTTAACAAAAGACAGATGAGTTTATGTTGATGGAGACATCTAGCAAGGATGTTCAACAAGACAAATGCGAAGTAGGTATTGAAAGCCAACATGAGAAAAAAGATGAGGAAGGCCAAGAGAATATTGGGATGAAATCGTGGAAAAGTCGCTGACAAAGAAGCTACAACGTAAGAATCGAAAATTTGCGAAACAAACAAAAAACAGAGAGAAAGGTTTGTGAAAGAGTAAAGACTCATATTATACACTTAGAGAGAATAGTATCTTATTACAAATTAACGTGGTTGTTAAAAAATCGGCAGGTAGGTACTGAATTAAAAAAAAAAATGTGAAGGGTCTCGGGAGAAAACAATCGGTGTCACAAAATTGTCGAAATTTACTGAATTTAGATACCTATTTATACCATGTTGTGTTCAACGAGTACCTACTTTCTAAAGGTAGTTAAAGAACTGGAGGAAAGATATATATCGCGAGTATTATTTTAAAATATACCCTTTTGGCTCTAATTGTTATCAAAACCTTTTCTACTCTTCCCATTAATGTCAGATTAAAGAATACGTAGTTTAACAGGTCTTAAGTATTACAGTTTTTGAGGAATTTCAACACACACACACAGGCGCGCGCGCGCACACACACACACACAAACACATACATCGTAAAATGTTATAATCGGATTCTAGTGACCTTAAAACGTACTTATTCACTAAAATCCGAATATACGATATTTAGCGAGAGATATAAATATATAAACGTTTGAAAAAAAATATATACTATTACGAGTATACTTTCTCAAGGATTTAATTCTACATACCTAATAATAAAAATTCGGTGGTGTTTTTAATGAATAAGCACGTTTTAGGGTCCCTACAATACGAATATACCATTTTTAAGACGATGTCTGTATGTGTGTGTGTCCGTAGGTGTGTGTCCGTGTGTGTGTGTGTGTGTATATATATATATATGTGTGTGTGTGTGTGTGTGTGTCCGTGTGTGACAAATTTTTCTCCGACCATAACTCCAATACTACAATTCTAAAAATTATAATTCTTTCGTATTCCTCTTCTGTACAACCATATGAAGAGTTGATTAGATTTTGGTTATAATTGATCCACCGGAAGTACACTTATTTGAAGTTTTTAACAGTTTTTCTTAAAAAAACGCAGTTAAATATTGTTTATTGACATTTTGTTATTATACATATTAAAGAAAATATTCTTCTCTATACAGTTTGATTATACATTTTCCTTCATATTCAATAGATGTAGATTTAAAGCATTATAAAGAAATTAATTTTCAAAAATTAGTCAGCTTTGCTATTTATCATGTAAACAGCTGATAGGTATATTCAAAAAATTTTAATTGACAGATGTCAGTTGCAAGTGCAAAACCAAATATAGAAAGTATAGGATCTAAAATTGGTATGTCATAGTGTTCCTCGCAAGTGACATGCAGAGAAAGGCCAAAGAGAAGATGGAAAGACTGTATCGCAGAAGACTTGAGAAAGAAAGGACTGTGTGAAGAAGGTGCGTCGGACAGGAATGAGTGGAAGAGAAGAGAAAACAGCGACCCCTAATAAAATAGGGGAAATCTGAAGAAGAAATGAAGGAAGTGTCAAGTGCATTTTAGTGTGTGTTTATGTTATAATTTTATTGGATTTGTAGAACCTTTTCAGATGAACTTTTGGTATGGAATTTGTAAAAAATAGTATGTGTTCGTGTTCGATTTTACATGATATTATATAGAATCTGTTCCAAGGACCTTTTGATATGGGATTTGTACAAAATACATACATCGAATTGACGGAAGGTCTTGTGCTGGCCATAACAGATTTTTTTTTCTCAAATTGTTTCAGAGTATGAAATGTCAATTAGGTAATTTACAAGCTACGACGTACTAGTGTAAAAAAGATTATTAACAGATTACTATTAAACTCTTTATAGGCACTAAATCCCTTTAATTTACAGAGTCGAGGTTGCACAGATCCTTTTTTTAATTCCTTACTACCGTTTGCGAAAAAAAATTGAACGGCCTACCTACTATTTTTGACCCCTTTTGTGACAGTTTGAAAGCACGTGAAATGATGCCTGGTAAACCTTAACAATACAGGTATATATTACTGAAATCTGGGAATAAAAATAAATTAATAAACCCCAAAAAATGAGTAACAAGCCTTGTTGAAATATTAATATTTATTTATCTACTATATTTCCTGGTTTATCGATACTGATTGCATGGTGTTAAATGAAGTGGACATCCTAAAATAGAATTTGTAAGTCCCACGGTGCATTTTACTCATTTTCAATTTTATTCACCTTAGAATCATTTGTAATTCTATTACACATGCACATAGAGATGTTTCTAAGGAAGAAAGATCATTTCTCATCATTTGGTATTCTAATCCACAACCGATACGACTGGATTAACTTGTTGAATACAAAATAACACATACTTTTCTTAGGTATTTACAACTGAAAATATTTTATAGACAATCAACAGAAATAAGGACAAAACTACGAAACTAGAAATACAGAATATCAGAAACAAGGACGACATGTATTTCTGTGAAGAGTGAAGTGTGCTCGCCCACACGCTCTGCACTGATTCGCCGTACGTGCGAGCAATGCAGAGTGAGGAAGCTGTAAGCGATGGACCACTCCCAAACGGGATGCTGCGGTACTAGGCCACGCCCAGATTTCTCCCAACCAATCACAAACTACGGTTGACAGAACTCCTTGTTCCAGAATCTCATAGGACTCCAATTGACATTATGCGAGCCCCTCATCATAATAGTTCGTCCTAAAAGCAAAAATCAATTTTAATATAAGTTAATATGTATATACCTATGTACATAGTTAAAAATTAAATTTGGTTTCAAGTTTCAATGTTGATAAATGTAACAAGAAATAATCACTTTACTATATTCATTATTATAGATTTTATCTTATATCAATAGTACATTACGTTAAGTTAAGAAAAATGAAAGTTTACCAGACAAGTACGGCAAGTTTAAATGCCATACGAGTAGGTACAGTAATTTTAGTACAATTTTTTACGGCATAATATACAGAATTAAAAACATCTAAAGAAACATAGTACCTAGTCTCTCAAGTAACAAAGTAACTTGACAGTTATTTTTTTTTTGTACCTTACAACCGCCAAACATAATTTTTGGAGATCGATTTGCAAAACAATGGATCTAGATGATGAAAAGAACATGGAAAATGATTTAGAAGATAAAAAATACAAAATAAAAATAAACAATTTCTCGTGTCAAAATGAATTTTAATGAAAAAATCGTTGCTATGCAGTTGCAGTAACGATTGCTATGTTGTAAAGTAACCCATTACTGTACGATTTTGTTTTGAGTATAATAAAATAGTACATTACTGTACAAAATACGAAAAACGTATTTTAATTAAAAATTTAAACATTAAAACCTATTTAGGACTTTTAGGAGAGAACGTACTATTATGATGAGGGGTTCTTAAGCTCAACTTACATATAGTACCTATATAAAAAGTGGAGGGTTATACTTTTGACGTTACACGCAAGAAAGAGAGAGTTGATGTAAAAGTTGAGATGGAAGATCATAATACAAACAAACCATCGCCTTCTTTAAATTTCTGTCTTCTGTAACTCGTGTTTTGTTATTCGAGTTCTACATAATTCAATGTCTTCGGATGGCTGTGACTGAAAGAATTTCACATTTGTCATGTATTCTTTATAATTAGGTATAGCGGAAGTCACTATCGCAAAGACCTTCACTTCTTTCTTTTATTTGAAAAATCAATATTCGACTGTGTTAGGATGGAGGTAGATACAGGAAAGTAAGAATTCTTCGGACTTGCAGTCAATTAATAAAATTTATTCACGCCGACGTTTCGACTATACAATAGTCTTCTTCAGGGCTAGAATGATCTAGTCGAAAAAAGAAACCACATGTGGATAACGGAACATACAACACGGACAAATAAATAAATAAATATAAATAAATAAATAAATAGTTAAAAACAACATATCACAGAGAGAAAATTGTCAAAAAATTAAAAACGTACTATTATAACTATCACATAGTTATTTGTATTTCCATATGTATTGTATTCATCCAAGACAAGTTTTTAATTTTTTGACGATTTTCTCTGCTGTGATATGTTGTTTTTAACTATTTAATTTTTTATTTATTCATATTTATTTATTTATTTTTTTAATTGTCAGTGTTGTATGTTCCGTTATCCATATGTGGTTTCTTTTTTCGACTAGACCATTCTAGCCCTGAAAACTATTGTATAGGTAGTCGAAAAGTCAGCGTGAATAAATTTTATTAATTGACTGCAAGTCCGAAGAATTCTTACTTTCCTGTATCTACCTCTTTCTTTTATATTTAGCACCAACTTGTTTCAACTGTCATCGTGACAGCGATTTGTTTGTATTATAGCAGCTGGGCCACATGTAGTTCCAGGAACATATCAATAGATGGCAGTGCGGAAATATGTCTGCACAGAAAAAAAAATGTAGGTATTTTTATAACAATTGTAAAATCTTTAACTACAATTTGTAGTACAAACAGGGATAGCTATTTATTGTAGTAAAAATTTGAAAATTATTGTATTATTTTTTTTGTAGCAGTTAATATTGTATTCAAATTAAAATTTAATTATTATTGTAGTATTAAGTTCTAAAATATTGTAGTAAGTAATGATACATTATATTTTATAAATTTTTGTATCTGATATTAAAATTTAATATTTTTGTAAATATAACTACTACAAAAATTTTATAATTTCCATATATATGTAGTAGATAATCTTATTCTGTTGTAGCAATTTTTATACTTTTCTTTCAGTATTTAATATTATTTGTAGTAATATTTAAGTAAAAATGTTCTACATTTATATAATAAATTTTATTAATACAAAACATAAATACAAATTATTGTATATACACAATATCTTATTCGTCAATCATATTTCTCACTAGTCTTTTTTTACTGTACTTTACATTTATACAATTATTACACTTGACTATGAAAAAAAACCTTCACGAAATTTCTTATTCTTCAACAATATATCTCACTAGTGGATCAATTTTACTGTACTTTACATTTATTACAATTATTACACTGACTATGAAAAAAAAACCTTCACGAAATTGTTGCAACATGAACAGCAGAAGATACAAATACGCCATTCGCCATTCGACAAACATGAGTACCTATGTGATACATGACGCGTATTGTCACTGCGCAGTGTGCAAGGCGGCAAAATGTAACTTACGGTTATGGTAAAAAGTTCTACAAGTTGTAGTAAAATTTAGTATTTAGTAGAATATAATGTTCTTCACTTGTAGCAATTTGTACTACAGTAATTTAATTTATTAATTTTATTTTAGAAGATTTTACAAAAAATGTGATTAATTTTAACCATTTTTATAATTGAAAATTTTAGTTTCAATTGTTTTAAATTTTACTAAAATAAATGTAATTAATAATACCTTTTTAATAAATTTTACTACACTGTTGGTGCTACAATTTTTTGGTAATATATAAAAAGTAAAATAGTTAAATTTAATATAAATAATTATTTTTTCTGTAAAATTGTGGTAACAAATTTAACAAAAAAGTTAATACAACGTTGTAGTAAATTTTTCAGCTCAATTTTTTTCCGTGTGTATAACCCTCCATTGGCTTCTACAGTACTTCTACTGACTTTCAAATCAGGCAATTACTTAAGATTGGGTTGGGACAAAAACCGTATTAAAATTTTCCAATAATTTATTTAGCACAGGTGATATTATTTTTTTAAAAAAAGTAACTTTTGTCTTTTGTACCAGCTAATAATAAATAAAATCATAAAAATCTATATATCAAAATTCTTTATTCATTTCAAACAGAGTAAAGAATATAAAGTAGATTGTCTGAGCTCCTCGCACATATCAAAAATTCTTGTATATTTTAACTCTAAAATTCTTTTTGCTGATCTCTGTCCAAACTCTCAAATGTTATGTTTTACGTCAAACATTTTTTTTTTTTTGTTTTGTTTTCTATTCTTTTATAAGTATGATATCAGTGAAGTCAGTCCACTATAAATTGAGACAAACTGTAAACTGTACTACTTATAAATATTTAATATTATTTGTAACATAATGTTTAATGCATGCTGCAATATTTCATATAATTTTATATTTTTCAATTCATTGACCAAAGCAAACAAATCTTACCGAACGGAAGTTAATAATCTAAAGTCTATGTTAATTAGGAGCCCAATTTTATTACAAAATCATATTTAAATAATAAGTATAGATACCTACCTACGCTTTTTAAGAAAAATCTGAAATCAGTTTTTAAATCATAATGGCCCGTATTCTCACCTCTTAAAGTACCGCTACATCAGAAGTAGTACTTTTTCGATTTTTAAAATTTTATATTACAAACAGACAAGAATAGGTTTAATTATTTGGTAAATTAAATTTATTATATTTGAAATAAATGATAGTTGTGCTACTTGAAGAGGTGAGAATACACGCCAAATATTTTTATTTAAAAAAAATGCTTAGAGATTGTTATCCGTTACGGAGCGTGATATTTTTCAATAATTAAATGTTTACAACAATATTCTTTTTTTTAAAAAAAAATTAATCATATTCATTTCGAATTTATATATTTTGAGGATCAGATTCCTGATTGATTGAATAATTTTTTTGTACCAATAATCAATTCTTTTAAAGATGATAAAGGAAGGCACAAATGATCCAACTGTATTTTAAAATTATTTATTATGGACGTTTCGGGCTAATTTTAAGATGCTAAGACTTAGCAACTTTCTTACAGAATTAGGGTGAATGTATTTTAAAATTTTGGTATCCCCCAAAAAGCAGATTGGCACCCAAAAAAAGTTAATAAATCGTGATGATATATTTATGTATTATTCTGAGAAACTCATAAAAACTTCATAGTTGTATTTTGAATGTGAATGCAACGTCTTTTATAGTACCACGAATCTTTTCTACTGGTATGGTATAGGAGTATAGGCATATGAGTATAATTATTATGCAATGTACGTCCACGTACTTGAATGTATATGAGAGGCGCGGGATGCAACGTAGGCGACAGTCTCCGTTATCTCTCGTCCTGAAATCAATTTATCCTCAATTCGCTCCCATTCCTGAGCAGTGGCAGTGGCAATGCTTCTGGTTCTCCTTCATCATATATGCTTCATGCATACCACTTGCAATGTAATGAATGATCTAAATTAATTCATACAAATCTTTTACTGCAAACGTGTCCTACCAACCTCATTTCACATTCCCTTGCGAAGGAAATTCCAATTTTAAAAATTCGTGGCCCACTAGGTAATAAAAATTGTAGACGGTACGGGAAATGGCTATAAATTTGGTAAGGAGTATGTCACACCTTATTTGGTGGTACAACAGTAAATTACTTTATACATATACTTACCATATGGATATCTTTATTTCATTTTGAATATAAAAAATCAATCAGAAATACAATTAAATAATTTTTGATATCCAAATTTCATTTAGAGAATTTTACATATTAATAAGTTTTGATATCAAAATTATAATAAATATCCGTGCATTAGACATTTAATGTTTCCAATGACGCAGACAGCTTTACAGATAAACTATTATACGAGGGTATCTAACTCGAGGTGATATTACATAGGCGCCGATTTTGAAAAATTTTGTCACCGCACGAAAAACTGAGATCCATTTTCAAGTAAATGATGCGAAGATAACTAAACAACAAAAGTAAACCAAATAAAGGTTGTATGAATATAATGATGATGCCACACCAGACACATCATTTTTACCTCCCGCTACCCTTGGTAGGGTAGGGAGGTATAGGGATCGTGCTAAAAATCACATATCGAGATTTTAGTAAATGACCACGTATTAAGGTCCCTAGAATCCAATTTTAACATTTTCACGATGATGTCTGTATGTATGTCTGTATGTATGTTTGTATGTATGTATGTATGTATGTATGTATGTATATGTATGTATGTATGTATGTATGTGTGTGTGTGTGTGTGTGTGTGTGTGTATGTGTGTATGTGTAAGGATTTTGTTGGCGCTCTAACTCAAATACCATCATTCAGAAAATTCTGAAATCTTGTATTTCTACCCTATTCTAATATGGAAAGACCCCATTAGATTTTGGTGTAAATCGAATAACGGGAAATGTCACTTTACCTGAAGCTCATAATGGTTTTTCTTCAAAAAATACCATTAAATGCCATTTTTTCGCATTTGGTCATTATAAAATTAAAGATTATTGAATTTTCTACAGGAATACATTAATACTTTTTCTATATATTTTACAGATAAATTTAAAAATCATTTTTTTGTAAATCCCGAAGCCTAAGATAAACACAATTCCTTTGTTACACAGTTCATATTTCAAATGAATGTAACTGATAGGTAAATATCACTGTCAAAAAAATAATCCTTCAAATTAATAATAGTGACATTTTAAAAAGAAAATAGTAAATAAAGCAATAGTTATATGCAATGGAACATAATATAGTTTGCAGCATTAGTAAAAACGTAGGTATGTATTTAAATTAATAAAAATTAAATAGCGGGAGGTTTTGTGTTGGCCACATCAGATTTTTATGAAAGATATGTTAAAGAAAGATAGGCTACCAAATAAACTATCAAAACTTGAACTAAAATAATAAATAAATATATCATCACGGCATATTACCCATTTCTGAGTGTGCCACAAGCCACAATCTGCTTAACGCCTGTTAAGCGCCCGCACAGTACAAATATGTCATCATCAAAACTTTAACTATGACATATAAAGTTTTTTTTTTATTAATTATTTTATTAAATGATTGCTATAGAACCTATATGAAAAAGATGCATTGTCATATTTTATTTTACAGTGAAATTATCGTGTAAGCAGTGTCGGATCGCCGTGTTCAGAGACCTGAAGCTTATAATTTTTGGGGGCCCTTTTCAGTTATGCTTCAATAATAAAACATATTTAAATTTATACCAAGCTTGAAAGTGGAGGGCCCCAGTTCCGCCACTGGGAGTAAGCAATTTTGATAAGGTTGGGGATCGATTGGGATGATTCAAAAATTCAAATAGCGGAAGGACTATGGAAGGGGTAAACAGAAACATCAAAAGGCATTACTTTTCGGGTAATTTTTCCCCTGTATTTTATTTTTTTAGTTAAAAAATATGATATTTTAGATAAAAAGAGTGATTAGGAAATTATAAATAATAAAAATTTAATTTCCCGGTAATAATAAAATGCCTTTACAAATTTAGTTTTAACTTGGTCGTAAAAATAATTAAAAACTTCGATCAGAAAATGAATTCTCGTCGTCACAAGTCTTGAAAGTCTTCAAAAATTATACTACTATAGGCGAAAAAATTTAGCTATAGATGTCAGGTCGAGCGGCGACAAAATGGAGACGAAAGAAGGAAAACAGATGCACGCGTATACCTGTAACGTCAGTTGACAGTGTTATTTTACATCTGTAACAGAGAAGTATCTAGTGTCTGTGCAGCAAAAAGTGCAAAATGGAAAAAGTGAATATTGATTTAAGTGATATTTTTGACTACATTGGTTCTTCAAGACCAATAAAGGAAGGAGAAGCTGTGTATAAAGCAGGCCATGTAACCATGTGCGGTTTGAAGAACACTGATTTAAACACAGTTTTTGGATTTTGCCTTCAAACGAGCAATTTAAATGGAGCTCCACACTTTATTGAAGTGTTATTAAAGCCAAATTTACAAGGCAAATGTACTTGTAAGGCCGGGTTAGGAGGAAAATGCAAACACATAGTTGCTGTATTATTACACGTAAATAGGTATGTATTTTTTTTAATATTAAGAAATAAATATTAATATCAATGACTGGTAGTATTTACTCTTAGGACCAGTTCTTCAATCTCTGGTTAAAATTTTAACTGGCAGTTAAATAAACAATATTGAATCGGATTATCGACTGCAATGACAAATCTGTCATTTGACATTTCATTTCGTTTCGATTTTGTTTATTTAACTGCCAGTTAAAATTTTAACTGAAGATTGAAAAAGTGGCCCCTAATTATAATAAATGATATTTGTAGTACAGAATCATGGATAAATATCATTTCACGTTCTTTAATTTTTGAATTTTTTTAACAAGATGTGATGTATATTGTATTTATATCTTTACAATATAAATTGGTTTTAGAGCAGAGGAGCTAGAAAAACTAAGTTGCACGGATGTGGAGCAAGTATGGGGTCAACCAGGAACCAAAACGAAGGAGGTTCTCCAATACAGCAAGGCAATTCCTATGTCTGATTTTTGTCACCCTAATCAAAAAAAACCAAAACTACAGCCGGCAATTGATACGAGTACAATGGAGAAGGATATTCTTAACGTATTAAAACAAAGTATGTATTATAATTTTTATAAATCTTATGTTAGTATATAAATTCATTGACTATATATAAAGCATAATATAGTTCTTTTGTATTTTTACATAGCTGCTCTGTAAATGAGGATTTCCTGCCGGTAAGAATTGCCTTTACAGTACATTATGTGGGGAACGGGTTTAATTAATAACATAGAACCGATCCTTGTTCAATGGATTTGTAAAATTCACAATTGTTCTTAGTTCCAATTTATGAGTTGGTGCCCCGGTTCGTAGTTATTGGGAGTTCTTTTGATTTTCGAGAAATCGTCATAACTCCCTTATTTTAAGGACTATTAAAAAAAATCGAAACTAGCTCTCGGCTGTCTAAAACATATGCTTTAACCATTATTTTTTATTTTTTCAAATAAGAAAATTGCGATCGACCAAAAATTTTTAAACGAGACTTTTTTATAGTAACTCCATAGATTTTTGAAAGTAAATCATTTATAAAATCCCTGAATTATCTACTACAATATTTGTCCTAATTTTTTTCTTTCAATCTATCAAAAAATGTTCATTTACTTTACGTTTAGATCGAACGTCATTTTGTTATTTAAAAATAAAAATTATTTTAAATGTAAATGTTTAGTGAGTCGAAAGTTAGTTTTGAATTATTTTGTATTTTTTTTTTCAAAAATCATTAAAATAAGGGAGTTATGATAATTTTTCGAAAAATAAAAGAGCTCTGATAACTACGTACCGGGTCACCAAAAATTCAAATAAATAAATACTTTTCTTGATAAATTTTAAAAAAATTCGTACAAATTTTGTAGTAGATAGTTTAGGGATTTTATAAATGTATTGTCCGTATTCATAAACATTCGTAAAAATTTTAAACGGTTCGTTATAATAATTATCCAATGAAAATAGTCGACATTGAAAGAAAAATCAAAATTTTGTTTGTCAAGTTTGATTCTATTTGACAAAAATTATAACGAGCCGTTTTGAAACTTTACGAGTGTTTATGAATATGGGCATTATACTTTCAAATATCGATGGGGTGGTTTAAAATTTTTGATTGATCGCCATTTTGTTATTTGAAAAAATTATTTTTAAAGCAAATGATTGAGATAGCCGAGAGTTAGTTACGATTTTTTTGAATTTTTTTCATAGTCCTTAAAATAAGGGAGTTATGACAATTTTTTGAAAAACAAAAGAACTCCAATAACTACAAACCGGGGCACCAAATCACAAATTGAAACTAAGAAAAGTTGTTTGTTTTAATGAGTTCTAACTGCCATTTTCGGGTGTGACGATTTAGTATTAACAGCCTGTGTATGTAGCTATTAATTTTAGTGAATTACGTCCGAAATTGTTTAACGTTAAATATTTAAGTGGAATTTAAAATATGCCTGTATATTTTTCACTTAATATATGTCTGATTTGTTTATTAACTAATCTTTATATTGTAGGTGACGCAGAAAGTGCATTTTGCACATTTTTGCGGGGTAGAACATGTAGCAGTCAGCAGTTGCGAAGTTGTAGTAACGACGACGCAGAACATTTAAAAACATATAAATTTATTTTAAGTTATATGAAACAAAGTAATCAGATATTAGAGAGTGAATGTAATGTTCATTCTGATCTAAAAACAGATTTTTATAAAATGTACATTGAAAATGCTGACTGCGAAAAAATTTTTTTGGAAACTATTTTTCAAAATAACGATATTTGGCAAAAAAACAGGAATTTTAGAATAACCGGCTCTTCTTGTTACTCAATTTATACATATAGTAGTAATAGAAATCCTGATTGGGGGAAAAAAGTTAATGCCTTATTTAATTCACAATTTAGAGGGACTACTGCCACTCAATATGGGAAAGATCAAGAAGAAAATGCAAGAAAATTGTATAGCGACATTTCCAATCAAAATGTGATGATTTGTGGGCTAGTCGTCAACCAGATGGCCCCATGGCTTGGATTTAGCCCTGATGGGATTACAGATAATGGATTTTTGCTTGAAATAAAAAGTCCCGTATCTGGAGCTTCCCAACCCGTAGAAAATATATTATCCACACTAAATTATTTATATTTAAAAAATGGGGAATATTTTTTAAAAGAACAACACAGCTATTATGGGCAGGTTCAATTGGGAATGTTATTGTTAAATTTAGATTACGCAGATTTTGTAATATATTGTTCATTTGGGGATAAATCACTCCATATTATTAAAATAAAAAAAAATATTGAATTTTGTCATAAATTGATAAGTGTTTTAAAATATGTATATTTCGAAAAAATGTTACCGTTATTTAAGAAAGTATAGTAAAATTTATAATCGTTTTTGTTTTTCATACCTTTTCTTATACCTATTTTGTTACAGTTTACCTTGAGGTAAGTTAAAAAAATTGTAGTATGTAATTATTGACATAATTGTATATATGAAAAATATGGCCCATATTAATGAAAGGTGATGAATGAAAATTAAGTGTAGGTGGAAAAACTGACCCCAATGTAATAGGATATTTGCGGGAAAATAATACACATATTCCAATTATGTTTTTATTTTTCAAATTTATCATCCTGTAAAATAGGTTTAGATAAATTTACTAAAGCACATACAACAAACATCATTTCAGTCAAATAAGGTACTAATGACCATTGTAATTTGTTTGAAAAAATTTTAAAAGTTTTTATTCGTTGAATTGATCGTTCTACATGTACGCGAGCCCGAGCTATAGAAGCTGTTTTCAAAGCTTCTTCTTTGGAAAACTGCAATTTTTTTCTTAGAAATGGTGGCCTGATAAGTCCTATACCCCTTTCTGAACATTCTTTTTCTATTAAAACTCCTTTGTCCACCATAATAGCGTCAAAATAGGGATCGAGGAGGTCAATGATTTTTTCTTCATTAAAAATGGCCTTGTCAGATACATGACCACCATATGCAGCACTTACGTGTGCTATCAGGCCAGAAGGAGCAACACTAATTAAAAATTTTGAAGTATGGCCTTTTTTGTAATGGGAGTATGTTCGTATTCTACAATCTAAACATGCTGTTCTTTGGATTGCTACTTCAGTCGCATCAATTACAATTCTAACTTTCTGATAATCTTTAAAAGCAGAAGGCAAATTACTTAAATTTTCTTCTTTAGAAGGAAAATAAATTGCAGGTTTCAAACCGTAAAATAAAACTTGAATGTAAGTATGAAAATAATTTTGTGCACTTGTTGCTGATATTTCAAACATAATTGCTAACGCGCGGAAACTTAAATCTAATTTTAATTTTGTTAAAATAAGACATAACTTCTTCTTTATGTTCATACAGTTAATTTCAGGGAAAGCTTTTAAAGCAATTTTAATTATTTCTAACACTGTGTTGAAAATTTTGTTGTTTACTCCCATATACACTTTTATTCTTGCGGATGAAGCTAATAAATGTTCATGGAAATGAATATTCTGTTTTCTGAGGAGTTGACCAGTTTGGATACATTTATCTTCAAATGTTTTAATCTTCGCAGCTGGAGCTTCATGAATAGGATTATCGGCAATTGGAGGTGGTATATTTTTCTCTTCAGTCAGTTGTTCTATGTTGACTGTTTCTTCAAATTCCATTGTCTCAGCTTCATATTGTCTGAAAATACATTAAAAATAAATTAGAGTTTAATTACAAATATTATTTAGAAACTACCTGTATTCATCTCTTCTCCTAATTCTGAATACACGTGCAGAACTTGAAGGTCCAGGTTGGTCATAGCTCCTGACAGGAATTTTCTGCGATGGAACAACCCCAGCTTTCAAAAAGCGCTTAGTTGAATAACTAACTATAACAAATATTATTTATTTACTTCTTTGTAACAAATAATGTATTATTATTCTTACCTGGATGAAAGTCTGACTGCAGAAAATGATCAGAGCAAACTGTCATACATTTACTAACCGGCTTACCGATTTTAAGTGCAATAGCCCACTTTTTACTTAATTTAGGATCTTTTGGAAAGAAATGAATACTTATAGAATCTGATTTATAATTATTGCACTGGGGAACCGAACAATACCGCTTAGATTTACTTGTCATTGTCACTTAACCTTCATTTAAAAACGTTTTACACTAAAACCATTAACTTTGTACACTATTATTTACAAACTTAATAAAATACTAGATCTAATAAAAGCAATTCTCAAAATATATTCTAATAACAACAATTAAAATTAGAGCAACTTTTTCATACATGCACAAATGATAAAACCAAAGTTTTCCTTCTTTCTCTAGTTCGCAATTGGCGCTGTAGAGGTCAGCTACTTCGAATTTTTTCGCGAATAAGATTTTCGATCCAAGCAGCGCTCTCATTCGTCAAATATTTCAACGTTCATTTGTTTGCTTCTTTTTAAATGTGTGCACTTTTCGTATTCGTTCATAGATGTCGCGACATGGCGACATTTCTGTCTACTCACATGTTTGTGTTGTGCTTGTTGCCGTTGTTTCTAGCAGAAACAAAATGCGCGCGGTTTTGTACTAAATTGATCTGTTATTTGTTGACAAACATTTAATTCTGAAGTATTATTAAATAGTAAAATGGCAAATCAGTTGTCTGAAGTGTTAATCAAAATATCGCAGAAATTTGGAATAAACAATCAAGACACATTATCGTAAGTTATAGTTTTATAGGTTATAGAATGCCCAGTTATGTTTTTACAATTTTAGAAAAGCAAATGAATATATTCAAAATATTAATATGAAATCGAATATTACTATAAATGAAATGTTGAAAACAATAATATGTTTGGATATAGCCACTTCACAATTGGGAGAAAAATTTGATAAAGTAAGTAAATAAATCGGAGAACACATTCACACAGATCGATGAAAGTAGGCATTGTTTTTTTTTTGTTTCACAGCCGTGGCTGATTGTTTAGATATTTATTGTCTGTAGAAACTATGAAATACTTTTCTTTACAGGCTATGGCTTTAAAACTTTCTGTCGTTACCAAGCCTCAATATCAGAAAAATTTTGTTTTGGTTAAAAATATTCTCCAAGTGGATACAAATAAATCTGTTCATGAAATATGCATTCAACTCAGTTGTGAAGAAGCTAGTAAACATGCAGAAATGCTTCTACAAAAATATAAGGAACATGATATCATTAATAGAGATTTTAATCATCCACAATATGCTGCAGCGGCTGTATATACAATTTGCAAGTATGTTGATAATTAGAAAGTCTTTTGAATAAAATAAAATTAATGTTTCTATTATTCAACAAATATTTTATTAAAGATTACAGAAAATATCAATTAAAAAGAGCGATTTTATATCTATGAGTACTTTAAAACCTCAACAATGGACTAAACTGGAAAATGAATTCAGTAAATTTGTCCAAGAGCAAAATTTCACTGTCGATATGGTGAAAAAATCCAAGAAAAAAGGAAATGAATTATTAAATATTTTAGAACAAAAATCACAGGAAATAGGTAATAAATAAATATGTAAGTAAAAATCGTTTTTCATTCATTAACATTTTTGTTTTATTCAGAAAAGGAAAAAGAAATACAAAAAATAAAGGATATGGAAGAAGAAACAGAAAGTTATGAAGTATGGAGGAAAAGGATATTAGAAGAAGCATATGCTCATTGTAAAAATGTATAAATAATAATGCTATTAAAATTAATGGGAACCATTTATTTCAACCTTAAAAATACATGTAAGTTTTATTGCACAAATATTATTATGAATCTCGATAATGGATGGGTGACCACCAAGGAAAACTGACTGCTGTAGCCCCAACATCGAAACGAGCGAGCCGAGGCGGCATATGACCTGGATAGCTGAGTCCGCCTAATTAAAAGAAAAAAAATATATATTTGAAAAATCTAATTCTCAATTTTTTACTCTTATTTCAAAATACCGCGTGTAACACAAAAAACGGGCCATAGTGTTTAACATAGAAAACAGTTTTTCCTTGCCCAAAAGTGGCCTATTATTTTTATACCGAGAGTTTTTTTTATCAGTGAACATGGGCGTATGTCATTACCATAGTTACATTTAAAATGATTGACAGCAATGTATTATCGCGTTATTTTTTAAACTGGACATAGGACGTGACATTTAGTATATCTGTCAATGTCATCGAATTGTCATATTTCAAAATGTATACAGTTGAAGAAAAAGTTCAAATTGTATGGTATAATTCTATACTCTGACATAAGCCTAAGGCAAGAAATAATTAATATAAATTATATTTTATCCCTATTTTTTAATTGATCAATATTTATTTTGTCACCATTGTAAATACAATTTTTTAAATGGCCCTAAAGAAAAAAAATTGTTTGGTGAAAGATCTGGTGGCATTGCAGGCCACTCCACTTCTCCACCACGTCCTATCCAGCTTTGGGGGAATACCTGGTGCAGATATAAGTGAAAATTTTTACGACTTCAATACCTGCAATTTTGTGAATTTACTTCCCGATTAATATAAAATGTCGCTTCATCCGTAAATAAAATTCGATCCAGTAATATTTCCCCACTATTAATTTTGTTCATCATATCTTCGCAAAAGATATTTCTTCGTTCTATATCGTTGTGTACTAACTCTTGGTGATTTTGATATTTAAAACTCTTAAAATGTTCTTGTCTTAAAATCTTGTATACTGTACTTTTACTAGTATTCTTAATTTCAGAAAAAAAATTGTTGACAGGGTGTTGTCACTTTCAATTAATTGCATAATTTCTTGTTTCTTTCTATTAACTACAGTACTTGGTCTGATTTTCTTCTTGTGCTGTTTATTGACGCATCCTTTAGTTCTGTAGTCATTGTAAATTTTTCTTATAATTGTTGGACTGGGTCGCTTATTAAAAGTTAATGCACATAAGTCAGAAACTTGTTGTAGACTCGTTATAATTACTCCAATTTACAATTTGAACTTTTCTTTAACTGTATACATTTTGAAGTATGACAATTTGATGACATTGACAGATATACTAAATGTCACGTTCTATGTCCAGTTTAAAAAAAAAAACGCGATAATGCATTGCTGTCAATCATTTTAAATGTAACTATGGTAATGACATACGCCCATGTTCACTGATAAAAAAAACTCTCGGTATATTCAAATAAATGTTTTATGGCCAGTTGCTTATAGTTAAATTTTAACTATCGGTTAAATTGACAATAACGTATCGAACGATTTACATATGTCTACATATGCTGTAGATACTGGCACACCCAAAAATGGGTAATATGCCGTGATGATATATTTATTTATTTATTTACGATTTAAAAGTATTACAGCGGTAATAATAAATTCCTATTTCCAGATTAGGTAGTTCGAGAATATTATTTCTGTATTATTCTGAATTTAACCCTTATTTATTATTTCCATTGTTAGAATCTCATTTATTTATTTCTAATATTTTTTGATGTTGCATTTTCAACGACCGCTAGTGTATTATTTATACAATGTGATAACTGGCAAATTCATTCAAATATTGTTTCCTTAGTCCTGCCAACAATATATTGATTATAAATCTCCCTGTGTCAGATTATGGATTCATTAAGTCTAATTATTTTCTGAGCATTATAAATTCTGAATTATTGTGTGATAACGTTAACAATAATTCAGAAAGATATATTTAGATTAGATTTCGAGAATTTGTTAGAATTTAATTATTATTCATGGCATGAACTAGATTAAATTTTGAAAATTAATTTTCGAAGTAAATCTAAACGTTTAACTTATAATCCTCATAAAATGGAATATCCATGAATTTATTACCTGCTTTGATGATAATAATTATGTTCCGAGAACTAAAAAGATCCAGATAATTTTTGAATAATTGAAAATATAATACTTGTGTTTGAAGTATTAACCAGGTAAAAGAAAATTATACTGTTATTTCAGGTATAAGATATCAACAATGAGAGTATCCATGAGTCATGTCATAAACTGAAAATCTTTTCTGTAGTTTACATACTTAACTTGGTATTTAAACATTTATTGTGCAGATTATTCAGCTTAGGAATGAAAAAATAATAATTATAAATCATATGTTACGAATAACAGCAATTTAATATTTACAAACATTCCTATATTTATAGTAAAACATTTATTAAATAATTTTAATCTAAATACTGTGATTCATACATATGTATTCAGCTGTTCTTTGTATTGCTAATTTCAAGTGTTTAATCTAATCTTATCATCTGATAACTGATTATATAACAATTAAAACACTTATGTGTATATAGACAACTAATAAATTATTGTCTGATTGAGAAAATTTTAATTAACTAATCTTAAATTCATTGGGTACGTTCAACAATGAATATTGCTAAGTAGTAATTTCTAGCGCTATGTATCATCATTTGTTCCGGTTCGCTCAAGAAAAATCTAGCGTAGATTTCAGCGCTATATTTTTCGCTATGTAGATGGTGCTCTTGTTCAAGTAAACAACTAAAACTTTTATTTTATTTAGCGCATATATAATACAAATAATAACTAACGTAATTATCTGTATTTTTTATTTTAATATTATACATATTTTGTGATTCTTATGCGACTTAGCAAGTTAAATTTTCTGAAATATTTTGTTGTTTTAATGTCAAATGAAGTAATTCATAGATTTACTAATACAAGAAAAACAAAGTTTGAAAAGAATTGACGTCATTTGTGTGGCAATTTTTAAGAATAATCGACGAAATATCCAATCTTGATAAATAATAGAAATTTACTAATAAATTTGAGTTATTATTATACTGTTAAAATTTGTTTAGTTAGAAAAATAATTTAAAGTTACGTTATAATGTGGAAATACCTTTACTTTAGATAAAAAATAAAAACTTCCTCCATTATTATTAGAAATAATACTATTTAAGTCGCGATAAATGAATTTAACAAAAAGACCAACTAATATGGATTAGGGCTCGTATAGGACTGTTGCAAGAATTTTTATATGACTCCTAAGTACTAAATTTTAAAAGATATTGTTCTTTAAGGAACCGCAAATTTGAAAATCGCGAAATATCCATTAGATATTTTACAATTAAATATTGAAATTTGTGTAATATTTTGAAAATTAACGTGATCTGAAACGGAATGTGACGTCAGAGCACATACAGTTTAACATGTGACAAATTGTTGCCTACTTTTATTTATATGAATAACGTAAACTGTTTTCTTATTGGCAATGACGTGCTGTATGTACTCCGTCGTCACAAGATTGAGGGGTCGTTTTCCATTACTACTTCTGGCGCCAATCTATATATTTCATTATTTACAAAAATAATAATAAATTGTTAATATTTTTTTTTATTACCATGAAAAATATTGCATAAAATTTCATTTAAAACACTCTGTTGTGGCCAGCACAAGACCTCTCGCCATTTCTATAATAGGCTATATAAGTATTGTATTGCACTTCGCTTTCGAACCGTCGTTTTATAACAAAATATTACAGAACATTACCCAAATATTATTTTTTACTATATTTAACATGTCTTCTGTACACATATAATTCTAATTAATGCCGCAATTCTGACCAAATCTGAAAAAAACTGACAATAACGCATCTATTTTTGTTGATAAATATAAAGTTATACATAAGAGTTGCAGCTTTCGTTGCGATTTTGTTCATTTTTTACAGATTTACAAATCTGTAATACTTACAGATTTGTTCAGAATTGCGGCATATATCTTTTTCATTGTATGAGGAAGTTTCTAAATGTCAAAGATTGTTCCAATTCTTTAACCAGATTGGCGGTATTTCTGATGGAATTATGCATTTTACCACAATTTTACTTATAATTTCAAATATTTAATTAATAAAACAATAAGAAATGTTAAATATACTTCCCAGAAAAGCTATCAGAATGTCACTAAAACTGTTGATATTTGACAATGACATGTGTAATGTTATAAACATTGGAATTTGTCAACTGGTTTCCTTAGTGCCTTGGCCACTGCTATTAGTTTACTCTTAATTAATTATAGAGTCTATGGCTCGTACCACGATCACGGTTCTAAGACCGGTATTAGTTAAAGCCTTGACGACAACTTTATACATACTTCAGGATTATAAACAAAAATATTAATTGTAAGATTAAAATATTTCATTATATTTTTAAATAAGACCGACCAAAAAATATTGCAATATATCTCAATGTATAAAATGATCTTTTGAAAAATAATATCGGGAATCCAAGAATCGTTGATTTTTATTTATTACTAATTCAAACCTATGTACATTATTATTACTACATATAACTATAACCCTCACTTAAGTACAATATAGTCGGGTACAGCAATACAACTATAAATATTGTAATGACAAGCGGTATATCACTCACTGCTTGAATTGGACATTGGATTTTAACGGGCCATTATTGCGCCGCTCTGTTAAAATAGAGATGCAATAATTTCTTATGAATATGAAAATATAGTTCCAAAAATTAATTCAAACAAAAATAGCATTAATGTTAAAGGAACAGTAAGATTATTTTACTATACAGAGCACTCAGAGCAGGTAGAAGTATCATCATGCATGAACGATATGCCGTTTTATTATAATTACGATGTTTATAGTTTTATTGCTGGACCCGACAGAGTCAATTTTTCTGACAATATTTGTTCTATTTTCCAACGTTTCCTAGTCTTCTCCATCTGTCTTTGTCCAGATTTCTACCTGATGCGAAATATAGGGGCTGTTTACCTAATATTAGACAAAGAAAATAATTTTTGAGTACCATTTTTTCTGGCAATTTTTAGTATAGCTCGTCCTGCAATTTTTTGAACAAATGACTTTTAAATCCTCCATATTAATACTAATCGTTGCTACTGCGAATATTGTGACGTTTCACACAAATGCAGTTTGAAAATTGCTTGAAACTATTTAAATATTATAATTTTTATTGGGGTTCCGAAGGACCGTAGTTGCACAGTAAAATTCTTATCCAAGAACCAAGATGTTATGCTTGCTTAACAATAATGCTTATTACTGAACTGAGCAACTGGTAATGCCAAAATGTATATGTCCACAAGTTACAGGATTGTATTGAATGATATTTTTAAAAATGTTAAGTTCCTATATAAATTTAAAAAATTATAATAATATTGTAGTAGATTTCCTTGACCATATTCGCTGTGAGTTTCAGAGACTAAAAAATTTAAGTTTGTAATATCAATATGTACATGGCTGAACAGAAGCAAAATGAATGAAGTTTGAATTTTATACGTTAGTAACATTTTGCTTGCAATTATTTCAAATTTCTGGACTTATTTATTAAATTCTTCAGATTCTGAAAGTGACAGATGATTGTGATTAAATTCTAAGTTTTTTTGACATACGAAAATATGCCTCCAGAAGATAACTGCCGTAGCAAAATGGGTTAACAGCTGATAGTAGTACCTCATGGGTGGTCAAGGAAATCTACTATCATATTATTATAATTTGTAAATTTGCATAGGTACTTAATTTTTTTAAAGTGTCATTCAATACAATCGTGTAACTCGTGTACATATTCATTTTGGCATTACCAAGTGCTCAGATTAGTAATGAACGTTCATTGTTAAAGAAAGCATAACATCTTGGATAAGAATTTTACTGTTCAACTACGGTCCTTCGGAACCCCAATAAAAATTTTGCCTATTTAAATAGTTTGAAGCAATTTTCATAAAATGACCCGTACCACGATCACGGTTTTAAATCCTTGACGACGACTTGACACATACTTCAGGGTTATAAACAAAAATCAGTGATGCCACTATACTGATTAAACCGAAAATGTACTGACAGGCATATTCAATACATTTGGCTTCAATATTCTAAATAATTTATCTTACAAACAAGTCAAGAGACAAATCATATTAAACAATTTAAAATAATGAAGCCCAATGTATTAAAAATATGCCTGTCAGTACATTTTCGGTTTAATCAGTATAGTGGCATCACTGATTTTCTTTATAACCCTGAAGTATGTATCAAATCGTTAGCACGTGGTACAAGCCATGTATATGGGAAAAAACAATATATACCTATTGGTTATCAAAAAAATACTTAAGTACCAGAAGTAACATATATCAGTACTACATAGGTTGTTTCAAAAATGTTGCCTGTGATTTTTGAAATTTGATTCAAGGAGCTACAACAAATCGAAAATTATTAAAGGAAAATTTTCTAATTGCCCTTTTTGTATCAAGTTATTGATAAAAACAAATATTAACATTTAAATTTAATTAAAAACAAATAATATTAGACAATATATTTTCCACATGTGTTTTTCCTTGAAAACAACCATTCGCACGATTTATCTTTGAAGCATGACAAAGTATTAATGCAATTAGTTGTGCAACAAATATCAATTATTACAGTACAGAGAAAAAAAAAACAAGTATAACAGCCTGAATTTTCTGGAACAACGTGCATTTCATACTCAAATATTGGCTAATAAATATTATTTTTGAAATTAAATGTTTGCTGCTTAGATTGATAAACAATATTTTAGTTTTTATTGGATCAATTATGAATAATTTGTGGCTAAAATTTTAATTCTTGAATATTAGAACGAGAGTTTCGCTAGAATAGGCTATTCCACGACATTTAAAATTTTTTTTTTTGAAATACATAAAAATATAAGACCACATGTGAAAGTCCGAGTTAAAAATTCCTCCAAATAAGCGAGATATTAAGGTCCGAATTTTAAATCTGCTTTGTGACGTAGGTAATGTGGATATACCAGAAGTAAACAAACAGTGGTTCACAAACCACGAAAAAATGTTAAACAAATTACAAAATAATGTATATTTAAATTGTAATATTATAATTCATTATTAGAGACATAAAATATATTATTTCACTTTTTTTCTCATTTTATAAAAATAAAGAAATTAGAACGTATATTCTTAGTTAGGGCGGGGCTTCTCAAAATCGGAGGTCATACTTGGATCCTATTTGCTCAAACACTCGTGCACATGTCCAGCATCATCAAAAGCAAAACTCCCCGTGTTTTCTAGAAGGAATAATTTATAATAAAAGAAATATGGTTTTTCTTATCCTTTAACTATTATCATTCTTATTTTCAATAAACTTTTACTATTTTTGATTACTGTGGAATAGCCTATTATTGAGAACAAGAAATTTAGGTGGGCTGTGGAAAACAAAATTTTCGCTATCTTTTGAAATTAAGATGCGAATATTAAGATAGTTCAAACTTATTATTTGTTAGTGAAAATATAGAAATAACTAGAGAGCATTTTCGAATTATGATTCATAATTTGACATCTTTGACAAATTTTAAGTCAACCCCCACCACCTAAGAAGTAGAGGGATCGTAATAAACCGTTTACACACTCTTCAATTACGTTAACAAAGACACCTTAAATTCTATCGTCCATAAATAAAAATGTAAAAACTATCATTGATTTCCCAAGTTTTGCACAGTTGGACTCAGTCCTAACAAAAATAAGAAATAAAATAGGAATTAAACAACTTTTTAATCTGTTACAATACAACAATATATATTTATAGCGTTGCTGTCAGGTTCTATTATAGTTATATAAATACAGATTTTTAACATTAAAAATAATTTTATAGTCATATATACATAATTTATATAAAAAAAATATACTTTCTAATTCAGTACATGTATTATAAATGAAAAAAAAAACATGTATTGTAAAAAACAAGAATATTTTTTCCTTGAATCCGACCCTGGGCATTGGAAGTATTTTGATAAACATACAGTAATTTGCAGTATCAACGTTGAAAGGATCTTTTGTATTTTTATATTTGAGGATCGTTTATGGCGATCCCTCGACTTTTGGTTGGCATTCTATACGAGAACATCTTTTAACCCTGTGTTAACATAATATTTATGGAGGGTTTATTCTCGAGTTGTCTTATTTCATATTTTTTATTATTATACAATCGTAGGTTAAGCTCGTGATAAACTATTCCTATGTTATAAGGCGGCAATTCTGGATTTAACCCTTATTTATTTTTATCGCTAGTAGGTTCAATCTTACAATCTCCAGTTAAAATTTTAACTGCCAATTAAATGAACAAAACTGAAACGAAATGAACAGTCAGAAAACAAGTTTATCATTTATTCATTAGTTTATTTAACTGGAATTTAAAAATTCGATTGGAAATTGTCATTTTGCCTTAAACTTCATAATTGTCTTTTGTCTTGCACATCAGTATATAATATCTATAATTTATTATCTTAAACACTGCAAAAAAAAAAAAATGCCAGCTGCAGTACTTTTTACCACCCGCTACCCTTGGTAAAGGAGGTATAGGGATCGTGCTAAAAATCACATATCGAGATTTTAGTAAATGACCACGTTTTAAGGTCCCTAGAATCCAATTTTAACATTTTCACGATGATGTCTGCATGTGTGTATGTCTATGGATTTTGTCTTCGCTCTAACTCAAATACTATCATTCAGAAAATTCTGAAACTTTGTATTTCTATCCTATTCTAATATGAAAAGAAGCCATTAGATTTTGGTGTAAATCGGATAACCGGAAATGGCACTTTACCTGAAGCTCATAATGGTTTTTCTTTAAAAAATACCAATAAATGCCATTTTTCGCATTTTATGTCGTATTAAATTTAAAGATTATTGAATTTTCTACAGGAATACATTAATACTTTTTACCTCCCGCTACCCTTGGTAAGGGAGGTATAGGGATCGTGCTAAAAATCTCATATCGATATTTTAGTAAATGACCACGTTTTAAGGTCCCTAGAATCCATTTTTAACATTTTCACGATGATGTCTGTATGTGTGTATGTGTGTGTGTATGTATGTATGTATGTATGTGTGTGTGTGTGTATGTGTAGGGATTTTGTCTTCGCTCTAACTCAAATACTATCATTCAGAAAATTCTGAAACCTTGTATTTCTATCCTATTCTAATATGGAAAGAAGCCATTAAATTTTGGTGTAAGTCGGATAACCGGAAATGGCACTTTACCTGAAGCTCATAATGGTTTTTCTTCAAAAAATATCATTAAATGCCATTTTTTCGCATTTTATGTCTTATGAAAATTAAAGATTATTGAATTTTCTACAGGAATACATTAATACTTTTTCTATATATCTTACAGATAAATTTAAAAATATTTTTTTTTATTAGTCGATAAACACAATTCATTTGTTACACAGTTCATATTTCAAATGATACACTGACGTAACTGACAGTAAATATCACTGTTAAAAAACTAATCACTTCAAATTAATAATAGTGACATTTTAAAAAGAAAATAATAAATAAAGCAATAGTTTTCTGCAATGGAACAGTTTGCAGCTTTAGTAAATACGTAGGTATGTATTTAAATTAATAAAAATTTTAATAGCGGGAGGTTTTGTGTTGGCCACACAGTGGCGGCTCGTGCTATAGGGCACAAGGGCGCAGCCCTACCAAATAAAAAGACAAGAAAAAAATAAATAAGCGATTACATATACATTTTAAAAGTACATTAATTATTATTTATTTACTTTCATTATTATGCAATTCTTACTACACCGCCGATAGCTAGATAGCCTATATACTAACGTGTGCACGTACCGATATGCTGCTAGAAGCTAGGGCACAAATGTTTCTGCCCCGGTCTCCCACTACTTTTACTCGAATTTTGACCAATAGCAGCGAAGCGCGCGAAGCTGCATATGACTGCATTAAGCCTGTTCCGGGCAGAGCCCAAGTTAAACGAAGATTTCCGAGTATGTCCGACATTTTCCGAGGTAATCTGTTATTGTTGAATTGTAATCGTCTAGTACCCACTTAATTACGAAGATGGCTTCTGAATCTTAAAGATTAAATAATTTAATATACTCTATTTACTTTTTAAAGTTTTGTGCCCTACCATACAAAGATATCACCAGCCGCCACTGTGGCCACATCAGATTTTTAATTTTTGTGAACATTGCTTCATTATTATCTCAAACAATGCAACAGATGTGCATTTTACACAAGACATCATCAGGTGACATAAACGCGAACTTGAACTATATCATGTAGATAACATGATTATAGTTTGAAGGGTATCATTGCAGGCAACGTCAACGACTGTGACCAGCGGGACACCCGTACCCGTACAAAACGGGCGGCCAGGACAGCTATCAAAACTTACTTCCAAGTTCGTAGAGTACACAGTCTGGATCATATCTCTTAGTTGTGTTGTGTGGCCAGTGCCGGGGTTTGACAGAAGATTTGCTTTGCTGACGGAGTGACTGGTTTTTATACTGGGCAAGATCCCCGCGTGGCGCGTTCCTAACCAACAAAAGTCACACAAGAGCGCAAGGTACGAAAATAAGATTGAATTCTTTTCCTAAGTTATGAATGAAGTTGTAACATTAAAAATTAAATTAGTAACAATATTTTGTGGATTTAATAAGTGTATTTATATGTTACTTCAATTGTTGTAAATTCGAACCCAAATAGAATTGCCAGACCTATATTTTCAATAATTCAATAAAAAGAATAAAATCAGAATTATTTATAACTGTTAATTTTGAAATGAATGGCTAAGAATTTTATGATTCTATCGAAAGAGAAAAATATTTTTTGATAAAACCTAAAGCCATAGAAAGTGTAATAACTAACAATTTTTTTTTTTTGTCAGTGTTAAAACTTTAATTAAAAGTTTGAAGTTGAAATGTATCCAATATATTCACCAAATCTCTTATGATTTTTGTACATTCAGTTCTCCTGTTTTTAAAATCTGGCAACCCTAAGCCCAAACTCATAATAATTCGGCCAGTTTACATTTTCAACAAATATAATCTAGACAAATAGTTAGAAATTTCTGATACTTCAAATATAGACTTAAAACTTTAAAAAACTGTGGGCCAAATAACTGAAAATAGTTTGAATGATAATATTAAGGGTCATTTTCTAATCCAGATTTATCTACCGTGCAAGACGTTGGAGACAATACTCACAGAAAAATGTGCAGAGCTTGCTTAGGGATACAATTCCTGATAGAATTAAAGATGGTTTGGTATTATTAATAAAGACGATATAACCCAATATTATATGATGCAATATTTGAATAACATATTTAGTTTTTGTAAGTTTAAAATCTATGTTTTAAACTAGTCAAAAGAAATTTGTGGAAATTTCTCACCATTTGCGTAGGTTTTATAATTTGTTTGTTGAAAATACATCTTCTACCGTTGCTAAGAAACAGATGTAACTTTATTTGGTGTAGGTTATCTGTAAAGCAACAATGATGCAACACTGATAAGAATATACTCATTTACATCATTTTATCTAAAATTTAGTGTAAGTTCAAGTACAGTGTGGGCGGAATTTTTTAAAATTACATACATAAATTTATAAAAAAAAAAAAAAATCATTTCTTATCGTTTCACCAATAAATTTATTTATTATTATATCCTATTTCGTCATTTCATAATATTATAATACGAACTAGTATAATAAACAAAGCAGAAATGCAATCGAAAGGTCAAATATCTTGCTTCACATATATTGCAAAAGTGTCAATATCTAATTATCAAATCCATTTAAGATTATATGCTCCGTTAAAATAATGATTTATTTCTTCATACACACTTGTATTTCTTCATACTTTGTTTAAGAAATAGGAAAACTGTTAAATTTGAGAAAGTTTAGCGCGCACAACATTTATAGAGCAATTATGTTATGTTAAATGTTACCGTAATTTAAATATTTAATTTAATATATGTGCATATGCATATTTCATTTAATGCTTATGCTTGTGTGTACGTGTATAGTAACAAAAAAATAATCTGTTTTCCATGTTTATTTAACTTAAAAATAAATGTTTGTCTAAAATAAATACATTCAAAAAACACTTGGAAAACTACATAAAATTAAAAATTCTGATATACTTAGTATTAACATTTTATCGGCAATAGGGATTTCAAAGTTTTCTCATTTTTTAATATGTTTATCTGTACATAAAAGTATTAGACCCGTATTTTCTATTTCGCCGAATTGTTTCTAATACGCCAGAAAAAAAATATTAGTTTCAATAAATAAGACCCCAGAAATTCGGCTGCGCGTGTGACGTCATCTACACCAAGGCATATGTTTCTATACAGTGTCCCACACTCTATCTTCAGTGTAGCAGAGATAGCCAATGTTATTCTTACGGAGGTTTTCTGTACCATGTTGCCAATTTTTCAATGTAATGTAATATTGAAACATTCATAAAGTTTCATTGCTATATCAAAATTAGTTAACACTGTACAATTTAAGTTTTATGAGGGTCTCTTATTTACCCAAGGGGTTATTGGAATCACCCGAAATTTATCTGCAGTTCTAAATAGTTTTATTTACAGGGGCGCGAAAAGATGCATTGGAACCGGGGTGTAAAAAACATGCTGAAGCTATTTGTACCTGTAATAAGTAATATTTCAATACAATATTTTAAAACCGCCCGTCATACTAATCGCGATCAAATGCATAAGAGATTAAAATATTATAAATTCAAATTGAAGATTATAAAGAAAGAATGAAGACTTATGAACTATGTAAAATATATGCAGTATTTCTATCAAGCCTAAATAATAGTAAATTATCAAATAAGAAGATATAAATTAAATAAAAAATAATGCTTAATAATTTTAACTCTTTATGAGTGCATCATATAATATGTCGACATAAATAGCATAAAGCATAAAAAAATATTCTTCATCAATATGACACTGAGATAATGTAGGTATCGTATGAGGAACACAAAAAATTAGGGATTTCAATTCATCATATCTATCTGCTCCAATCGGCAAGTATAGTGTTACAAAAATGCGCTGTAGAAAATATAGTGTTAATTATTTCATGTAGCTCTATATCTTTTCGTAGAATGTAAATATGTAACATAGGGAATTTATATTGTTGACGAAGATTGTAAAATGTCCAATTAAGTACAAAAATGTTTTATATTATTTACTTTAAATTGAAGAGTTAAATGTTAATTATTTTAATTTACCTACGCTTGTTATGTTTTTATACCCTACTTATATTTTGTGTTTGTATTATTTTATATTTTTTGTAAATTGTTAAACTGACCAGTTTATTATTTATTATTTTTTTCTTTTCATCTACCTGTTTAGCTGTTTAGATACACTGAAAGTACACCAGTCATAAATACATTCAATGAATTACCCAGAATATTTCATCTCTTTTTGGGCATATATTTTGCTCTTTCTATCTTGTAGACTAACAGCAGGTTAATTTGCCAACATGGTACTCCATAAGACCCTATACTGAACATAGAGTGTGGGACACTGTTTAGAACTGAATGAGACGGATACGGATATATGAAAAACGCGCTGAATATGTCGTTTCGCGTCATAACGGAGGCAAGTACCGCCCCTTGGGCGTTCCATGCGATCGAGCAGCCATTAGCATGTGCCAGACTCGATCACGTCACAAACATGGATGATACTGAATTTAGGCGCTTGATTTAAATGCATTCAAATTTCATTTTGATATTAGGGTAATAAAAATCAGAAAATGAAGGATTATATTCGCCTTAATTTTACTTATTCTTGATGAACATTAATATCCAATAAGTATTTTTTTAAATGTCGCAGATTTGGATACCTCTATTCCAGTTTTATATTCTAAGTATAGCACACAACATTTCTTTCAAAAAATGTACATTTTAGTAAAAATAAATTATTCTTTATTATTGACACGTTGACATTCATTTATCAAACATAAACATTAGACAGTAACAAGTTTTTTTTTTAATATCTCGAGTGTTTATTCAAGTAGTAAACTAATTAAGTATTTACAAAACTGATTATTTCAAGAATTTGTTTACTACTAAATTCACAGAAGATTTAAAAAGTCACATATCAAACCAAGAAATTTTTTTTTTTTTAAATTTATGTACTAAAACAATTTCTCAGGAAGATAATAACCCTAATTTTTGAGAAAAAATCTGATGTGAACACTTCATGACTTCCTTGTACGCTTATTAAACTATACATATTTTTTTAATAAGTACAATATGAGATATTAATTTTAACTTCAAAACCGGAGAATATTTAGTGATCATAAAGGTAGTTGACGTAATTTGACAATGGGTCGAATTCCGCACTCTTCACTAACTAAAGAAGCTTATCTAAAAATAACAAAATAAAGAGGGACATATACAATGATGCATTAGTAAGAAAATCTCGCTTATACAACGAGCTAATTAAATAATACTAGATGTGTTTCACGCAGAATTTAATTCTCTAAAACTTTTATTTGCAGCATTTATTTCTAAAATAAATAAAAAAAATATTTTTTTTTTTCAAGAAAAACTGTGTATCACTTCTGGTTAGGTTATTTCCATTTATATAAAAATCTTGATCGAATTGAATGTGAAAAGTTTTGGATATTTTCATATAATTTTTCATTAAAATCTATTATTGGCTTCAAGTAAAGTACCACTTCCGGAAGATATGTAATGACCAAAAAGGGAGGTGCACAACTAGATATTATAACAGTCCTAAATATAAAATTTCAACTTTCTACGGCTTACCGTTTTTGAATTATGCGATATAGTTATCACGACGAAATTAGTTAAAATGGATTCAGGGATGGTCAAAATGGATATTTTCGCTGAAATCTCAAAACTGATATTTTTTGCGATTACAATACTTCCTTTACTACGTACAAGGAAGTAAAAATTGTTTAAACTGTCATTAACATAGTGCGCAAACTTCAGTAGAGGCAGTAGAGGGGGTGGGAGAGAGGCGAGCTGATTAGATCCCCCGCCCTTTAAATTTCTAGGGGAACCCCGGAACCTCCCATATAAGTGAAAAAATATGGCATGCTCACTACTTTGAATTACATATTTCATTTTATATTCATGGACCCCGTAAAATAATTATGACTAAATTTTAAAAATTGTTCTAAATTACTATAGGTACTTCATTCACGATAGAGAGAAAATTTGGAACTAATTCTTGAACAGACACAAGACTTTCCATTGGTTTGGCCCCAAAATTATCTATCTATTTTTTAACTAATGAGTAAGTAATCTCAAGAATTAGTTCAAAATTCTCTCAATGTCGTGAATGGAGTAAATATTTGAATTTTCAGTTTCAGTAGGGTACCTCATTTTCAAAGTGTTCATAATTTTCCATTTTTATTGAAAAGTTATATTATTTATTTGAACATGATATTAAATTTATTGAGTTTTATTGTTTTTGGACACCTATACTAATTTGGCCATAATCAATTATTTGGCGACAAAATTGATCTGTGTTACTTCTCCATAAAAGTTGTGAATGCCCTTCCTACACAGCTAAAATATATCACCATTGTATAAGGAACAGTAATTATATATCGAGAGTTTTTTTTTATCAGTGAACATGGGCGTATGTCATTACCATAGTTACATTTAAAATGATTGACAGCAATGCATTATCGCGTTTTTTTTTCAAACTGGACATAGGACGTGACATTTAGTATATCTGTCAATGTCATCAAATTGTCATATTTCAAAAGGTATACAGTTAAAGAAAAGTTCAAATTGTAAATTGGAGTAATTATAACGAGTCTACAACAAGTTTCTGACTTATGTGCATTAACTTTTAATAAGCGACCCAGTCCAACAACTATAAGAAAAATTTACAGTGACTACAGAACTAAAAGATGCGTCAATAAACAGCACAAGAAGAAAATCAGACCAAATACTGTAGTTAATAGAAAGAAACAAGAAATTATGCAATTAATTGAAAGTGACAACACCCTGTCAACAATTTTTTTTCTGAAATTAAGAATACTAGTATACAAGGTTTTAAGACAAGAACATTTTAAGAGTTTTAAATATCAAAATCACCAAGAGTTATTACTCAACGATATAGAACGAAGAAATATCTTTTGCGAAGATATGATGAACAAAATTAATAGTGGGGAAATATTACTGGATCGACTCTTATTTACGGATGAAGGATATTTTATATTAATCGGGAAGTAAATTCACAAAATTGCAGGTATTGGAGTCGTCAAAATTTTCACTTATATCTGCACCAGGTATTCCCCCAACGCTGGATAGGACGTGGTGGAGAAGTGGAGTGGCCTACAATGCCACCAGATCTTGCACCAAACGATTTTTTTTTCTTTGGGGCCATTTAAAAAAATGTATTTACAATGGTGACAAAATAAATATTGATCAATTAAAAAATAGGGATAAATATAATTTATATTAATTATTTCTTGCCTTAGGCTTATGTCAGAGTATAGAATTATACCATACAATTTGAACTTTTTCTTCATCTGTATACATTTTGAAATATGACAATTTGATGACATTGACAGATATACTAAATGTCACGTCCTATGTCCAGTTTTAGAAAAAACGCCATAATACATTGCTGTCAATCATTTTAAATGTAACTATGGTAATGACATACGCCCATATTCACTGATAAAAAAAACTCTCGCAGCCGTATGCATAAATTTGTTAGTGGCCACTAAGTACGTTTCTAAGGTAATTTAAAATGTTGCTAGGTAAAACCATATGTATTTTTGCTATTCTTAGTGGCCACTAGTTAAAACTGTTATAACATCATTTTAAATTTAACTTATGCATACTGCTATCGGTATTTAAAATTTATGCATGAATTACGTATTTATTAATTTGCATTTAATATTCTACTTGTTTTAAAAATTCAAGAATTCAAAATATAGTTAATAATATACCACAATTAACTAGACTACTAGATTAAAATTTTATTTTTATCTCATTTGATATTTGTAAAAAGTGATTGAAAAAAACTATAAAATAAAAATTAACAATTACAAAAAATTCATTAAGTCTGGTGCTGATAAGATAGAATCAAATGATGCATTGCTCAACATATCATAGATGATGGGTCTTTGAACTTATTTAACTTTATAAATGTTTATTGGAATAGCAGTTTTATTCAGTTATTTTAATCATGGACATGTATACTCGCCGTATCAATATTAATATAATTATTATCAAAATAAATATTGTCTACTGTTTCTGATTGAAGCTCCGGTAATTTATTTTTATAATTTCAAATAGTTATTATTAAACATTTATCGAAATGAATACAGTTATATTAAAAATAGAACAGAAATGAAAAATTAAAGTTTATTCCATGGAGGGTTATAATTTTTCGTCACACGCAAAGAAGAGAAAGTTGTAGAACTTGAGATGAAAGATGATAATACAAACAAACCATCGCCATATTTAAAGTTCTGTCTTCTGTCACTTGTGTTTTGATATTTTAGTTCTACATAATTCATTGTCTTCGGATGGCTGTACAAACTTAAAGAGTTTCATATTTGTCACATATTCTTTATATTTATAGCGGGAGTCACTGTTGTGAAGACCTTACCTTAGATCAAGAATAGAGGGGAGACATGACATATTCACGCGTATGTTTTCAAATCATCTGTGCGATTTTGACCCATATTGCAATGCCAGAATCAGCTGGGATCGTATAGTCGACCAGTTAAATAGTGTTGTTATAGTTGACCAAATCTAAATATGTAATTACTTGAGTATCCATAACATAAAAAGAACAATTTAAAAACTAAGAAAACTATGTATCAAACTAAACATGTATAGTAGAAGTCATATTGCAAGAACACTTTGTCGTAAAACGATTTAGCAATTGCATCCATAAACCAACAATGGGAACCTTTAGTTTGCGGTTACCTACCCCTAATAAATGATACCAGCAGGCAAGGGCAGGCTCGGTTCCTTTATATTAAGAATTATTTGAAATAAAATATTTCACGAAATTTTTATATAAGATTTAAATGCTATTATAAAAACAAGTACAAAAGATAAATTTTAAAATGAATGCAGGTTATTATTATAAATTACCTACCAAAAACTATCTAATCTACGTGGAGGACCCCTATTGTGTGATAAGGATGTTGCAGGAATTTTTATATGCCTTGTATGGATTAAATTTTGAAAAATATTGTTCTCTAAATAGTATCAATTTTGAAAATATAACGAAATATTAGATATTTTACAATTAATTATTGAAATATGTGTAAAAATTTGAAAAAGTCACTTAATCTGAAATAGAATGTGACGTCAAAGTTTATACAGCTAAACATATGACAAACTATCGTCTACTTTTATAACTGTTTTCCTATTGGTTATGAATGACGTACAATATGTAAATATGGGGTTCCGTAGCCGCGTATTGTTTCGTATTTCTAAATTTTGTACAAAGAAGTGAGCCTATTTCAAATATATAATTACTTAATCCCACAAAAATAAAAGAAGTTTTTGGTAATTTATAATTCAGTGCCCATGTTCTGCATTAATTTTAAAATTTATCGTTACTACTTGTTTTTGTAATAACATTTAAATCTTATATAAAAATATCGTGAAATATTTTCTTTCAAATAATTCTTAATATAAAGGAACCGACTCTGTCCTTGCCTGCTGGTATCATTTATTAGGGGTAGGTAACCGCAAACTAAATATTCCCATTGTTGGTTTATGGATGCAATTACTAAATCGTTTTACGACAAAATGTTCTTGTAAAATGATTTCTACTATATGTATACGAGAACGTCAGAAAATAATTGGTGATTGATAACGATGGATGACGCTTGACGCTTGTTGACATTGAAAACATTCGTTCGACTGCACATGTATGTATTACATCTGGCTGAATATATAATTGCAGCTGATTTTGACATTACAATAAGGTCGAAAATCGCTAAGATGATTTGGAAAGTCTTCTTACCGCGAAATACATAGCATGCCCTGCCTCTATTCCTGGTCTAAGGTCCTTATACTCACTTCATTTTTCATATATGGCACCATCTTGTTGCAACTGTCATCATGACAGCGATTTGTTTGTATTACAACAGGTGAGTCACGTGTAGTTCAAGGAAAATATCAATAGATGGCAGCACGAAAATATGTCTCCATACACCCCATTCTTTTTTTCTGTTTCTTATCAATGGTAATTATTAAAATAAGTAACTATGTTATCTCGTTTTATGACCTATTTTTAGGTGTGTCATTCTGTTTTTTAATTCATTTTGTGGTAATGACGACATATTTGAACTTTGAACAGTTGTATAGGCTCTTATCAGGGGTTACTTTTTTTGCTATTTAAAAACAGAAATAATTTTCAAATTTGACGTTATCCAAATCCGGGTCATTAGAGGCACGCCCGGTTACATGATGCACTCAGCTTTGTCGTTGTTGTAATAAAAGTCCTTAATTTGTGCAATAACTTTTGATTAATACTTTGTAACCAATTTGGATATGGAGCTAATGGACTAATGCAACCAGTACTACATATAATCAGTGTAAGAACCTGGCGCAGTCCAAACTTATTATTTTTATACAGGATGCTTTATAACGAATGCCATAAACTTTAATGTTCAACCGGTATGTTATTATTATCATAATAACCCTGATTCCAGGGTAATGATATAACAAATAGTGCCCAAGGGCATTATGAGGTGTTGCTATGGTAATGTTGTCAAGAAATTGATATTGACACTGGAGTGAACCTAAAAAACAATAAAAAGCATTCATAGCCTACTTAGTTTGGAAATTTATATTATTACATTTTTATTAAATCTTCTACAGATTTAGAGATAGAGACTAAGGCTGTGTCCGATGTTGCACTTTTATCACCCTAATATCTAAATCATAAATTTATATGCCCTAAATCTAGAGATTATTTAGGTTTTAGAAATTATATTTTAGGGTTTTGCAGGAGCACACTATGCCTTGAAGTTGCTATAATTTGTACAAAACGTCAAATTTATTATCAAAGAATAGCTTCTTAGCATCAAATTAAGTCGAATTGTATAATTCATTTTTGTTGTTCGAAAGTGTTGCCATACAAACCAATGAATATCACTAGTGTGCCATTCGAAGTTGTATTTATGTGAAGAAGATCTAAATACTAAGTGCGAAAATGCGACATCGGACACAGCCTTATAAATATATAAAATATTCTATTGCATAATGAATCAAACAGTCCATGGAAACAAGTTGAAAAATTAAAATGTTTGTAATTGACATAAATGTCAGTGTCAAAAATCCGGAGACATTACTGAAGACTTTTTCTGGGAAGTGCATTTAATATTTATTTTATCATTAATTAAATATCTAAAATTATAGATATAGCTGCTGTACGTTAAGTTGACACTATCCTTGAATGCAGAAAACTAAAATTCGTACTTGGACAAGTCGAGATGTAAAAGTAATAATTATAATATGCTATTATTATAACGAGGAAAAGACTCCGTCAACATCTAAAAATTGGTATTTATAAGCTAAATATGTACAGTACCAGTATCAATTAAACGCGCGCTTGCTTAATATTTCATCACATACCCTTCAGATATACCGCCAATCTAGTCAATGAATTGTAAGAATCTCGAACATTTGGAAGAGTAAGAGGAAACTTGTGTATACCAGAAATGTTAAGTACAACACCTAATATGAAAATGACGAGAGGTATTGTGCTGGCCACAACAGTAGTGGTAGCACGCACTTTAGAATTCTATCAAAAGAGGCATTTGTTTTCGCTTTTCGCCACGAAGCGAATATTTGGTAGCATGCGTATATCAAAATATTCGCCTGCAAGCGTACGACTCGAGGCGAAAGTGTCAAAGTAACATCAATATTTTGCCACAATTCTATTCAAAGCCAATTTACATATAATTTATACATTTATTAGACACAACTGTCATAATATTTTTTATTTTAATAGTATAAAATCCAATAATTTCCGAATCAAAAAATGAATATAGAATTCTAAAGTGCATGCTACCAAGATTCGTAAAAGTAAAATCGTATTCGCCTGCTTTCTATGATAGAATTCTAAAGTGCGTGCTACCACTACAGATTTTTTTTATAAGATATATTCTGGAAAGAATTTTAATTTTCTTGGCAGAAATCTGGAAAACAACTCAAATTTTATTTTAAATTCTGGCCATAAACTTTAGTTTTAAAACCGGTGACGAGTGCGCGATTTATTCCCGTTGTCATTTAAATATCATTTTTAGACTTTCAAAAAATCAGTTTAGCGGTTGTAACCACTTTGTAATGTTGTTAATACGGTTTTTCAAAATCATAAACAAATAAAATCTACAACAAATACAAATGTAAGTAATATTTTATTTACTTATATATAAATAACTAAATAAATATATCACGGCATATTACCCATTGCTGGGTATGCCAATCTGCTTTGTACAGTACATCGGCAATGACAGCAATAATGTCACGCCAAAACGGCTAGTTTGGAACTAGAGTTTCTTTTTGACAGATATTTGTGATGTTTCCCGGCCTTGTATTAATAACGTAACGTAGGCTATCACGCGTGATGGGTCAGACTTGTTCACCCAGGAAAAAGTATGCAAAATGCGCCTATACCGTGAGTATTTTATAACGTGAAACATTGGATTTGTCATATCCATGGTTACGACTTGATATTTGATTGACAGCAATGCATTTGCCTGTCGCATTTAAAATTAAACATAGGGAACAAATTTTACTTTTGACAAGACGTTTATAGAGGTAAATTTTGTTTAAATAATTATACTTGCTTTCCAAATTAAATTTAGTTGTAGAATAAATATTCTTCTTATACTTCTATCAAATTCATTCCCTATGTTTCATTTTAAATGGAACAGGCAAATACTTTGCTGTCAATCAAATGTCAAGTCGTAACTTATAGGAAAATTCAACGGTTATCTGTCATATAGAGGTTAATTTTGTTTAAATAATTATGCCTGTTTTCTAAAAATTAAATAACAGTATAGAAAATAGATATTTACACACCAAGTGAGCTAAGGTAATTCCATGGGCTCGTGAGTTAATTTCTTCCAGTGAATAAACATTCTTAGCTCACGTGGTTTTATTCAGTTTTGACGAAATAATAATAAAAACCATTATAATATTTAATTTTGACGAAATAAAAAATTGATCAGTTAGTAGGCTGTGCATGACAGACGTCAAGTCATCAATTTAAAAAACTTTATTGTCTGTCATTTATGTCGTAAAAAAATAATGAAAAGGGCTGATAATGTCTGATAAATAATGTGGTGAGTGTTATTTTCGTTCTTGATGTTATTTTTAAAGGTATTTTTTGTTGCAGAGTAAGTTAAATTTTTGTGAGAGTGATTTAAAATTTTTTAGTTCAATGTGAATAAAATGTTACTTGTAATTGTTGCTATGGAGTTAATAATGACAGTTTAAAACGTCAAAATTGAATAAAATATTGTGTGCACCTTGTGCCCGAAATATATTTAGTGCTCTGGAGTGGTTTTCTGACTCATCTAAATTTCTTATAATATTTAAATATAATACTACTGTCAAATTTGTTCCCTATGTTTCATTTTAAATGGGACAGGCAAATACATTGCTGTCAATCAAATGTCGAGTCGTAACCATGGATATAACAAACCCAATGATTTACGTTAAAAAATACTCACGGTAGAACTTTTCAATTTAAAAACAATGCTAAGTCAACTGGTCGCTAATCATCCTTAATTTATTGTTCGTACTAACTGTCATAGACTTTGTTTTAGTTTTACTAATTTAGAAGAAGTCTTAAATTTATTGTAAACTTAAAAATTATCATTCTATGGTTGCATTATACAATTTTATTCGTAGGAAGTAAAAAAATAAAAAGCCCATAAAATAAAATTTCCATCCTACTTAATAGTTATTTTAATGTGTGTCTACGGTCAGTACACATGTTGACACTGAATATACACGTAAACAACTCTTGGAACAGCTGACTTTTAAATTCCGCTAGTCGGCGGCACAGTGGGCGTACGCGTACGGTTCATGACGTTCAAGGCGACCCAACGGTATCGAAAGTGAATGTTTTCTGGTCCGATCATTTATTTTTCCTAGCATAGATCAATGAAAGTGACTGTCGCAACGCAGTCAGCTGCCAACACATCAATCATCAATGCAGTCAACCAGAGCAACATAGAAGTTGTTTATACAGCCGAGAATACAGAATGAATGTTTGAGTGACTGAAATGAAGTCTTTTCTACTCTAGTTACACAATAAACCTGAATCAGTGACAGATTTTGAGATGTCTTGGTTGATGTGCAAGTAGTTTTTATACGCGTTTTCTTCTAAATATCAAAATTAGGTTTTAGTGATAGTGTATGTAAGTACTAGTACTGATGATTAGTATAATTTGTATGAAGAAATATATATTCATAAATGTACCGGCTGTGATTTGTTATTTGTCTTCCTATAAATGTTTTATTTATAGATATACAAAAGTGGCTAGTGAAATGTATTCAATGTTGCCTATTCTTAAACTTTCAGGCGGAAACGGATAAAATGGGCACCTGTGTATGTATAGTTCTTGTCAAATATACCGTCCTTGATTTACGAATAGCGGTGTACCGCTTAAACATCGGGTAATTTCAGTACCTGAGTAATAAGGGTGGGATTACCGAAATTTTTATATTTTCAAGAAATTTATTCGAATAAAAATAAAATAAGTATGTTCGGTTTGTTCTGTAAATGAATGCTTGAGAAACTATATTATTTTATTTAAGGTTTTCTTACCCTCATAATCTCTACAAGTTTCAGGGTGTATTGAAGTCAGGGACGGTATATTTTGGCAAGAACTATGCAATGAGCCGGAATCACATTTTTCAAAAAGTATTATGAATGATCATGTAATATTTTTCATGGGAATAAATAATAATAATAATTTATTTTCGTAAATAATTGGCGCGATAAATAGTTTTGAAAAACAACCCCCCACTCCTATGACGTAAAAGTTCATAGAGCACGTCACATTCTGTTTCAGATCACGTGACTTTTTCAAAGAATTACACAAATATCATTAATTGTAATTTCAATTTTAAGGCTATTTAAAGAATATATATTTTTAAAAATTTAATATTTACAAGGCATATAAAAACAGCCTTATTATTTCTAATAATCATATAATCAGTCTCAGTAGCCTATATTTTTTCAAGGGGCATGGATTTGATCAGCTTTTTGCCTTTAATATATGTAGTACTGGCTGCATTAGAATTGACGTTACAAATACTGAAAATAGTTATTGATGTATAACAGCACTGAAGTTCTATTTTTTCTCACGAATGTGGAATTTATTTGTCGAGGCCTAAGGGCCGAGGAAAATAAACCATATGAGTGATAAAAAGGAACTTCAATGCCTTGGAGCATATTAAATTTTATTTGAAATTGAAAAATTGTGAAAATGTAATGAATATTTATTTTATAGGTTATGTTTAAATAACTGTCTGTTTGACATTCAATGTTTCAAATGACGAACTATTATAGTTTTTTCATTTATTTCTTAATAATTTTCAATTTTTTTCATCCCAAAAAATTAATAATTCATCTTTTATTCATATGTAAAACAAAAGAATGTAGACTTGTTATATATCATTGAAAAGCATATAAAATAAGCAAAAAGATGAGACTATTTTCAACATAGGTTGCCATTTAAAAAATCATAAGTTTGTGTTATATCCAGGGATGGGATAACGTTAACAAAACGTTACGTTATTTCATAACGTTAAAAAAAAATAATTCGTTACATATCGTTATAAATAACTTAAGAAAAAACAAAATAACGTTATAATAACCTTATTTTTGTTTCGTATTAAAAGGTTATAATAACTGTATTTTTCTTAAATTCATAGTAAAAATTAATATTACAAACAATACGAGTATCATATTAAACAAAATTTATACTAATTTTATTCTAGACATAAAGTGAAGTGTTCGAAATTTGAATTTTAAACAGAATACGCTACTAGTGACATAATTCATTACAAGAAATAATATACTATCAGAAAATTGGGATATTGCCTATACTTTCAACTACAAAATTTTTATAAAATTTGTAAACATGAATAACGTTATAGTGAATCGTTATTTGGTATGTCACGGTTACGTAACGTTATTTTGTAACTGTTACGTTATTTAAAAATAATAATAGGGAGTTATTGCAACTTCTAAGATGAAAGAACGTAAATGTTAACCTTGTGTAGAAAATACTTTATTTTAGAAATAAAGAACTTTCAATTTCAATGTTTACCGCATTTAATTAGTGTATTCACTCTAACGTTAGCGCTAAAAGCAACATAAACGAGGTTACATCCACACTTTTCACCGAAACATAACCTTAAAAGATACAGAAGGTGTGACGTTAAACGCTCGCTATTCCATTGCACATAACGTGTCTCCTTATTCATATAACGTGAACCTTATTAGTACGCATGCGCACTCGGGCTGTCACGTGACTTTAAAGTGCACGTTATTTTTGCGTTGAAGCTGCGACAACTCTCTAATAAATGAAACATTATAACGTTATCGGGTATCGTTATGTTACTTTTTCCATCCCTGGTTATATTTCAAGAATTATGAAGTTTTCAAAAAATCTAGTTACGCCATTTTATTTTACCTAAAAAACTGTACAAAATTTGTTTGAACAATTTTTCTCTAACTACCATAATAAATAAGTTATGAGATATTTTCGAAATGAGCGAAAAACAAGTTTATGCCTGTAGCTCAGAAACAAAAGAAGATCGAAAATTCCTGTGGTGACTATTAAACTTTTCTCAAAAAGTTGACCCTAGAATGTGGAAACGGTTTTGCTCTATTAGTAATATTTCCCGAGATACCCTAAAAAAACATCGAAAATGAGACATTCTGTACAACAGTTATGCATGAAATCATCGTTTTATGGATTACTTTAGTGACGATTTCAAATAAAAGTATATAGTACATAGTATTACGTGGAACTAAAATTTTCTTTTGCCACCATGACGTCTGGCGTGTTTTTTTTTTGTTTATTATTATTTTTTTTTGACGTTTAGTTATATTTGTGTCAAGTATTTGCAAAATATATAATTGAGCGACCAATGTTAAGCTGATGCATTGCAATTCAAGCTTGTAAAAATTACTATGTCGCCGATAGATGAACTTTTACCCAGTTGTTATATTTCAGAAGACGAAGTTACCACAGCGCCATTCGACCTTCGGTATTAAATCACTGCCAATACTCTGCTAATAATTAAAATGTTATAATTTTTAATTTTGATATTGTACCATTCAACGGATTAATTTTTCTTATTTTTTTATTTTCAGATTCCTTTCCATTCGTAGCCTGTTTTATTTACAAAATGACCATATTCGTGATTTTAACTAGAAGGTAGGATTTTTTTTTAATAATGAAATGAAATAAGTAAATATTAAACTTTAAACGAAGTTAATAAGTAATTGTCTCTTTGAAATACATTAAAATACATTAAACTCTTCCTAGGCGGGTTAACAAAATATGATTATATTTTGTTAATTATTTGTTTACAGCGTACACAAAATTTTAAGAATATTTTTGTTGTAACATAATTCGAATTTATCTAGATTAAAAATTAAATATCGTCGTCTAATTATTTTATGCAAAAATGCTTCAAGTAAAAGTTATAGAGGTTTAAATTCTAAAAAACGTAAAAATTAATAGTCTAGACAGTCATGGATTTATGACAAAAAATAAACAAATGCGTTATTTTTAACTGTCATTCATAACTAAATTTGGATTAGAACAGTAAATTAACACAAAACACAAAAACGTAAAATATTTAATTTTAATTGACAGTTAAAAACAAAACATTTGTTTATTTTTTGTCATAGAGTCATAGGTGTCTAGACTAAAAGCTCATAAAAACTGTAAATTTATAAGCTAGAATAACCGTTTCACGTGATTTACATGCAGAATTTAAATCCCTATAACTTTTATTTGAAGTATTTTCCATAAAATAATTAGGTAATGTTTGCGCAAAGAAAAACTGAATTCTTATGTTAAACGCCTATGTATCACTTTTCGATTTATAGTCGTATGTTACTATGCGATAATTTTTTCAATTACAAAAATCATCTAGTAAAATTTTTAAATTATTGATAATGTAAATACCAAAACAAACCATTTATTACTATGACAACATCTGATGTAAATTTATCAGTAGTCGGAAGTTACAGACTCAAAAAGATGTGGTAAACAAAAATACAAAAATAATTAAAATAAAAACGTAAGATCACGGTTACATATGATATATGGGAAAGAAGGCCAAGCCAAACGGGCTTATCTTATTTGCTGCTTTGCGCTCACTCCTATTTCGTAAGCCAATAAAAATATGTTATGATTGTTTCAGTAATCACAGGTCAGAAAAGGTTATTGCCATATTTAATTATCAAATAACTCGAAAATTGTTTATAACTAATTAAATTTTTAACTTTGCATTATATGAAAGTGGTATTATATTTTTGAAGTACGAGTAATATATTTCTATTATTTGCTCATTTGAAACTAAAAGTAAAATGTCTTGTATGATTATCTTCCGTAATTATATTTCAGCAAAACATTTACATAAGTAGTTTTTGTCGAGCAAAAAAATTTGCATCGAATGATATTCTATTCTAATTCATAATTTTCTACCGGCCGGAACAGGATGTTTGATATTTTGTTTTTGTTAGTATTTACACGTTGATATTAGGTTTGTTCGCGCATCAAAATATGCAACTAATTGCTAATTTGTCAGTACGCATGCGTAGTTTGAAACTGATTTCAAACAATTTGGTTTCTGCGAACATAATTAAAGGTTCTTGTTTTTACTACCATCTAGAGTGAACAGAAAGATTTTTATTATTATTTTATGTTGATTGTTGTTGATGGCATTCGTCAATGTCACATAATGGTATTATAACCCTACTTTATTGTTTAAAATTTACTTCCTGCGTTTATTTCTGGTTCTTATAAATTTATACTCGAAAATCTACATGACAATATAGCAAATATTTAGTGGTTTGGAAGAATTTATAATAAATATTAATATTCCTTTTCTCTCGCTTTGGCTACTAAAATTGCATGTAAGAATAACAATAACAATTTTCGCTAATAGCCAGAAGTTCAAATTCACATGCCACAAACTAAAAATTTCATTAGAATCCGCGGACTATTCTGACGGTTGGGAACTGATCAGGGGTTGAAATATCTTGCTGGATGAACAAATGATTTTTAATCGTAGATTTAAAATATTTGTTGTGTACATTTTGAAACTTATGCGCATGCTCATAATGGTTTGTGACGGTTTATGACTGTTGTCCGAACAAACCTATTATTTATTTGTATTCAAATGTACTTACTTATATAGTAGAAATAGACCTACGATTTAAATAATATAATAATTAAAGTGTCTTAACATGCTAATACTTTACTTAAGTAGTTCCATGGGTGTGGTTCACGTAGAACATTTGTTCTTAGTTTTTTATAAAAGTTTTATATAATTTATTTTATTTATTTTTTTATCTTCTGACGAAATCCATGTGCTTTATGTTGCACTTACATTTTCATTTTTTTGCCATGTATCTAAAATTTTCTTAATTCTCATGTAAGTAATTTATAATTTTTGTTATTTCTGATTATTAAATTGTAATATTTTGTAAATACTGTTCAGCTCCTGAGGAAGGCTCATGTGGAGCTCGAAACCGGTCGACTCGAGAATTTAAATAAAATTTTGTGACTGCAATCCAGAAATTTTTATTACCTCATAATAATTAAATTTTGATTAGTAATATCAACACTATTTCATCTAAAATGTATATTATTCAAGAAAAAATAAAAAGGCTGTAATGGGTTTATAGTGACATATAAGAAGAGGTAATTGTTTTGCTGAAACATAATTAGAAGAGACAATATTTAAATTGAATATTTCAAAATAATACTTATAAACAGTAATTTACTGAGATCTTGATACCTAACAGATTTTCTAACAAATATAAAAATATTATCTTCTTTACAATATAATTTTATCATAAGTTCCAACCTATGACAAATGCCGGCCGTGAAAGCCTTAGTAATTATTTAATATAATTTTAGTTGGCACAATGTATAACATCAAAGCTACTTTGGTTGCATCAATATATTTAAAAGGTTATCACTCTAAGCGTACATTATGAACTTATAAATTATTCTGAAATTTTATATGTATACTGTACCAAAAGAATTGACGTAACTATTTATTATAATTTTTCGTATATAAAAAAATTGTTTATACTTATTCAATTATTATTCCTAAACTTTCTTTTGTGTTATTAGAATTAATTTATTGCTCAAATAAAATGCGTAATTATCATTAATATATACATATATAATTGCCTTATAAAAAAAGATTGTAGGTCAATTCTTTTGGCGCAGGGCTCGTACTCCATTCGCTGAGTGGAGAGAATGTAGAACTAATTTGAACAAAACAAGACATTCTATTGATACGGATCAAAAATTATCCTCTTTTGACCAATAGAATGACTTGTTTTTGTTTAAATTAGTTCCACATTCTCTCGTCTCAGCGAATGGAGTATAGATAGTAATTCTTTAAATAAAAATTAAATCATACTTATTTTCTTGTATTATCACCGAGCGGTCAAGTATTATATCAATGATTTAGGGCCGGTTTTTCCATCTCTGGTTAAAACTTTTAGTTAAGTAAACAATATTGCATCATTTTGTTGACAGCAATTATAAATTTGTCATTTGACAGTTCATTTCGTTTCAATTTTGTTTATTTAACGCTTAGTTAAAATTTTAACCAGATATTGCAAAACAGGCCCTTAAAGAAAATTCAGCCATTTATTTCTTTTATGGAGTCGCGTGGCCATGTGTCCAAAAGTGATTTCTGTGGTGCACTCTCCACACCAGCTACGAATGCCCGTAAGGTGACGCCTGGTAAGCGCCCACACGGTAAAAATATGTCATTATTACCGATGTCTACATGTATTGTAGATACTGGCACACCCAGTAATGGGTAATATGCCGTGATCATATATTTATTTATTTCTTTAATTTATTGAAGTGAAAGTAAGTGCATCTTGTTAATTAGCTGAAATTAAAAATTTGTTTATTGCATTTGTATAATCTATGAACTCCAAATCTTGTTCCATACTCACCCAACCATGGTCCGATATTTATATCAATTTCTTCGTACTTAAGTTCACATAGTTGGACTTCACATTTTTTCAGATAAAAGTTTACATATTGACTAGGAATATTTTTTTTAATTGCGTAGTTTGCATTGTTGTCTTTAGTAATTAGTGATACACAGATAAAAAAGTTATTTTCAATATATGGTACTGCGTACGGTTCTTAAGATTTTAATTATCTAATGAAAAATAATGGCCTTTTTAATATTTCTGGAAACTTAGAAGTAGTTAAAAATTTCTTTGTTAAATTTCCTGTTACTATGTTTTAATTTTTTTCTAGTAAATGATAAGTATACTCCAGATAGCAAAAAATTATCAACTGGGTAACATTTTACACAAGTTTTGTTTCATAATAATAAGCTTGATAACTAATAGTAAGATTTTCCATTTTGTAGTAGTATTCTCTCTCCAAATAATAACGTAAAATATTCTTCCGTATTTGCGTCGAGTGGGAAACATTATGTATTTTTAACGAAATTTGATAAAAAAAATATTTTTTTATAAGAATAATGAAAAGTCTACGTATTGTCAAAAGAAATTGAAAATTAAATATTAATAATGTGCATTTGTTAGAAGTAATGTAGATCCTATGAATACGAGTCAAAGTTTTTTACAAAATGGATAGATAATTTAATAATAATAAAAATAATTTTTCTATAAAAGGAAGACTACGAGCCCTAATCCATATTATTTGGCCTATTTGTTAAATTAATTTATCGTGACTTAAATAGTATTATTTCTAATAATAATAAAGGAAGTTTTTATTATTTTATTTAAAGTAGATATTTCCACGTTATAACGTAACTTTAAATTATATTTCTAACTAAACATAAATTTTAACAGTATAATAATAACTCAAATTTATTAGTAAATTTCTATTATTTATCAGGAGTGAATAATTCGCCGATTATTCTTAAAAATTGCTTTAATTTTTTATGGTGTTTTATTTCTAAACTCTGACATACAAATGACATCAATTCTTTTCAAACTTTATTTGTTTTTCTTGTATTGTTAGTAAAGCTATTAATTATTTCATTTGACATTAAAACAATAAAATATTTCAGAAAATATATCTTGTTATGTAGCACAAGAACTACAAAATATCTATAATATCAAAAAATACCGATAATTACTTTAGCTATTATGTGTATTATATAAGCGCCAAATAAAATAAAATTTTAGCGACTAGGTCAACTATTATAGATAAAGGCTCGTACGACATCAATGAATTGGAAGAATCTCGAATATTTAGAAGAGTAAGAGGAAATAGGTTCATAGAATGAATTAAAAAATATATAAAGAAGATGGTATGTAATTAGATTTTTTTTATGTACCAGAAATGTTAAATATGTGCAATATGTACCTACTTAAATATTTCGAATTTTAAATGGCACAAAAGTGACCCCTGTGGTGCACTCTCCACGCCAACAATGAGTGCCCGTGAGGTGACGCCTGGTAAGTTCCCGCACGGTACAAATATGTCAATATCATTACCGATATCTGCGATAAAGCAGATTGTGGCACACTCAGAAATGGGTAATATGCCATGATGATATATTTATTTATTTAAAAAGCCTAATATGGAAATGGCGAGAACTATTGTGCTAGCCACAAGCGGCAACAGATCTTTTATTATTTGCTATTTTTATACTTATGATTAAAAATAAAAGTTACTGTTTTTTAAAACAAATAAATATATACATACTTGTATATAAACCTTACCACGTTATCAAAATGTAATAGTAAAGAAAGTTTATAATATCATTATCAAAATACAAAACCTTGTACCTACAGGCAAAGGCGAAACACATAATATAATGAGCAAATAACAAAAACAGTGTCAATATCATCGTCATTAAACTATATCACCATGGCTAATTATTCATTGCTGAGTAAGGCAATCGGCATTTATTCGAAAATTTGACTATAAATTTGTACTGTTCCAAACGTAAACAGTCAAAATTATAACCAGAGTTACAAAAAGAGTATTGCCAGTGTATAGCTCACCCAGCAATCATTTGAACAAATGATTTTTAAATTGTGGCGGATTACCCATTAAGGCAATGAGGCACATGCCCAGCAGCCCCAGGCTTTACTTTCAGTAAACATCATAAAAATATTAATTATTTTAACAAAATTTCATTTAATTACCATCTAACTTTTATTTATTTTTTAATTAATAATAATAAATAATTTTTGTTATAATTTTTTTTTGGGAGGGTGGAGGGGGGAGAACATTATATATCTAAGGGCCCCAACTATCCTTAATCCGCCACTGCCGTCGAATTAATTTTAATGGTTGCTACTACGAAAAATTTCTAAGTTGGTTTGTAAACTGATTTTATTATTCTGAAAAGAATTACAAGAAACATAAAAGTAAATAATAATGAAATTATAAATAAATAGATTAATCATACCTGAAAAGAATAATTAAATTACACGTTATTAATTACTATATAGAGAAAACACAACGCTGTCAACGAATAATTAATAAAACAATATTATTAGGTCTATTCTCTAAAAACCTGCTTAATTTTAACAGCCTCTAAAATTATGTTCAACTAGCGGCCCGTCAAAATTTTTACCACATTTTGGTATTCTGCATCATACTATTTTAGCAGTCGGTTAGTTTTAACAATTTTGACGGTTCCGCTAAAATATGTTGTGAAGTTATGTACATATAGGCACAAAACGTTTGTCTTTGATGAATTCTCAGCGGTACTTTATACACATAACCTAAGATTGTATAAAATTTTGACATTTGTTGACAAACATGTCCACGCTATGTCAACTCCATATGACTCAATAGGTGCATTCTTTTTACACACAATCTCAGTTCATCTCAGCTCACCTCAGTTGTCTCAGTAATTTTGACAGTTCTATTTGTCCCAACTGAGATGAGATGAAGTGAGGCGGATTCCTCCCCCCTTGCCGATACTGAGCTACCTAGCGGGGTGATGCTTGTTGAGTGTCTCACCTCAGTTGAGGAGTGGGGGTCTTTTTTCAACATTTTTTGTTGTTTAAAAATGAATATTTCAGAAACTGTTTATGTTAATAATTTAATATTGATAAGTGAAATTGTATTTCTTTAATTATAAATTTAATAAATAAATTGAATTGTTTTAGGATGTTATTTGCAATGAAAATTCGTGCGATGCAGTTTTATTGTTTGACATTTTTCATCTTTTTAGCAGGTCCACCTTGTCAGATATTTAAAATAAATTCGAAAACAAAATGAAAATACTAAAAAATAAAACATATTATGATAAACAGAGAATTCCGTTCTTCTCTAAATTGCGTTCTATTTGCTAAGCAACTATCTCAGCTCACCTCACTTCAATCTCACCTCACTTTGAGAACAAGTGAGGTGAGATATTAGTAAAAAGAATGCAGCTAATATATACTCTCTTTTCTATGAACATGTCTCGTTCAAAACGGATGGACAAAGAAGTTTTAATCAATTATTTAGAGGAAAATAGAGAATTAGTAAATAATACGAAACTAAACCCAACTAATTACGAAAGTATAGCAAAAAAATGGAAATATTTAACAAATCTGTTAAATAATAACGAACTCGGTCCTACAAAAACGGTTCAACAATGGAAAGAAGTAAATTTTTAGCTTTTATTAATGAATATGCTTGTAGAATCGGAAAGTAAAATTAGGTATTATCATATATGAGTTAGAATTTATATGTTGAAAGTATAAAAGTTATATTAATTACGCATTTTATTCAAATTTTCTTTATATTAATAAATTTTTAAATATCAAAAAGAATTAGAATAAATTAGTTAAAATATAGCAATAATAGCTATAAATAAATTAATATAAGTTGCTAATTTTAGTAATTTACACCTTCCTTTGTTGTATTTGGTAATATTCTTTAATTAAAACCAAACCGATTAAGTTTTGTAATGCCATTTTGACATTTCACAAAATAACGGCACTGTTCTACTGTCCTCTAAACTTTTATAAATTAGCGGATTATTTTAACTCTAACCGCTAAAATTTTATCAAAAACTTATGTACAGAATACGAAGTAAAGTTTAACTGGCGTTAAAAAAATAACTGCCTCTAAAATTTAACGCTTTTAATAGAGAATACACCTATATGACAGATAATTCCAAAATCATGTAGTTTGGTGAGCGTCATATGTTAACATAGGTGTGATGATTTGGAATTTACAAGTTTTACGTTTCTTTTCAGTGTACATTATACATATGTCTATTATTGAAAATTAAAAATTGCTTGAAACTATTTAAATAGGCAAAAGTTTTATTGGGGTTCCGAAGGATCGCAGTTGCACAGTAAAATTCTTATCCAAGTTATGTTTGCTTTAACAATGAACGCTCATTACTGAACTGAGCACCTGGTAATGCTAAAATGTATATATGTATATACACGAGTTACAGGATTGTATTGAATGATATTTTTTTTTTTAATTTAAGTACTTAAATAAATTTATAAATTACAACAAAAAAATGCTTAATAACAATAAAGACATTTTGATTACAATAATGAAAATGAATACAAAAAAAAATTGTGCTTAGATCGCACAGCTTATTATTATATAGTTTGCCTCTTTGCTCATCACTAGCTTACTCCCCAACTTGTACTATTGGAGAAAGAGAGAACGTAATGCTTTAGTTGTGACGCCAGCGCTACCGTTCTTCTTGACAGATGTCAAAATTGTGTCTATTAACAAACCTGAAAATATTGAGTGTAGTAAGCACGTGCTACTTATTGTATTATACTGTACGACCACAATACATAAGTAGCACTTGCTTACTACATTTAATATTTTCTGGTTTGTTATTTATTAGCTGCAATTTTAATATCCGTCATCAGTCTCAACTTCACATGCTCATACTATAACTAACTGTTAATAATCATTAATTTTTGTAGTGTGTCTCGGGTATTATGCTCTAATCATTATGCATTAAGCATTAAAACATTAGGTGGTAAAAATTTTTAAAAATCGGTATTTTATATAGTTTTACGGGACATAATATTTGAAAAATACTAGGAATGACGAATTCCGATAATTTTGGTACCCGAGTACCTGAAACAACTACCCGGATAGTACCCTTTGCCCGTTAGTTACCCGGTACCCTTTACTTACCCGTTATCCTGTAAGTACATATACATAATTATTGTTTACATATATTTATTAAAAATAAAAAGTAATACAAATAACTAATATACTGTATCTCTATAAAATACTTAACATAATAGTTATTTATGTATTAAGAGCGTAAGGAGGCTGTTATGGCCTGCGGCAGGATTTTGAGCCCGAGGCGTAAGCCGAGGGATAAAAACACGTCAAAGGCCATAAAAGAAAGTTCCGCTCGTGGTACATACAAAACTTTATGCACGGACGAAAATTTTCAAATTATGAGTGTTAGAAAAATTGTATCAAAAAGAATTTGTCCTCGTACATCCAGTATCTAGTGTTGCTATGAACAGTTTATTGTTTGTTTATTAGTTATGTCATTTGAGTTTTATTTTGTGTATCTCCGTGCTTTCCATATAAATATCACAAAATTAATTTTCATTTTTCATTAAAGAATATTAAAAAAATCGATTTGTAATAAAAACTTTTCATGTTGCCTGTTTAAATTGTTTATATTGTAGGTTATAATTTGGTTTGACGTTTCATTATAGTCCGGCGGGCTATAATGAGTCCCGTGGGCTATAAAATGACGTTTATGTCAAAGAAATTCGTGTATAATTGTCAAATTATGATACGTCCGTGCATAAATTATATTAATTACTTATGGTATGGTAATAAAAAGCTCTTCTTTTAGATACAATCTTTCCGGCAGCTGAAAACTTTTCGGATAATTAAAGGATATTGGGTAATTAACGGGCATCGGGTATATTTCGGGTAATCGGGTAAGAAATTTTATACCAGGGTACAATATTATCGGGTAGGTTCCGAGTACCCGGGTACCCATCGTCATTCCTAAAAAATACTGTTTCCCCGTGTTAAACGCTTATGTTACGGATTCTCGCTGTCACCATTTATATGACAATTGGGGTATTAACCGTTAACCGTATAAACTTTTTGAATAAATAAACAATAAATAATACGAATATTTCATAATGTTGCGGGGATTACCTGTAGTTTGGTGTTTGTTTCGAGTTCTACTTATTATTGTTATTAAAGATTTGTAATTGCAATAATATAAATAATTACTTAATGATATAACATAAATAATATGTTTATGATAAATATTTGCATACCCAATAGTCACTGGAGCAAACATGTGATGTCACCATAATGATAAACCGGATTCACTAGTTTTGCCAACTATCGATTTCGTTGCTAAGGCAGATCTTTCGTTTCTAAGCAAATCTAGCTAGTAAACAATGACGAATAACAAGTGATATCAAGTGGATTTTTTCATCTTTGCAAAATAACTTGTGCAAGTGATTGCAGATTATAAATATTACAAACTTTGATAACTGGAGGTGTGTCTTAAGATCAAGAATTTCATCATTATTTTTTTTTTTTGCATTATCTCTCCACTTGTTTTCAAGCGAGCATTTAATACTTGTAAAGATAATGAACATAGTAACATATAGGTTGATAATTCAAGTATTAGATATACAAAGAAATCATATAATTTTATAATCCCTGATTATTTATTAATGTAAACAATGGCTTAATATATCCTGTATTTTTTTATATCATATTTTTCTCACTATTAGATTTGCTAATAATATGTAATGATATTGTATATGACATTCCAAATTTTTTTTCTTCTTTTTTGAAAATGTAAGAAAAGTTATTAATGTAGGTTCATATTTTATATTCCAGCAGTACATTATATTTAAATAAATAAATATATCATCACGGCATATTACCCATTTCTGGGTGTGCCAGTCTATTTTCACAGATATCGGTAATGATGATGACATATTTGCATCGTGCGGGCGCTTACCAGGCGTCACCTCACGGGCACTCTTTATATTTAAACATCATAATTTTGCAATTTTTTATAAAATTGAAATATTCTCGTGTCGTCACTTACCGATCCTCGAGTGGCCATATTTGAAACTACTATACAATATTTCTGAATTAGTAATGACGAATTCCGATAATTTTGGTCCGAGTACCCGAAAAAACTACCCGGATAGTACCCTTTACCCGTTAATTACCCGATACCCTTTAATTACCTGTTATCCTTTAAGTCCATATACATAATTCTTTAATTTGTTAGTTACCAGTTACTAGGAATGACGAATTCCGATAATTTTGGTACCCGAGTACCCGAAACAACTACTCGGATAGTACCCTTTACCCATTAATTACCCGATACCCTTTAATTACCCGTTATCCTTTAAGTACATGTACATAATTCGTAAATTTGTTAATTACCAGTTACCCTTATATTCGCCCCAATTCTGTAAGAAAGTTGTTAAGTCTTAACAACGTTGCTATAGCAAATAACCAATAATAATTGCGAACATTGAATAAAACTTGAAAATGACAGGCTTTACATTTGTTTTTATTAGTTACAATTTTTAGCAACGTTGCTAAGACTTAACAACTCTCACAGAATTGGGGTGATTAGCAGTTTATTTTTTAATAAAATTCATAATTATTGTTTACATATTTATTAAAGAAAAAGTAATACAAATAAATAATATATTGTATTTCTACAAAAAACAACATAAATTATATTAATTACCTATGGTATGGTAATAAAAAGCTCTTCTTTTAGATACAATCTTTTCGGTAGCTGAAAACTGTTCGGGTAATTAAAGAGTATCGGGTAATTAAAGGGTATCGGGTATATTTCGGGTAATCGGGTAAGAAATTTTATACCCGGGTACATTATTATCGGGTAGGTTCCGAGTACCCCGGTACCCATCGTCTGAATCATTTTTGCGTACAAAAAGTGTCTTTAATACATACTCGTATTTAAACACACCATTAAAATAAATTTACAAGTTTACCTGTTAACAATGATCAAACACTCAAATAACAAGGAAGTTGACTTGCATCATGTTTGGGGTTAATATGACATAAATATATGACCTCCTTTTGACATTTCACACAAAGTAAAAAACAATGAATACGATATTATTCATAATTCACAAAATAAACAGTAACCTACATTATTCTTTAATAGATGAATATTTCTATGAAATTAAATAATTATTAATCATATTAACAACAATGGAAACGAAAAGTAAATGATATATCTGCTATATCATCAAATTTGGTTAAACTATAGGACTCACCATTAGATGACGTCACATTTTGATACTGCGAAGCTTTATTAACAAAATTATGAATGAAAAGTTTAATATTTTTGAGAAATATTGTATAATATATGATTGAAATAACAATATGAACAAAAGAAATTAATTTTATGTATTTATTTTTTTTGGAAAGACCCCATTACATGTACTATTGTAAAAACGATAATTTCTATGGATTTCGAACTTTGGTCGAAACGAGTGTTATTTTCCTACAAATTATTTCCAGTTACATTACATAGTATTTTTCCTTATGCTTATCTTGCACTAAGTTTTCTTGTAATCGAAATAAAGATTGTACATATGGAAACTTCCTTACTTCATTGTTATGAAGTACTCCATAAAATTATATATTTATGACGAGCGGCGAGACAGGGAAATTAGTCTTTACTGGAAATAGTATTTATGTTTTATGGCATCGTATCGTATGTTTCTTTTCTGGTTTATAAATACTTTATTTTTTTAAATAGAATTTTTGTTTATGTCAATTTGTGTCGATTCGCACTTCCGTTGTTGTATTTATTTAATAATAATAATAATAATAATAATTTCATCTGTTTCAAAATAAATCGAGAAATTAGAAGTGGTGCGATAATTTTGTCCAAGAGTTTAATAATAATATGTTGCTTACAAAAATTAATCCTAATTTTTGAAAGTTCTTCAAATCGCTGTTTTATATTAGAAAGACAGCGACAGCATTCATATTTTCTTGTTGGACGCGATTCCTAAAATTTAGCAGAAAAATGAGACTCGTACATACATATATGAGGTAGCAAAAGGTAATAATATTTTCAATTATTTATTTCCCAAGATTGGATTTTTTTTTCTAACCAAAATGAAGTCAAGGTCTCGGGGTTATTAGCCGTAGCAATTCTACATTATTAGTGAGATTTTAATGAAATCTTATGTACATTTTAAATAATTTTTAAAAAAATTGGTTGGTATTTAAACAATCAAATTTATAAAATTCTTGCCCTGAAGAAGACTAACGTTTTAGTCGAAACGTCGGCTTGAAATAAATAATTTCACTACAGACTGCTTGTCCGATTATTTTTACTTCGGCAAAATTAGTTTACGCGACTCAATCACAACCCCATCGGTGGGTTGTGAAATGCTGCTCTGTAATGAAAAATATAGGTATTTATTTCTAATATTTCAAGCCCATGTATCACAAGCGTGAGTAAAAATAAATCAAAACTTTTATATATCAACAATGTTGAAAATTTATTTTTTCTGTATGATTCTGAATGTTTACAAACCCATGTAAGAATCAAAATTACGAATTAAACTGTGTAATAATATTTAAAAGTGTGAAATCGTAAGACATAACAAATGATTATTTGAAAATAAAGCTCGTTTTAGACGTCATTCATAACTTTATTACTAAGCGAAGCTGTTACAAATTACAAATAATGATTCATACTCCAACACATTGAGAAAATATGTTTTTGTTTTTGACAAAAATTAGATTAGGTAAATCAGGTAAACGAATACTATAATTTTATGATACTATACCAGAACAACCAAAGTCTTACTGAAAAGGAACCTATGGGAATTTGTATCCGTTGTAGTGGTTCGGTCGAAACGAGACGACACGAGAAATCCATTGTCTCGTCTCAGCCGAGATTTCCCGACGGAAATTTAATATTGTATATTTTGGTACCATAAACTAATTATTAAATTTATACAATATTGTATTAATAGAAATTTGAACAAAAAGATAAATATTTGTCGTTTTATCGGTCAAAAATTGGGCAAATATTTATTATGTTATAATTTTATTAATTTTTTATATATATAAATATATATATATATATATATATATATATATATATATATATATATACATTATGTTAATTAAAAACCTGGCCATAGGCGTTTAACATGGGGAAAACAGTTTTTCTTTGCGCAAAAGTCCCCAATTCATTTTAGGCAAAAATGTTTCAAATAAGTGTTGTGGATATTAATATTCTACGCCTAAATCACTAAACAGATTTAATTTTGCACGTTTAGTAACTTGTAAAATCTAACTTGAAATTGTACAAATATTGGTCATTTGTAGCGATACCCATGAAATTGAAACAAAATTACAAAGAAACTCATATCGCTCGAACTGTCAGAAATTTAATTTTATATATTACAAAATGTGGAAAACTAATAATATTAAAAGTAATTTAAGTGTTAGATTTTAAAAATAATTCCTGTGTAGTAATTTAGGGGCAGAATTGAATTACCTGCAACTTTTAATTGAAAATTGAATTTCTGACAGTTCAAACGATATGCATTTCTTTCTAACTTTGTTTCAATATCATGGGTATCGCTGGACATGAGCAATATTTTTATACAATTTCAAATTAGATTTTAAAAGTTACCAAACGTGCAAAATTAAAACTGTTTACTGATTTAGGCGTAGAATATAATTATCTACAACATTTATTTGAAACATTTTTTCTAAAATTAATTGGGGACTTTTGCGCAAAGAAAAACTGTTTTGCCATGTTAAACGCCTATGGCCAGGATTTTAATTAACACACTGTATATATATTTAGCATTTTCTAACCTGTTTTAAAGCATTAATAACGCTAAAAATTTTAGCTAACAAATTCTGACAGATAAAATGTCAAATACTTTGTTATTTTATTGCTATTAATACAAAATAGAATATATTTAATAATTAGTTCTGTTATAACCACAACCATCGTTCTAAGTTAAAACGGGGGGCAACAGTCTGCCAAAACTGATTTCCCAGGTTAAACACCTATGGCCCGTTTTTAAATAACAGTCTGTATATATAAAATGTGTTCAAATTTGAGGTTGCTTTTTGAATTACCCGCCAATATTATAATTATTATATTATTATTATTTTTATTATTATTATTATTATTATTACTATTATTATTATTATTACTATTATTATTATTTTTAATTTAACAAATTTAAAACTTACATTTTCTCTATTTCAATCTCATTACTAAACTACACTATAATGGTATGATGGATAAAATTCTTCGATAACTAAACAAATGGTCTATGACTAATGATTTTTAGCTTAGTGAATTATACATTCAAATCACAATAGTTATAGCGTGATTAGTTATTGGCAGAATAAATATATTTTATCCATTCCATTTACGTCAAAGTCAAATATTTATTATCTTGACACCATTTCTGGGTAGATTACGACTTTACGGTAATAACGAATATACTTACCGTAAAAATCATTTAACCTACGTCAGTGTCAATATACGTCACCTTTTAATAATCACATGGGTCATTTTTCGTGAAAACAAGTGACCCATTAAATCTTGTTTGTGTACATTTCCACATTTAAATAACATATTTAATAAATGCATAGTTATTAAAATATCTTTCAGAACTCATATTATAAATTGGAAAAATACTACCTTTTTTAGTTTATGTTCTGTTTTAATTAATTTAAACCCAACGTTTCGGCACCATAAACTGGTGCCTTCTTCAGGGGATACATTGACATTTATTTTTTAATTAACAAAAATAACAAGTAACCAAGGTAATATAATATTACCTGCAGATAAAGGGAAAGCAACAGTAGTCATGAATAAAGATGATTATATTCAAAAAGCCAACTTTGTATTAGAAGATCCTGCCTACATAAAAGTGTCGAAAAATCCCTTAAGCACTGTTAAATATCAAACTACTAAATTATTGAAACAATCAAGCTTAGATAAAGATATTATCAAGAATCTTATTCCACAAGACCCATATGTTCCTCGATTTTATGGTTTACCAAAAGTACATAAGAAAGATGTACCACTCCGCCCGATTGTGAATTGTATTAATTCTTGTACATATAATTTATCTAAATATTAAGATAATCTACTTAGACCTTATATTGGAAAATCATCATCCTATGTCAAGAATTCAAAACAATTTATTGAAATTATCAAGGACCGACATGTCTCGTCTGAAGATCTTCTTGTGAGTTTTGATGTCTCTTCATTATTCACGAAGATTCCTATAAAAGACACCCTAAAGTTATTGGAAAGACATTTTTCTGAAGACATTGTGAAACTTTTTCGACATTGTTTAACTTCATCCTTCTTCATATTTAACAAAGAATATTATAAGCAAGTAGATGGTGTTGCTATGGGTAATCCTCTGTCTCCTTCCATAGCTAATTATTATATGGAATCCTTTGAAGAATTAGCTTTGGAATCTTCAACATTGAAACCTTCTCTATGGTTACGATATGTTGATGACGTCTTTGCTATTTGGCCACATGGGCGTCAAAACTTATCGATTTTCTTAAATCATTTAAATAACATCCATGAAAATATTAATTTTACCGTAGAAGTTGAAGAAAAAGGCATTATTCCTTTCCTGGATGTTTTACTGGAAAGAAGAGAAGATGGTTCCTTACTTTATTCAGTCTACAGGAAGCCAACGCACACAAATCTATAAATTAATGCTAATTCACACCACCATCCTTCACAGAAATTTGGCACTATAAAATGTCTAATAAGAAGAGCTACAGATTTATGCCATCCAGATAAATTAAAAGAAGAGATGAGTGAAATTAAAAATATTTTTATGAAGAATGGTTATTCTGTGTCTTCTATTGAAAAATGTCTTAAAGCAAATAGAACATCAAACAATGAAGTAGAAAGGAACGTATTATATGCATCGCTTCCTTATGTTAAAAACGTAACGGACAAGATTGGTAGAATTCTTCGTAAGAAGAACATGAAGATTTCATTTTCACCATATGTTAAACTTCGACATATGTTGAAACAAGTGAAAGACGTCATCCCTCTTCAATCATCAGGGATTTACAGAATTCCATGTGTCTGCGGGAGAGTTTACATCGGCCAGACTGGTAGAACTGTCTCCACAAGATTGAGCGAACATCATCGATCGATCAGATTGAACCAGCCTGAGAAATCATCCGTTGCAGAACATGCCTTGGGAGAATTCCACCAAATAAAGTTTGAAGATACGAAAATTATTGCAAGACCTTCTCGACTTAACAACAGATTAATAAGAGAAGCCATTGAGATTTATAAAACAAGAAATATCAATCTCAATCATTGTGACGGATTAGAACTTAGTCGCGCATGGCTTCCAATATTAAATATGTTGTAATTTGTAATATGTATACAATTTTTTATAAACTTTTTCTAACATCTGTTCACCAAGAGTACGGCTGCGGTATTTCGCTACCGATAAAGCGTCTCTGAGTTATACATATCACTTCTCTGCCAGTTTTTGGGACGGTTTTTCCTCTGGCAAAAGGAGATTTTTTCCTGAGAAGATGCATGTTCGCCGTCCATGTTTTTGCCGGGCATGCATATATTGTCTAGAAAATTGTATACATAAAAAAAAAGGTAACATTTATGAATATTTCTTGTTACCTTGGTTACTTGTTATTTTTGTTAATTAAAAAATAAATGTGAATGTATCCCCTGAAGAAGGCACCAGTTTATGGTGCCGAAACGTTGGGTTTAAATTAATTAAAACAGAACATAAACTAAAAAAGGTAGTATTTTTCCAAATGCATAGTTGTTCATTAGATGAATACATAAGCTATTTCAATTTAAAATTAAAAAAAATATTGGTCATATTCGTATTATTGTGTTGTTATAGTAATTAAGGTACCAAGGGTTGTTATAAGGACAATAATGCCTGAGGTCAACAGTGTACTGTCGAGGGCCTCTGGCCCGAGGCGAGTACGTTGACCGAAGGCATTATTGTCGTTTAACACCCGTGGTGCCTTCAACGTTTTATGTCTTACTAGAAATTCTTAATAAACATTTTGTCTGACTAGAATTTATCAAACAAAAATAATAAATTACAAAATTTTAATACAACTTACAAAGTAGCCTGTGAATGCGGTATCTAGGTAATATTTTGTTTCTGTAAACAAAGCATTTTTTCAAACAAAAAATATATTTCTTGTGGTATTTTTCTGTCAATATGGACGAGTAATGTTATTGCTAAGAATAAGAAGTATGCTGGTTTGTATTTGTGATGAAACAAATATGATTATAAACGACTACAATTCACAACGCTTCTTAACTTTAACTGCACTTTATGTTAGTATCAGTATTATTAACCTCAGTTTGTTGTCAACATTACCATAGCAACTTAATACGCCCTAGGGTATTATTTACTCAATAACGGACCTAATGTTAAGGTTGTTATAAAACAATAACATACTAGTAAGACATAAAAAAATATATACCTACATATCAAAGTTCTATTTTCATCATAGTCGACAACAAATCTAAATTTAGTTCAATTTGCATGTTAGGTGTGTAAAAAACAAATTAATTTATTGATCTATACCTATCTAGAATTTTATCTAACTTTTTTTTTAAATGTACGATCTTTTTTTCTACCCACATTGTGAAAATGAAAATTACTAATGTAATGGACAAGGCCTAAAGCTATAGGAACTACTAACAGCTGATTCATTATACGCGAGCTGATGATAACTTCCTGTAGTTTTTGTTTCATCAGCTGTTATCGTGTAAAAATAAAAATAAATAACTTAAAAGTGTTCTACTGTCTTCATTTGCAGTCGTAGAAAAAGTATAGTATATGACTCAGTTTATAAACTTTTTAAGCACTTATTACAAAATATATGCACTAATTTATAAAAAGCTTTAGATTTGGATGGTTCTATATTAATAAAAATAACTAAAATTTAAAAAAATTGTGTAGGTATTAAGTTTTTACTGTATTTGTAAAAAATGTTTTTTGTTAGTATCACAAGAAAAATAATGCATTATTATTATATTATTGTTTTGATTATTGTAATCAGTTATTTTCAATTATTTTCTCTTTATTTATTTAAATGTTATTATTATTTTGTAATAGGAAATACAAAACAGATTTTTAATAGTTCAATTTTTGTGTAAAAAAAATAATGAAATAATTGTCCCAGTGGGGAATCGAACCCTAATCTACAGTTTCAAAAGCAGTTACGCTAATCAATGTGCGACACTGACATTTGAAAATTTCATATTGCTTAATAAATAATTGAAACAATTATTTATTTGAATTTTTTTATAATTTATACCAATTTATGCAATAATATTAAAGTAATTAATATTAAATAACGTACAGGCTTAATTTTCTGCCGGACACTTTTTATTTACAAATATTGTTTTCCCATGTTAAACGCCTATTGCAAGGTTTGCTTGTGACGCCCGGTATACACACACACACACACACACACACACACACACACACACACACACACACACACACACACACACACACACACACACGCACACACTAAATACTAAAGTAAGTACATATTTGTGTTATAGAAAAAATATTTTTATGATCTGTTTTAATACTTAGTTTTTACCTTCCGTCACCTTTAGGTAAGGAAGGTATTGTCTTTGGTCAAAAAATTCGTTGGTGAGTTTTTAATGAATAAGCACGTTTTAGGGCCCCTAGAATACGAATTTACTATTTTTAAGATGATGTCTGTATGTATGTGTGTGTGTGTGTGTGTGTCCGCGTGTGTGTGTGTCCGTGTGTGTGTATGTATGTCCGTGTGTGACAAATTTTTCTCCGACGATAACTCCAATACTACAATTCTAAAAATTATAATTCTTTCGTATTTCTCTTCTTTACATCCATATGAAGAGCTGATTAGATTTTGGTTATAATTGATCCACCGGAAGTACCCTTGTTTGAAGTTTTTAACAGTTTTTCTTGAAAAAACGCAGTTAAATATTAATTTTCGACATTTTGTGATTATCAATATGAAAGAATATCTGATTCTCTATACTGTTTGATTATACAGTTTCGTTCATATTCAATAGATATAGAGTTATAGAGACATTAAGAGAGATTAACTTTCAAAAATTAGTCAGCTTTGTTAAAATTATGGAAACAATAGATATATTCAGAAAAATTTAATTGACGGATGTCAGTGTCAAATGCAAAACAAAAGTTGAAAGTATAGGTCAGAAAGTTATGTGTGAATGTGATAGAGTGTTTCTCCAAAGAGAAGAAGATAGAAGGACTGTGTAGCAGAAGATTTGAGAGAGGAAGAATTGTGTGAAGAAGATGCGTTGGACAGGAATGATTAAAAGAGAAGAGTAAGAAACAGCGACCCCTAATAAAATAGGGAAAGGAACTTTCGGTATAGAATTTGTAAAAAATAGTGTGTTCGTGTTACAATTTTATAAGATATAAAGAATCTTTTTCAATGAACTTTTGATATGGGATATATACAAAATACATCGAATTGACGGAAGGTTTTGTGCTGGCCACAACAGATTTTTTAAAATATATTTTATAATGTTTATATAAAACATTTTCGAGATATTTTTTTTATACATTATTTTCTAATGATTGTATTAATCATAAATATTTCAAACTAAAAAAATGTTATCAACATATTTATCCGCTTAGCTTCAGACAGCATCTGGTGTAATCTGGTTTAAATACATATACGGAAAAGACGGGTCACTGAAGAAGCGAGATTACTGTCGCATATAATATAACATTGCGGCGAATCATCTTTGTTCTTAACATATTTACTAAATAATATTCCATTTAACAAGTTAAGTGTTTTAAGCTATAAAAATGTAGATAGTCTTATTTCCAGTTTTTCAAAAACATTTTATACATATCTGGGGTTAAATGATCACCATGCAGACTGCAGACAGAGTGATCAAAAATAACTAATTCATTTGGCAATACTTACTTGAACACATACTTTTATTTCTTACATTACCCATAGAGCAATAATCTAAAGCAGTTCAGTCACTCAAAATGCTATTAGCTGTCAGGCCCCTGCTCTAACATACCCCATTTTTATTTATTGTCAAACTGACATGTCAAATAGTATTTCCGCCTTGACTTTGTGTTGTGCAAACTGTGGAATAAAAAGGTCCCCAGAATTGTATTGCCAACTGAATTATTTCTTTTTGATCACTCTGTATAATGTTGTATGAAGTGGGTCAATGTAGTAAAAAAAAGTTACCCCATTTTGGCAAATATTTTACAAACCTTTCGATAGAAAATATTTTAAATATATATATATATATATATATATATATATATATATATATATATATATATATATATATATATATATAGTATTAATATGTGTAGGTATTTGCTTGAGGTGCATAATTGGTCTTCAATAAAAAATTCAAAATAGTTATTTACATTCGAGTGCGTGTAAGTTGTATTTTACAGCGCGACAGCTTTGTTTAAGGCATGGGCCCTTAAGGCGAGTGCCTTATTAGCTGGAGCGCTGTAAAATACTTCACGCACGAGAATTGTATCAAACTTTTTGGCCGACGATAATGAAAATCACTTTTTTAATGAGATAGGTTGTACTTCTGAAAAGGGTTAGTTTAAAATACTGGGGTTAAGTCAATTTCCAAGTTTGATTTTATTTACCTTCATTAGAGTACTTCTTCTAGCGAAAATTTATTTGTAATAATAGACGTTGTTTATGACTATTTGCTCATGTTTGCTTCGTAATAAATAATAGGTAGGTGTCGATATTTGACATTTCAGCAATGTTCGCCTCGCGTATTTGACAGGAATATCGATCGATGTCTATGTCGGTAACGGCGGATTTTTACAATAATGACAGATGTCGCTGCCGTGATTTTGGTTTGTATGAATTAATTTTAAATATAGGAAATGTTAAAGTAAAAAAATAACTTATGTAGGTAGTACTTTTTTATATGAACTTTATTATAGTAAAGATGATTTCTTTTCTAAATGTCCATAAACGTCCAGTGTATTTTCATTATTTTACCTGCATAGTTAGATAAGTTACAACACAGTAAGCGTAAAATGTAGGTTACACTTGTTGTGTATATAATTGTAAAGTTCCCATTACACTTCAGGAGGGCAAAAATTGTATTTTAGTTTTGATAATAGTGTGTTCAAAGAAAATCCTAATTCGGAGTAGGCTATGAACAAAAAAACGTATGTCAATTTAATTAAATGTCAATTTGGTACGAGATATTGTTAAAAATGTTATCTAAAGAAATCAAAGCTTTTCTTCATGAATCCTTATTTTAGAAATAGAAATAATTTAGAAAACTGTAAATGGCAATGGCAATATTACATATCCTTCTTTATTATCTTTTCTTTTTCTCCTTAGAATTACATTTCACGATCAGTTTTTTTCTGAACACACTGTATTATAAAATCTCGTGTAAATGTGTTTTTGTTTATATTACAAATAGCATAAATAAAAGATAAACATCAAAAATATTAATGAATTATTTATAAAAATCATGTGATATGAGTGAAAGTTGTCTGGTCCAACTTGTTCATCTTGTTGGATTTTGAAACTTGTGAGTATTGAATTGTCATTGTTGTTAGTTACGTATTTTAATCTTTGTACCAGATATATTGATATGATTACGATATGCTATACAGTTCACACCTCCAGATCGGTTCAAAGTCACGTGTAGAAGTAGGAAACACATGGCTCTAGTTTTTCTACAAAAACCGTGAACTTTGCTCTGTGTAAACATAACTTTTTATCTGTTTTAATTATTAACACGCACCCATTTTCCTATAATAAATAAAAATCAAACTTTCTCAGAACTCTATCGAAGTCTTCACCGGATATATTATTATATCTTATCAAAAGTTATTTTATCTGGATTTTATTATTGATTTCCAAAATTCAATTGTACTTGAACGATATAATGAAGGATTGAAAGGATATTTACATTTAAATATGGCAATGGGGTGTTTCCAAAAAAAAAAAAAAATGTGGTGTGGTCAACACAATACCTCTCGCTATTTAATTTGTATTAATTTAAATACACACCTACATATTTACTAATGCTGCAATTTAAGTTCCTTTGTTTATAACTATTGCTTTATTTACCATTTTCTTTTTAAAATGTCACCATTATGAATTGGAAATGATTAGTTTTTTGACAATGAGATTTATCTGTCAGTTACATATATTTGAAATATGAACTGTGTAACAAAGGAAACTTTAAATTATAGGCTGAGATTTATAAGAAAGATTATTTTTTAAATTTATCTGTAAAATATACAGAAGAAGTATTAATATTAATGCATACTTGTAGAAAATGAAAATTCAATAATCTTTAATTTTTATAATGATATAAAATGCGAAAAAATGACATTTAATGGTATTTTTGAGTAAAAACCATTATGAGCTTCACGTAAAGTACTATTTCCGGTTATCTGATTTATACTAAATATATGATAGTATTTGAGTTAGAGCGTAGACAAAATTCACACACACACACATACACAAACACACACACACACATCCAGATATCATCTTGAAAATGTTAAAATTGGATTCTAGAGACTTTAAAACGTGGTCATTTGCTAAAATATCGAAAAGCGATTTTTAGCACGATCCCTATACCTCCCTTCCCAGGGGTAGCGGGAGGTAAAAATAAAGTTCGGCTTGCCTCGTCACGAAATACTTGACCTCATGTCAAAGCTTGTGTTTACACTTTTGTTGCATAACTAACTATTCTGTATTATTTGTACATTTATTAAATTGATTTTTTTTCTGGTGCGCCTATGGTTCGACTTCATCTCGCCAAGTTATTTTGGCCCAACTATATATGATCTATGATTTTTTTAAAGAATACCTACAGTATTTTTTTTTTTTGTTTTGTGTTTTCCAAAAACTTTCCTACCGAACGTAATGGCAGAGTCTTATATTTAATCTTTTATCTCATTAAGTAATGAAGAATAAATTTTCCACAAAGACTATGTTATAATAAAATCTGTAGTAAAATTATAAAAAAAAATATTCGTGTTTACTAATATTTTTTTATCAAGTCAAGATTTCATATTATGCTTTTGATAAAAATGCCATTATGTAGATAATTACGTTATTTGGCCATGCGTTCCGCTTTGACATGGAGGGTTTTTTTATTTGGAACTTTATATTCTTATTTTTTAATGTTATATGTAATGTTTTTTCAACCAATATAGAGACGAAATGTAAACTCATCACACGAAAAATAGTTAATATTGGATTAAATATACACAATATTGTATTTTAAACTTGAATGAGTGAAGACAATCTATATCTAGTATTTTATGAATCATATGATGAATGTATATTATATTGCCTTAGACTTTGACTTTGTTATCGTTCGAGACAGAAAATATTTATTTTTTAGAATTAATTAGTACAAATCTTTGAACTTGTGGCAACGAACCAGATTGATGATCGGTTTAGGGCCGGTTTTATAAAGAAATTTAATTTTCACTTAAAATTTATACTTTATTATATTATTTTACGTAAGAAAGTAGCAAACCAAACTTTGTCAATAATAAAACTATATTTTTCACTACTAGCCTATAAGCATATCTTTATTGACTCATTATGGTTCCGTGAAATTGTTTTTCTATAACTAGAAATCAATTATTGACCAAGGTCAATAATAATGTTATCGTTTTCATTCCATTATTTTTGACACCATATATCATATTTTCATATTGCTTAAAGTCAGTTGCCCATATAATGGAATAAATTTCGTAACTAATTCTTATAATTAGGTATGTGCTAGTAAAAAAATAATATATACACCATGGTTCCCTCGGGATTATAATCTTTCGCTCGTTCAATAATGATACTCTTCATAACCTTGATGTATAATATACTATTATTCCCAATCATTGTAGTAATATACCGATTCCTAACCTTTTGGAGGTTGGGAAATACGTCATTCCTAACTCTAATGACAGTCTCTTGGGTTGGAAATAACAGATTTCACTTCCATCTTTTGGGTTGGAAATTTTTATGGAGTGGTTGCCTAGCAACATTGCCATAGATCCCTATAATTAAGTAGGCTAAACAAATTTTGAGAGAGCTGTCAAAAATATTAATAAAATTATGGGTTATAACTCATTGATTTATTTTGAAAATTATTAATTTAAAATGAGGATGATTGTGAATAAAATAGTATACATAACCTCGGTGATAGTTTCATCACAGCCTCGCGCTTTATCTCATCAATATACATAAGCCTTCGGCTATAATGAAAAAACTCCCACCTCGGATGTAATATACTATTATCTGGAAAATGTACGGATCCTGAATATTAAAAATTACAACAAAACTTGGTTAAATATCACTTAATTCTGTCGATTTTATTTGATAATTGAAAAGTGATATCTTTTTTTTTTTGGCGAGCATTCTGTCTGACCAATCAAAGGGCCGAATTTATATCCATGTATAAACCAAGGCTATTTTCTTACATGAAATGAAATAAAATTTTCAAGTTCAAAGTAAATTTAATGAAATAAACAAATTCGAATCAGTTTCTCTGTTCTTATGATTTTTAAATCATTGCTGTCAAAAAAAAAAAAAACGCGTTGCATTTTTCCTTTTAACTAAGGGTAGGTTTTTCAATATCTGGTCAAAATTTTAACTTAGAGTTAAATAAACAAAACTGAAACGAAATGAACTGTCAACCAGAGATATTAAAAAACCGGCCCTTAATATTAATATAATATACTATGGAAGTAAATTTTAAGTGAAAATTAAATTTCTTTACAAAACGGCCCTTAAGCTTTATTTTATAGAAATAAAAGAGTGTAAAAGGACATGTTTTCTGGACTTCGTTACTGTAAAGTACTCATGTGAAATGCATGTCAATATTATCAATACATAAAACATCATTTTATATTTGTTGATTATCCTCATTTCAATAATTGAGAAAATATTGAAGATAACTGAATCATTGCTTTAGAACTATATTATATAATTATATACTTATTTAAATATTATAGAATATTTTATTTCTTATAAGATTTCTCTGTCTTGCTTTTATCTTCAATGAATTTATATGCAAAAATAAAAAAGTTGGCCATATTGGTGTAGGAAGTAATTTGTAAATTAATAAACATTACCAAAGTTTATTTTTATAAAACCAATCCCTTTGCAATATAACCTTGATATGACAATCTATTTTAAATATATCTATGTATATCTACGTTTTAAATATAATATATTCAGATTTTGATTCAGTATATGCGAACTTTGGTTTGATTGTATTTGAAACTGTCATATAAAATTTCCATTCGGTAAAATTCCAATACAGTTTAATTACAATTAACTATTTATAAACAACGAAATGGTATATAAATCATACATTTTTTAATCACACAAATAAATTTTTATAACTATTTGTTTATTTTACATTTCCTGTACATAAAAAGCAAAACTGTGTTGTACATTACGGTGAATTAAAATAAAACGCAATTGAACAATGTTCTAGAAATCATTATAGATAATAATTTGTGCCTTTATTAGCATATTAAAATGAAATCCCCTTTTAAAAATAACTGGCCACGCCACTGTTAACCATGCAGCATTTTAAGCTATATAGACTTTACAGGCATAAGACCAATTTATTTTGACCTCCCGCTACCCTTGGTAAGGGAGGTACTGGGATCGTGTTAAAAATCGCATTTCGAGATTTTAGTAAATGACCACGTTTTAAGGTCCCTAGAACACAATTTTAACATTTTCACGATGATGTCTGGATGTGTGTGTGTGCATGGATTTTGTCTACGCTCTAACTCAAATACTATCTTTCAGAAAATTCTGAAACCTTGTATTTCGAGTGTATTCTAGTATGAAAAGAAACCATTAGATTTTGGCATAAATTGGATAACCGGAAATGGTACTTTACTTGTAGCTCATAATGGTTTCTCTTCACAAATACCATTAATTGTCAATTTTTCACATTTTATGTCATTACAAAAATTAAAGATTATTGAATTTTCTACATAAATTTAAAAAATAATCTTTTTACCTTCCGTCACCTTTAGGTAAGGAAGGTATTGTCTTTGGTCAAAAAATTCGTTGGTGAGTTTTTAATGAATAAGCACGTTTTAGGGTCCCTAGAATACGAATTTACTATTTTTAAGATGATGTCTGTATGTGTGTGTATGTATATGTGTGTGTGTGTGTGTGTGTGTGTGTGTGTGTGTGTGTGTGTGTGACAAATTTTTCTCCGACGATAACTCCAATACTACAATTCTAAAAATTATAATTCTTTCGTATTCTTCTTCTTTACATCCACATGAAGAGCTGATTAGATTTTGGTTTTTAACAGTTTTTCTTGAAAAAACGCAGTTAAATATCATTTTTCGACATTTTGTGATTATCAGTATGAAAGGATATCTTATTCTCTTTTTTCAAGGAACTATTGGTATGGGATATGTACAAAATACATCGAATTGATGGAAGGTTTTGTGCTGGCCACAACAGATTTTTTATAAATCTCAGAGCCTATGATTTAAATATTCCTTTGTCACACAGTTTATATTTCAAATGTTTGTAACTGGCAAGTATATGTCACTGTCAAAAAACTAATCATTTCAAATTAAAAATGGTAATATTTTCAAAAGAAAATAATGAATAAAACAATAGTTATATACAATAAGGAACTTAATATAGTTCGCAGCATTACTAAATATGTAGATCTGTATTTAAACTTAAACTAATAAAAATTAAATATCGGGAGGTGTTGTGTTGGCCAGATCAGATTTTTTTGAAATATTTCGTTTAATTAATGGAATTTTAATCAACTTTTTTTACCCCTCCATTGATTCCATCAAGTTGGCGCCTATGGCTGCATTCTTAAAGTTATCAGGGCCATACCTAAAGTTTTTCAAAGAAGGAACCAACATTCTTCTGAGCAACTATTCTACCTGTTCTCTCCCTTACTGGAAACAGTAACTTTATGGAAAATTCCATATATACTGGAGTACATTTCCAGTCCTAATCACGAAGTTAAACTATATACAGGATGTCTGAGAAATAGTGAGACATGGCTTAACCACAGATTCTTGGGCCTAAAATAAGACGATTTAACTAAACTTACCCTCATACGAAAGTGCGTCGTTTAGTCAGTATTCTAAGTTCTTCTAAAAAAAAAAAAAATCATATTTGCTTATAATAATGAAACGTTTTATTCAACTCGATTGAAATTTGGTATGACAATCCATACGGATATAGTTCATCTTTTAAGTTAATATTTTTTATTATTAGTAAACCACTAATGTATGAAACTTGGGTGGCGCTACCATGATCAGTTCATAATTTTTTAATGGCAACGTCATTAACATAAAAATATTGTTTTTCAGAAAGATACAATATAATCAATAGTAAACGTTTCTGTCTCTGCGTAAGTTGTGATATTTATAACGATTTAGAGAGAAAAAATAAAATGAATGTATCTGTCTGAAAAACAATGAACTTACGTTATTGACTTTACACTTTACTAAAAAAGTTATGGACTAATAATGATGCAAGTTTCATACATTAGTAGTTCACTAATAATAATAAGAAGAAGATGAACTATATCCATATGGATTGTGATACCGAAGTTCATTTAAGTTGAACAAAGCCTTTATTATAAGGAAAAATATTTTTTTTAGAAGAACTTTGAAGCAGAATACTGATTAAACATTGCACTTTCGAATAAGGGTAAGTAGTATTATTCCAATTAATATGAGTTCTGAAAGATATTTTAATAAGGGTAAGTTTAGTTAAATCATCTTATTGTCTGGTCGCGAACCTGGGGGAACTGGGTTCGATCCCGACAGACACCAAATATTTCAAATTTTAAATGGCACAAAAGTGACCCCTGTGGTGCACTCTCCACGCCAGCTATGAGTGCCCGTGAGGTGACGCCTGGTAAGCGCCCACACGGTAAAATATATCGTCATCATTACCGATGTCTACATGTGTTACTGGCACACCCAGAAATGGGTAATATGCCGTGATGATATATATATTTTTTTTTTTATCTTATTTTGGGCCCATGAATCTGTGGTTAAGTCATGTCCCTCTATTTCTGAGACACCTGTATAATGCTAATGCACGTGTGTCACCGATTAAGCGTAATAATTTTTTCAAACATTTATTTGCAGTATTTCAAGGCTACATTATAACCATAAAATTTACAGGTGCACGAAAGATTAAATGTATAAATGACTAAAGTATTTTAATTATGTATATACAAATATAGGCATGCATTTAAAAAAATACATGAAATGTATTTTCGAAATTGTATTTGAAATTGGGTCAACTATAGTTTACAATAATAATTGAATATTATGAAGTCTGTTGTCTGGTTGTAGAAACGTTCATCAATTCGTTGATTAGTTATCGGTCCATCAAAATAAACAAATTCGAATCAGTTTCCTTGTTCTTATGATATTTAAATCATTGCTATCAAAAAATCGCGTTGCATTTGTTTGTTTTGATTCGTTAACTAACCAAAAAATTGATGAACGTTTCTGTAACCAGGCATTAGGCTAATACAATTGATAATAATAGTAAAATTAAGTGAAAATTATTTTTATGTATTTCAAAAACGTATTAAAGGGTAAATAGAAGTTCAAATTACTCAACATGTCATTGATGCTACCGGTTCTAATAGCTGTTTTCTCAAAAAGTGGTTAACATTACTCAACATTTAATCCATGCAGAGATGAAATTAAGTTTTCAAAGATCAAGTCCGGAAAATGTTTTGACAACATATTCCAAAGAATATTTCTTCGGGTACTTCGTCCACGTAGTAAACATCTTTGAAAGTGCGTGGGCTGTATTAAGTGAGTGTATTGGTAGTTTCTTTATGACCTCGACTTTATTAATGGTTATAGGAATTTTCCCTTGCATGATAGACAAAGTGTGACCTTGACTAGGGGTGCTTGAATAAATAAGATTTGGATATGGTTCATTTTCATAACGAATAGTTGGGTTGAAGATTGAGAAATAAATTATTATCATATTGTTAATAAATGTAGAAACAAATTGGTTTCATTGGAAACAAATGTTTTATTCACAATTTCTTTATAAATAAGTAAAATTTGGTAACATGTTATATATGTTGGTAAAGTTGAGGGTGTTCGATTGCGTGGCCGTCTAGTGTGTAAGTGGATGGATGTGATTGGTAGTGTTTTCAAGGAGCGTAAGTTTCCGAGTGGAAATAGTAGAAGAGCATGTATGAATACGATTATGAATGTGGCTGAGGCGAAAGAAGTTTGCCTGGATAGGAATGTGAGGCGAAGGATGATTGTTTCGTAATTATTTTGGTGTGAAGATGTATGGTTAGTAAGAATGTTTTATGAGAATGGAGAGACAGCTGAACTTTTATGTGGACGAGAAGAACGAAGTATGTTTGTACAGGAATGTGTAGCGAAAGATGATTTTTGTGTAACTATTATTGTGGTCCGGATGCGGTTATTCGCTACCGAAAATCGGTCACTTTAATATGTTATTATGTATGAATACGTTTATGAATGTGGCTGAGGTGAAAGAAGTGTGCATGGATAGGAATGTGTGGCGAAGGATGATTGTTGCGTAACTATTAATGTGGTCCGGGTGCGGTTATTCGCTACCGAAAATCGGTCACATTAATATGTTCTTTGTATGAATGTTATGATGATTTTGGACAAGGCGAAAGAAGAATGTTTTTAAATAGTTAAGTGATTCAGTGGGGCTCTTACTTTCATCCCTTTTCTTATTATTTTCGGGTTTTTGCTAACCCACTAAGTGGGAAACGCGTGATTTTATGTATGTATGTATGTTATAAAAATTATGACCGGGTTAAACAGGCTTTTGAAATAAATTTGACTAATTTTTTACCTCTCGCTAAGAGAGGATTCATGCTAAAAAGCGCATATCCAGATTTTAGTGAATAGGCGATGATCTCTCTCTCTCTCTCTCTCTCTCTCTCTCTCTCTATGTGTGTGTGTGTGTGTGTGTATGTGTGTGTGTATGTATGGATGTTAAAAGGACGATTCCTCAAAAACTATAAGACTTAAGAAGAAATAGTTTCTTAAAAAAATCTTCTAAATATTATATTTTGGAAATTTGTCTTATTACAAATATTAAAGAATATAAAATTCTCTATCGAATACATTGAACATTTTTATTATATCTTCTATAGATTTAGAGATAAAGTATTATAAATATATAAAATAATACATTGTATATGTATCAAATAGCCTATGGATGGAAACCAGTTGAACAATTAAAATGTTTGTAATTGACATAATGCCATAAATGTCAGTGTCACAAATCCAGAGACAGAGACATTACCAAAGTCTTTTTCTGGGAATTACATTTAATATTTGTTATTCAATTTTGACGTTTTAAACTGTCATTATTAACTCCTTAGCAACAACTGTAAATAACACTTTTTTCACATGTGAATTAAAAATTTTTTTAAATCACTCTTACAAAATTTTAACTCACTCTGCAACAAATAATGCATTTAAAATAACATCATGTACGAAAATAACACTCACCATAATATTTATTAGACATTATCAGCCATTTTTATTATTTTTCACGGCACAAATGACAGACAATAAAACATTTTAAATAAATGACTTGACGTCTAACGGCGACGATTGTCATACTCAGCCTACTAACTGATCAGTTTTTCATTTTGTCAAAATTAAATAATATAATGGTTTTTATTAGTATTTCGTCAAAATTGAATAAAATATTGTACAAACCACGTGAGCTAAGAATGTTTATTCACTCGAAGAAATTAACTCACTCGCCCTTACGGGCTCGTGAGCTAAACTTCCTTATCATTAATAAACATTACCTTAGCTCACTTGGTGTATAAATATCTATTATTTTATCATTAATTAAAAAAATTGATACTTAGACAATTAATACCTAAATAAATTTCTGTACATAAATGCACATTATTTCCTATCTCCAGTGGCACAATATAAAAATGTATGTTATAATTTACAATGCGAAAAAATTAAAAAAATACGTAAATATTTACAATGAATAAGCTTTTTGTGATATTTCGTATTGTCGTATTGATAAAAATTTATTTTCGTTTGTTTGGTACAAATTAATATCAATAAGTGTAGCGTGTAGGTCTATTATAGTAATATATCATTATTAATAGGATAGAGTAAATTAATTAATTTTTTATCTATATAGGTATGTAAATCCCAAAATTAGTAATAATTGAGTAAAAATATAGCATAATAATAACGATAGGTATTCACCAAGATAAAAAGAAAGGGGATTACATTTAATTTAGGATCAAATGTAGTAAACAATTATAAAAATAATCGTACTATCAAAATATCAACAAAGTAAAATACTACTTTTCTGATTCCTATAAATAAAATAATGACATTAACAGCCCAATTCACAAAAAAGTTTAAGCTAATCCTCATTTTTGGATTAGTGAATTCTATTCTATTCCGGTATTTAAAATTTAATTTTCATGATATTATCAATAAAGGTAGATACTAGGAATAGGTTAAACTATATTACAATATATAAACTGTCAAAATTAGAGTAGAATTCGCTAATCCAAAAATGAGGATTAGCTTAAACTTTTTTGTGAATTGGGGCTTAAAGGTTTTACCCTTTTTGGGTTTAGGGGGCAAGATATATTTAAGAGTTATTCATACTTGCTTAAAAAACTAGTATAATGGCCCGAATTTTGCTAAACCATACTAAGCATACAGTTCTCATCACAAAAAATCGAATGACTGTCCCTCGATTTTTGGTGACGGGAACTATATCTTGCCCCCTAAAAATAAGTTTAGAAAAATATTCCGCATCTATAAACCCCAGATGTCGAAGGGTCATTTAACATTAAAATAAAATCCAATCATTTAGACAAGAATAACAAACTATTAATATAAATTTAAACTTATCGCAATGTCAAATTTAAAAATGCGACGATTGTCAAAGAAAACATATTTACTGTTTTTTTTAACGATAAAATATGTACATAACAATATATATTACTTGGAAAATTGCAACTAAATATATTGCGACACGCAAAGTGCTGTAAAATGATAATAAATATTTTTGACATTTGAGCGTGTTGCTTTGCAAAGTTGTTTAGCATTGCATCAGCTTAGCGGCACACACCCGCCATTTCTGACCAATAAGAACGCTCGAAGGCGACGAGCCTCCACAGGCATGTAGCAACAAGATAAGACGGTGACATGAAACAAGGTCAACAACTTGCTTGTAGACGTAGTCGTTGGTATTCAGCTGATAAGTCGCCTATGGATGACGTTGTATGTCGTCATACTAATAGAATTCAATATTTTTATATACACAATTTGGAAATTGTTACTCCCTCTTCCGCGCTTTTGTTAAAAGTGACGTACATATACACGAGCGAGGGAAGACCATTATTATTGTTCTTAAGATCAAAGAAACAAAATGTTTTTGGAAATTGCACTTTGTTCAACGATGTTCCAAATAGAGATGGTCTTAGCGATACGAAATATCGATGCAATAAAGAAAACTGCTGGATCGATATTACTTTTAAGTAGTCCTTATCCAGTATCAATAATAAAAAAAAAACTGATGTGGCCAGCACACTACCTTTCGTCAATTTTATGTATTTTTCCTTGGAAAAGATTCTATATATCCAGTAAAATTGTAACACGAACATATACTATTATTTCTACAGATTCCATAACACCATAACGAGAGTTCCTTTGGAAAAAATTCTATAAATCCAATAAAATTATAACACGAACATACTCTATGTAAATTGCTCTTGATATTGACATCTGTCAATGGGCTACTTGCGTGGTACTGAAAATCCGATTTCTGTCACTATATACGTAATGTCATATTGAAAACATATATAAAAATATAAATTTTATTTTAAAATAATTATTTATTTTTTACTAAATTAAGAAAGAAAATTTTCGGTGACGTCTTTATATTGACCTGAGGGAGGGGAAGCATGTTTAAGAATGTTATCAATAGATGGCATGGCGTGCGAGAAAGTTTTAATTTGAATTTGACATTAGTTCATTTTTCTCTCTCTCTGGTCTCTCAAATACATTAATTACTTAATAAATAAACACATAGGTAGTTACTTGTAATTTAAAATATCGATACCAAAAAGATAAACTAAAATATTAACCTCCAAACTATTATTGAAACGTCAAACAGGTGATCTACATTACCCGCACAAACATACCATTACTATGGGACGGCACCACGCTGTGACTTTACGACTATTCATTGGTGCGGCGTAATTCTACGTCATACATGGCGGGAATTCAAATAATCAAATTTCATTATTTTTTTTCTGGCTAATCAATAAAAATTTTGTCAAAAGAAAAAATATGGGTAGCAAGTTTTTACCTTCTCTTCAAAAATATTAAATAAAAAAAATCTGATGTGGCCAACACAAAACCTCCCGGTATTTAATTTTTATTAATTTAAATACATACCTACATATTTACTAACGCTGCAAACTGTTCCATTGCAGAAAATTATTGCTTTATTTATTATTTTCTTTTTAAAATGTCACTATTATTAATTTGAAATGATTAGTTTTTTGACAGTGACATTTACTGTCAGTTACATTCATTTGAAATATGAACTGTATAACAAAGGAATTGTGTTTACATTAGGCTTCGCGACTAATAAAAAAAAATATTTTTAAATTTATCTGTAAAACATATAGAAAAAGTATTAATGTATTCCTGTAGAAAATTCAATAATCTTTAATTTTCATAAGACATAAAATGCGAAAAAATGGCATTTAATCGTATTTTTTGAAGAAAAACCATTATGAGCTTCAGGTAAAGTGCCATTTCCGGTTATCCGATTTACACCAAAATCTAATGGCTTCTTTTCATATTAGAACAGGATGAAAATACAAGGTTTCAGAATTTTCTGAATGATAGTATTTGAGTTAGAGTGAAGACAAAATTCCTACACATACATACACACACACATACACACATACACACATACAGACATCATCGTGAAAATGTTAAAATTGGATTCTAGGGACCTTAAAACGTGGTCATTTACTAAAATCTCGATATGTGATTTTTAGCACGATCCCTATACCTCCCTTACCAAGGGTAGCGGGAGGTAAAAAGGTACGCAAGTAGCCCATTAGTATTATTTATTAGAATATTATGGAAAATGTATAATCAAACTGTGTAGTGGAGTGTAGACAATAAGATATTATTTTATCTCGATAATCACAAAAAACTTCAAATAAGGGAACTTCCGGTTGAACTTGTTATAACCAAAATCTAATCAGCTCTTCATATAGATGTAAAGAAGAGGAATGCGAAAGAATTATAATTTTTATAATTATAGTATTGGAGTTATTGTCGGAGAAAATTGTCACACACTCACATAGAGACATCATCGTAAAACTAGTAAAATCGTATTCTAGGGACACGTTATTATTCATTAAACTGACTACCGAATTTTTTGACCCAAGACAATACTTTCCTTATCTAAAGGTAACGGAAGGTAATAATATAAATTTTAATGTAGAAAAATATTCTTATACCCTAATTTAAAATAAATATAATTATTCACCTGCTCTTAAATGTAAATTACTCCGTTAATTAAAAATTAAAAAAAAAATGGAAATAACTAAAGATGCATTCGGGCCGGGCCGGGCCGGGCTTTGAGGTTTGGATCGACTCGGCCCGAAAATAAAAATTACCGGTCCGACTCCGAAGATCGACTCGACAAAAAAATTAGCTAGCCCGGCTTGGAAATTGACTTGAAAACTGGCCGGGCTGGGCTAAAGCTCGAAATAGGGTGCATCCGGCATTCCTAATGTTGATTTTTATGTTACGGCGAAATGTTTAACTTTTTTCGTGTCAAACTTATAAAAGACCTCTACATTCTTATAACTTTCAACATTAGTTAACATGTAAGTAGTTAAAAAAGATACCCTTCTAGTATTAGTTTGTTATAAAAATTACAGACCTACGAGTATTTAACACTTTGTTTACCAAAGAATTTAAACAACTTTTTCACAAATCTTATATAAAAAATATAATTTTAATTTACATAAGAATTTTTTATCTAACTTTGTTTCTGCTCAAAAACAGGACAAGAAATCATTATGGTACGAACAAAAATCACTTTTATTTAAGTATACGAGTAATAACAATATAACATCACAAAATAATTATTATGCTTTAAAGAATAACCTTGAATTCTTGAAGTAAAATAATACATTTTTATTTATTAATATATGAAGTGTGTTGTTTTGTTACTAATCATTTTGATCCTTTTTAACTTCATCCATTTTCATTAAAATATTAAGGAAACCGTGCATTTGCCGGCCCGAAAAGCTCGAATTTTCGGGCCGGGCCAAAATCAAAAGTCCGACTCGCCTCGATTTTTGAAAATGATTAGCCCGATAAAAAATATCTACGGCCCGGCTCGATGATCGACTCGAAATCGAGGCGGGCTTCGGGCCGGGCCGGGCCAAAGCTCGAAATCGAGTGCATCTCTAGAAATAACATTATTTTGTATTAATCAAAATTTGTTTAGTTTTTTTTTTTTCACTATATGACACTAATTAAACGTTACAAATTTATTAATAATATATAAATGTTGCTCCATAAATTTATGTGTCGATATTCTCATTTTTTATCGATACGCACTAAGTGTCGATAAGACCATCTTTAGTTCCAAACAAAAACTCTGATTCTCCGGAAAAAAAAAACTTTTATAGTCCGGTATAAATTTCAATGAACGTATGTCTCGATTGGATCCTACAACTTCGATGCATTCTTCATCTTTTGTTTCGCTGACCTATTTACGGGTCAGGGACTATCAATATCATAAGTTTTTTCGGCTTGCACCTAGCATTTTAATTTCTAATAATTTTTACCCTTTCTGCCTTTCTAGGAGTTTAAACTGTTACAATCTATTACTGAATAAACAAACTATCGAACAATAGCTGCTTAATTCTTTTTTACAAAATATTTTTTTGTCTTTAAAATCAAACTCTCATATGAAACCTATACTCGGGAATTCAAGGTATGAATTCGCGCCAAATGTAAAAATTCTAATTTTACTTTTATGGTCTATTAGAGTTTGTATAAACACCTGCAAATATTAAACATAAAAATAAAATGTACAATGTTTTTTTTTATTATAAAAGCGTAGTCATAACATCATAACAAGAACTTGCAAACCTTAAGAATGAATCATGTGCATTCTATGGAAAATTTTGCATTTCTTCTGCTAATTATAGGTGCTTCTGTGAAATTTTGTTGCTTTTCCGCAATATAATTTAAGTATTGCACCAATTTCTCAGAATTAAACTAGGTGTTTTGACGCCCACTGTAAATCAATATTTTATTTCCCGCGCAGTTGAAATTGCTAGAACGAAACTCTAAAATCAGGGGTTGGTAAAGTTGTCTTATTGCGACTCTGGTAAATGCTGTAGAAATTGATACTATATGGAAGGATTATTGGGATATTGAACGTCATACATGTATATGTCGCAGTCAGATTGTAAAATTAGCATTTTTATAAAACGACTAGTCATTTTATAAAACAGCTAGTTTAATAAAAAGGAGCAACATTTCAAAAGGAATAATATCCACTTTAAAGAAATTTGAGAAAAATAACATTTTTTATTACATAAAAACAGATAACAGAACAGATGTTTGGGATAGGTTTTCTTCAACAGTAACTTTAGGTAATAGAATATTCAAAATGTCAGAAATGTAATTTAACAATATATAGTACTGCTTGCCATCTGTAAGTCAGTAGATGAATTTTTGGGATAATATTCCTTTTGAAATTTTGCTCCTCATATATTTGTTGCGTGAGATTATTATGTTTGCCCTTAATTTTTGACAGTAATGTTTAATAACTTATTTGAAATTTTGTTTCGTTACGATATTGTCAATTTAACCAAAAGTTAAAATTTAACTACAGGCGATGCAAGTTTATGGAAAGACAGATTTTACAATTTACCTCTACCTACGATGTATGTAAACAAACATTGGGTTCGTTTATTGAGACAATACTGAATATATACATCACGGCATATTAATCATTTCTGGGTGTGTCAATCTGTTTTATCACAGATATCGGTAATGATGATGACCTATTTGTACCGCGCGGGCGCTTACCAAGCGTCACCTCACGGGCACTCATTGCTGGCGTGGACAGTGCATCACAGGGGTCATTTCTGTGCCATTTAAAATTCGAAATATTTATACTAAATATTTTAACTTTATTTCTACTGAAAGATTTTTGCCGCCTAATTTTCTAAAGTTTGAAGGTTAGTAACCCTATGAAATATAGTTGAAGTATATACATTTATTTATTTTTTGTTGCCAAAAAATCACTCTTTTTACCTTCCGTAAAAGGAAGGTATTGTCTTTGGTCAAAAAATTCGTTGGTGAGTTTTTAATGAATAAGCACGTTTTAGGGCCCCTAGAATACGAATTTACTATTTTTAAGATGATGTCTGTATGTGTGTGTGTGTGTGTGTGTCCGTGTGTGACAAATTTTTCTCCGACGATAACTCCAATACTACAATTCTAAAAATTATAATTCTTTCGTATTCCTCTTCTTTACATCCATATGAAGAGCTGATTAGATTTTGGTTATAATTGATCCACCGGAAGTACCCTTATTTGAAGTTTTTAACAGTTTTTCTTGAAAAAACGCAGTTAAATATTATTTTTTGACATTTTGTTATTATATATATTAAAGAAAATACTCTTCTCTATACAGTTTGATTATACATTTTCCTTCATATTCAATAGATGTAAATTTAAAGCATTATAAAGAAATTTATTTTCAAAAATTAGTCAGCTTTGCTGTTTATCATGGAAACAGCTGACATAATTAATCAAAAAAATTTAATTGACAGATGTCAGTTGCAAGTGCAAAACCAAATATGGACAAAAAAAGTATAGGATCTAAAATTGGTATGTCATAGTGTTGCTCGCAAAGTGATACGCAGAGAAAGGCCAAAGAGAAGATGGAAGGACATTACTTAGTGTAGTTTATGTTATAATTTTATTGGATTTATAGAACCTTTTCAAATGAACTTTGGGTATGGAATTTGTAAAAAATAGTATGTGTTTTTACATGATATTATATAGAATCTGTTCCAAGGACCTTTTGGTATGGGATTTGTACAAAATCCATGGAATTGACGGAAGGTCTTGTGCTGGCCACAACAGATTTTTTTGGCATTATTTCTTATTTCCCGCGGGCTGTAAGATATGCAAATGTCACCTTACATTAAAGATGGAATTTTATCTCATCTACACTTTGTACGTAGGAATGTTTGTTGGACAGATCAAATGTTAGACATATAATCTAGGTTGCTGTCATTGACACAAAATATATAATTTAAATTTTTGTCTGTTTGTCTTCCTAGTTTTATAAAACCATTCATTTTCAATTCTAATTATTCAAATTTTGAAACAAATTATATATTTCATGATATAAATATAACAGCATCCCTAGATGCAGAATTTTATGAGAAAAATATTTATTTAAACATTTAAACATAACATTTTCATGTAACGATTTTTTTTTTAAATATAGACTACTTCTGATAATCATCTATACTTGCCGTCAAATAAATATGGATTGATGTTCAATTTTTTCCCATATCCCCATCCTGTTCCTTGCCCTGCGGTATTGCCGCTTCTTTATAACTTAGCATTTTCAACATGACCAATGGAATTGGCAACAGTGTAGAAATCTCGAGTCCATATTTATTTGACGGCAACAACAGAAATTGCAACAAAGAGTTGAACAAAAATTTGTGAAAAATATTTTATACCCAAATCATTCAAGCAGCCAATGCACGTCATCACTTAGTGTAAAAACCTTAATGCATTAAAATCACTAATAGTGAAAAATGAAATAAAATTTCAATCATTTTTAACCGTCAAAAAAGTGTATCGCCTTATATAATTATTATTAAGATGAATAGTAGAGTTCATTACTTATCGTATATGACATGAATAATATATAAATAATGTACGTCAACGTCATATTATTCGTTTAATTGTTGCTATAGTTGGCAACATTGATAATTTGCATGTTTATACTGTCAAAGTTATTATTTGACAATTTGAAAAATATTTGTATCGTGTTTGAAACATTTTTGTGCCTTGTAAAGGCCTATTTATAATAAAGTAATGGTAAACGCAACGCAACGACGCAACTTGACCGTTAAAGCAAACACAAAATCTGTGAATCTCCCAAAGGTAGCACTTCTAATCAATCAGAAGAATTCGGTATATTTCTTTGAAATTCGACATTTATTGCTTTTATATGGCATACATAAGTATAAATAAGGTTAGTATTATAAAATAATTTAAATAAAAATGGACAGTAACTAAAATAATATTTATTTTGTAGACGTGACAGTTCATTAGCATGTCGATAATACAGATTGCAATCTGTATAACTCCTTTCATAAAGATTCTAAAACCTCTGCAAACGTAGCAGTACATGACGTCACACATCTAGTTTCTTTTATTCAATTTTTATTAATGACGTGCATTGGCTGCTTGAATGATTTGGGTATATTTAAAAATCATATTTAACGGTTCGACCTTGCAACGTGTGTATAATTTACAACAGGTCGCAATCTCAATGCATTTTAGATAAAATATGTGTAGGTTTACATAGTTTTATTGCAAAGTTTCCAATATTATGTATACAAAACAGAATTTCCTATATACGTAAATAATAGGTAACATGTGAGGCTATATGGGGTCTCGTGACCGTGTGCCTGAGTGTTTGGTCGCGAATATGACCACCCGGATTCGATCCCCACCGACGCCAAATATTATTTCGAATTTTAAATGGCACAAAATTGACCCCTTATAAAAAATGTTAAAGATCATACAATGAATTTCGAGATAAAAAATTATTATAAAATAATCCGTTTTTATAAATCTTGCAGTCTAGCTACTTATAAAAAGCACACAAGATATTCAAGTTTTGTAAATAAAAAATAAATGTCAATGTCAAAAAGTAAAGTTAAAAAGAAATTATTGAAATAATTTACGCGAAATAAATTTGACAGGAAGTACTTACTGGTAGTATCACAATTTTTTATTTTAAAAATTCTTTTATTATATCAGCAAACTTTAAAAAATCATGTGTATAATATAAATAATAAACAATGTTTGACAAACAAAAACAATGGAACATATGTTTTTAATAATTAATATATGTATGAAAAATAGATAGATGTCAATAGATTTTTAAATTAGTTAATGTCTAAATTAGCAAGTGATAATAAAAATAAATATTTGTATTTCTTTATTATCAGATTCAGTACAAAGATGACGAAAATAATCTTTCAGTTTCACAGAGCACTAATTGATGTTTATACTTTGTCCCACCATGGAAACGTTGTAACTCCCCACCACTGTTCAGCTGTTTCTTATAAAAGCCTAGCGCAACAATAATCTATCACCATTGTTTGGTTTGGTGTGTGCTTCGAAAGATCAGAATAGATATTCCAAATTATATCATATATTAGATATTTTTGGTTTTAATATTCGTTAAAATTAACTGTATTCATCTAAAATTATACAAAATATATCTTAAATTGATTTATGGTTACTATTCCATGTACCATAAAAGTTATACTTAAATTATTATAATAATTAATTATTGTTTCTTACTTAATTTTTATTATCATTGATAATAATATACATTGAAAAATGCCTGACATCGTAGAAAAGAAATCCAGCCAGTAAGTATTAAAATTTGTTGTTATGCATAAATATCATTTGCAATTTAAAAATGCATATTTAGCCAAACTGTTATTAAGCTTTACATATCACGCCACAAAAGTGTTGAGTTATTGATTTTAAATAGGTCACTTTACAAAGTAAATTTTTTACAAGCTATCCGGAAAATCTATGACGCAAATATATAAATAATTTCAAAGAAAGGGTAACAACACTTGTCACGAACTTTCTACTAAAAATAAACCAAATCAAACTTGTTTTCTTTTTCAACGTAACGGAAAATCTTGCCCTACCTTATATTTGTATTATATTTTGCAATATTTCCTTCTTTCAGATACGCAAGCGAAGTAGGCCGCTTTGCCAAGAACTTGGCACATCCGAATATAGGGTTATTCAACCATATTCGCGGAATAAGCGTGGTCGGTGGTGGCAACTTGAACATCTTGTCGCCCAGAGTACGAACGTACATTGAAGAAAACATCAGTCTCTGTCAACCCGAGAAGATACATATTTGTGATGGAAGCGATACAGAAAATAACCATCTTCTCAGTCTTCTTCAACAGCAAGGAACTATTCAGCCTCTACCGAAATACCAAAACTGGTAAGAATCAATTCCTTTTTTTTTTTAGTTTATTTGTAGTTGAGGAATGCAGGTACTGGTACAAATTATGTTAAGATTATAGGTACTTACAAAGGAATTTATCAGTCGGTTAACGTATAAAGTAAACTGTTAATAATATATCAAAGTTTCGATCTTATTTGGGTACATTGACTTGATGACTTATTTGCTTTAAATATCAAACTATACAATATAAAATAGTTGTCATAAATAGATAATATTTAGCATTTTTAAATTTAAACAAAAATGCCATATAAATAATAAAATAATAATAATATTTTCTCAAGATGCCAAGAAAAATTTTATAGGAACAAAGGATTAGTAATAAGTTTGCGTAAATATTTACAATAATACAAAATTGGAGTAAATTTTATTATTAAAAAATGCAATTTTTTTATTTTGAAATTATTTTTCAGTGCTCAATATTCACTATTTATATTTAAGAAAAAAATCGAAGCTTTTAAATTCAAATGAATCTACGAGTAAACGCCATTTTTTCATTACAATAACAATAGCGTTTCTTTTGTTAATAGTCTTACTCATATTGTTGAATTACACGTGAAACACTTACCCTTGGACATAAATCGAAATAATTTTAATATTTTTTTATGCACATAACATAGTATTTTTATGCACACATAACTTTTTGTTCATAAAATTAGTTCCATCTTTCATATTTTGGCTTTGTTTTTTAACCGCGCCAGAATTTTTTTAACACATCTACAATGTCTATAACATAGGGCATAGTTTCATATAAAAACCATATACAGGGTGGCGATGTTGAGGGGTGAACATTGGTATTTAACATGTGATAGTTTTATGCAATTTCCTGTTCTCCTGTTCATTTTACTGTAAAGTTGCATGTAAAACTGTTTTTAGATCCACAATAATAATTCTTTATAATAATAAAATACTGTTTAAAATTATAATTCACGTCAGAAATTATAGGCTAGTAATTAAGAGATTTTAAAATTTCTTTTAAAATTGTGAAGAAAAAAAAAACAATAAAAAATTGAACGATATTGATATCGTCAGCTGAGTATTGGTTTGTTCCAAGTCCATTTTTTATTTCATAATCAATTTTAAGTTTACAAGATAAAAAATAATGAAATAAGAACTTTTAAATCTCATTTTTTTTTTCAAATACAATATTTTTGGAATTGGAACAAACCAATATCCAGCTGATGATTATATCATTATCGAAATATGCAAATAAAGCAGATACTCATAAATGATATATTTATTTTATCTAAAATGAGAATATTTCTACAAGTATAAAAATAAATTTATTTATAAATTAACGCAGTATTAATCGTGGAATAATGCAACATGTATTTTACAAATTTTAATAAATTGTTATCTAAAAGGGTTAAATCTGTATTTATGAGAACAAATGAAAAAAAAATCAAATCTCTTTTAAATACATATTTAACCCCTTTAGATAATAATTTGTTATGCAAAGTTGCATTATACAGGGTGTTAATTTTTGAGTGGCCATCATTGCTATAAAAGCTACAAAAACGGTTAAATGGACAAACGATTTCTATTTCACAAGACAAATTTTGAAGAAAAGAAAAAATATTTTTTCGAGCAATAGTTCTCAAAATATGGAACCCAACTTTTTTATTTTAAATGATAACATTTATTTTTTATTTCCTCATTCGTTAGTGAATTTAATTCTGAATTAAGTGATATAATACTTTTATACCCTTACGTAGCGATTTTTTTAAAGTTTTATACTACGAGCCCTGTGCCAAAAGAATTAGCCTACATCCCTTCTCTTTACAAGGTGGCTACACATTTGTTAATTATGATAGCGCATTTTATGTAAGCAATTAATTAACCCTAATAACATAAAAGTAAGTTTAGGAATAATAATTGAATAAGTGTAAATAATTTCCTTTTATATGATAAATTATAAAAAATAGATGTGGGTGAATACTTTTGGCGTAGGACTCGTATACTCGCCGTCAAATGATTATGGACTGATGTTCAACTTTTTCCCTTCTTCGCACCCTGTCCCTTGCCCAGCGGTGTTGCCGCTTCTTCATAGCTTAGCATTTTCAACATTGCCCCTGAATTGGCAACAATGTAGAAATCTCCAGTCCATAATTATTTGACGGCAAGTATAATTTGATTAAAATATGGCTATAATAAAGGTGCCAGGAATGGAAAAAATGAATTCGTGTTACTTTTATTTTTACATAGAATTAGAGTGCCCTGACAGAATTTAGTGAAGAAAGTTTCAAAATTTTATTTATTCTGTTTAGTACATATTATACAATTTAAATTGTCCTTAATTAAATTAAAGATTGTCTTTTTTCATTATATCGCGTAGTGTAATTTATTTTTTATATTTTACCTCCGTGGTCAATCTCATTTATGATTACAACACTTATCTATTACCTATAACTAGAACTGCACTAGTACGAATCGGTAATCGGTTATGAAACAAGTACCTATAACATTTGCAGCCTTGGTTCCACCAAGGCTATACAGACTTTCGTGTGACTAATGATAATGACTCTTTATTTACAACATTAAAAGAAAAATTAAATATAGAAAAATGATTACTTCCAGCTGGCTAGCACGAACCAATCCCGCCGATGTTGCCCGTATGGAAAGCCGCACTTTCATCTGCACTGACCGTCGTGAAGACACCATACCCACAACCAAGAATGGCGTCAAAGGAACTTTAGGTAACTGGATGTCCCCAGCAGATATGGACAAAGCAGTAAAAGAGAGGTTCTCTGGATGTATGCGAGGAAGAACTATGTATGTTGTTCCCTTTTCCATGGGACCAATCAGCTCTCCTCTTTCCAAAATTGGTATTGAACTAACGGATTCTGCTTACGTTGTGGCTTCTATGAGAATTATGACTCGTATTGGGCAAAAAGTCCTGCAAGAGATTATTGATAACAGGGAATTTGTTAGATGTTTGCATTCTGTTGGTACTCCTGCAAATGGGGTTATTGAAAAACCTAGTTGGCCATGCGATCCAGAAAGGACTATCATTTTACACAAGTAAGTATTTTATTACTTTTAAAAAAGGTTTCTGTGATTTGAGACAGGGCCGCGTTTACAATAATGCAAACTTGACAAGTGTCAAAGAATTTGGAGGCCCAAAAATTTTTAATACACATCTCTCAAAATTTAAACATGGTTTCCTGCCTTGAAATTATTATAGTAACCGGTAGATTCATGTTTAAAATCAAAACAATATTAAATATCAGTTACTACTATTAATTATATTTGACAACTGATAGCAGACAATTTTTCGCTATTGTGAATTCAGTGTGCATTCTGACCAATCAGAGAGCAAAATTTATTTCGCTATCTAAACCAACTAAAACGCTGTACAAGGTGGAACAAAATCGAGTTCCTTATATGAAAAAATTTCTTATGCAAGCAACAGAAAAATAATGTACGTCTTTATGGCCCGACTTTTTGCGATAACTTTAATAGGCACCACAGGAATTTTCTATCGTCTTTTGTTTTTGAGCTACAGGCTAAAACTTGTTTTTCGCTTATTTTGAAAATACCTTATATCTCCCTTATTATGAGAAGTACAAAAAAAAATGTTTATATAATTTTTGTACAGTTTTTTACGTAGAATAACGTATTATAATTAGATTTTTCAAAACTTAATAATTCACGAGATATAATACAAGCATCATATTTTTTAAATGGGAACATATGTTGAAAATAGTGTCATCTTTTTACTAATTTTACAAGCTTTTCAACGATGTATAACAAGTCTACATTCTTTTGTTTTAAACATGAATAAAACGAAAAATTTTCGGGGTGAAAGAAAAATGATTTGTTCATTTTTAATGTTATTTTCATTATTTTTACTCATTTTCCTAATTTATATACTTTAAATAGCATATTTTCCGCATTTTTGGAATCATGTCAAAACCAACTACAACGCCGATAAAAAATAGACTAATCCGAAAATAATTGACTAAAAAATATTTTTAGAATATAGTTAATATATATACAGGATGTCTCATTTAAGGTACGAATGCATTGGTATCTCGAGAACCGTAAGAGCTACGAGGTTGGTTAAATTAGACAAAAGTTGCCCCATTAGGAGGCTATTTTAATGGTGTTTTGTTATTTGCGAAAAAATGCATAGGTCACTAGATATAGGTGAAAATGTAAATTTCGCGATTTTCTTTTTTTGCTTATAACTTTGTTATATAAAATAATACGAGATTCTGGTTTGCACTTTCTTAAGGCACTTTTGTATGGTGAATTTGCAGAAGTTCTCAATTTTTTTTTATGTCTAACCATTTACGAGTTACTGATAGCAACTTTTATTTTTCATATGGAGGTCATATTAAGCTGTGGCATTTTTAAATAGAGATTTTTTTTAGCTTTACAATGATATAAAACAATAATAATTTATTTTTATAATTAACAGAAAAATTAGTAAAAATTGTTATTTATACTAAAATTAAATTGAAAAAAGTAAATCGAAGACTGCTATGGAAACAACAAACAACAAAAAAGTGCAACAATTGAATTTCTGAATTTTACTTGACAATAGTAGATTATTACGAGTAATAAAAATGAATTTTTCTCGTTGGGAAAAATATGATATGGTGAGGTGTTACATTCGTTGTCAAAGTTCGTTTATTACTCGTAATAATCTACTATTGTCAAGTAAAATTCAGAAATTCAATTGTTGCACTTTTTCGTTGTTCGTTGTTTCCATAGCAGCTTTCGATTTACTTTTTTCAATTTAATTTTAGTATAAATAACGATTTTTGTTAATTTTTCTGTTAATTATAAAAATAAATTATTATTGTTTTATATCATTGTAAAGCTAAAAAAAATCTCTATTTGAAAATGCCATAGCTTAATATGACCTCCATATGAAAAATAAAAGTTGCTATCAGTAACTCGTAAATGGTTAGATATAAAAAAAAATTGAGTACTTCTGCAAATTCACCATACAAAAGTGCCTTAAGAAAGTGCAAACCAGAATCTCGTATTATTTCATATAAAAAAGTTATAAGCAAAAAAAGAAAATCGCGAAATTTACATTTTCACCTGTATCTAGTGACCTATGTATTTTTTCGCAAATAACAAAACACCATTAAAATAGCCTCCTAATGGGGCAACTTTTGTCTAATTTAACCAACCTCGTAGCTCTTACGGTTCTCGAGATACCAATGCATTCGTACCTTAAATGGGACACCCTGTATATATATAGTCAAAATAAACAAATGCTCAAGTTTTATTCATGTTTAAAACAAAAGAAGGTAGACTTGTTATACATCGTTGAAAAGCTTATAAAATAAGCAAAAGGCGACACTATTTTCAACATATGTTCCCTTTTAAAAAATATGATGTTTGTATTATATCTCGAGAATTATTAACTTTTGAAAAAATTCGGTTTCGATCCCGCCGGACGCTGAATATTTCCAATTTTAAATGGCACAAAAGTGACTCCTGTGGTGCACTCTCCACACCAGCTATGAGTGCCCGTGAGGTGACGCCTGGGAAGCGCCCACGCGGTAATATATATCATCTTTACCGATGTCTACATTTGATGTAGATACTGGCACACCCAGTAATGGGGAATAAGCCGTGTTGATATATTTATTTATTTATTTTATTTGAAAAAATGTAATTATACCACTTTATTCTACGTAAAAAACTGTTTAAATATCTAAACATTTTTTCCGTATCTCTCATAATAAGCGAGATTGAGGTATTTTCAAAATAAGCGAAAAACTAGTTTTAGCTTGTATTTTTTCGAAACTTGATACTGGATTTTGTATTCGGTGCGGAATTAGTTACCAAAACGAAGTAATCATGTAACTTAGAAACGTCAAAAATAGAGATACGAAGATTTGTCTTCACACTGACGATATTGTAACTAGTTTATAATTTTAATGACATGATATTTATTTCAGACCTCAAACCAACGAAATAGTTTCGTATGGTAGCGGATACGGCGGCAATTCCCTTTTGGGCAAAAAGTGTTTCGCTTTACGTATTGGTTCCACCATTGCCAAACGTGAGGGATGGCTAGCCGAACATATGTTAATCCTGGGCATTACCAACCCAGCTGGCAAAAAACGATACATCGCTGCCGCGTTCCCTTCAGCTTGTGGTAAAACCAACTTAGCTATGATGACACCCAGTTTACCTGGATACAAAATCGAATGCGTTGGTGACGACATCGCTTGGATGCGATTTGACAACAACGGACAACTTAGAGCTATCAACCCAGAAAATGGTTTCTTTGGAGTTGCCCCGGGAACTTCAATGAAAACCAATCCAAATGCGATGAGGACAGTCTTCAAAAATACCATTTTTACCAATGTGGCAGCTACAAGCGATGGCGGAGTCTTTTGGGAAGGAATGGAAAACGAAATTTCCGATGATGTTGAAATTACAGACTGGTTGGGCAATCCATGGGTTAAAGGAGAGAGTAAAACACCAGCAGCTCATCCAAATTCAAGATTTTGTTCACCCGCGGAACAATGTCCCATCATTGATCCTTATTGGGAAGCGTCAGAAGGAGTACCAATTGATGCCATTCTGTTTGGCGGTCGAAGACCTCAAGGTGTGCCTTTGGTGTATGAAGCAGTGAATTGGCAACATGGAGTTTTTATTGGAGCTGCTATGAGAAGTGAAGCTACAGCTGCTGCAGAGCATAAGGTAAGATTTGATATTTATTTTGAGGTAATAAATGTTGGCAAGAATGATGAAGGATGAAAATGAAAAAAGAGATTCTAAAGTAATATATGTATTTTAAAGATGTGTACGGAATGGCTGAAGAATGAATGATTTAAAAAAAAATATTTATTAACCTAGTATACTTTCTTTACTAGAAAGCATAAATTATTGTAAATTATTCAATTTCTTGGATTTCTTCAATGGAACACTTTTCTCTAAAGACGATATTTTTGAAAAAAAAAAATGTTCATAGTTCTCTCATTTTTCAAAAAGGATTAAGATTTTGATTCACGAACAGCATGGCTTTACGACTTCTATTTTAGTTGACTAACTTGATCATGTTTATAACGAGCTCTATAGAGATTATAATATTTCTGGCATTTTTTAGAGCTTTCAAAGACCTTTGCGTAAATCATTCTCTTCTACTATTCATATTAAACACCAACGGTTTTAAAGAGATTGCTACAGATTGGTTTCAGTCTTATTTGCAGAATAGAAAACAAATACTTAATGTTTTATGACATTCGTAAGTCTGAGGCAAAAACAGTGGAAAGTGGTGTACCCCAAGCTTCAATACTTGAACCTATATTCTTTATTTTAAATTATAATAAATTTGCTGTTTAAGCGGATGATTTGTCGATTCTATCTTCGGACATAAATGAAGTATCGAATATTGTAGCAAATTTGTCATCGTGATTTGCATTTTTAAATTTTATGCTTAACATAAACAAATCCGCACTCATTAGTTTCTCAAATACCAAAAAAAGAAAATAATTTGGTGGTTAATGTAATGGGCAATAAAATTGCTACCAAAAGTAGATAATGCGAAAGTTTTAAGATTGTATATAGAAGAAAACTCAAAATGCGATATCCACATTTGTAGTACCGGTAAAATTATATACCGTGAGTATTTTTTAACGTGAAACATTGGGTTTGTCATATCCATGGTTACGACTTGACGTTTGATTGACAGCAATGTATTTGTCCGTTCCATTTAAAATGAAACATAGGGAACGAATTTGACATTTGATAAGACGTCAATATTATAAATAATTATACCTGCATTCTAAATTAAAATTAGTTGTAGAAAAAATATAGTGTGCACCTTGTGCCCGAGTGGTTTTCGGACTCGGCTAAATTTCTTACAATATTTAAATATAATACTTGTGTCAAATTCATTCCCCATGTGTCATTTTAAATGAGACAGACAAATACATTACTGTCAATCAAATGTCAAATCATAACTTATAGGAAAATTCAACTGTTATCTGTCATATTCACAAGATGTCATTAGAGGTTAATTCTGTTTAAATAATTATACCTGTTTTCTAAAAATTAAATTTAAATGTAGAAAAAATACTGTGTGCACCTTGTGCCCGAAATATGTTTAGTACTCTCGAGTGGTTTTCTGACTCCGCTAAATTTCTTATAATATTTAAATATAATATTTCTGTCAGATTCGTTCCCTATGTTTCATTTTAAATGGAACGGGCAAATACATTGCTTTCATTAAATATCAAGTCGTAACTATGGATATGACAAACCCAATGTTTCACGTTAAAAAATACTCACGGTAGAGTGATCTAGAATGATTGAAAGTCACGTGACTTGGAAAAGTTCTGATTATGATCAAAATTATATTCCACGAAAAAAATAGCTCCAATTTACTGGCATTGTCAAATTATGTTACCTATATTACCGATATTTTAGAAAAGTCATCGATATTACGTATTTTGAATTTTTCGACACAGGATACAGTTCTTTGTATCTTTTAAAATTGAACTGTTATTTAGTCAAATCGTTACATTAGAATGGTGTTTCCGGAAGAACAACACAAGTTAATTTAGGAAGCATTTTTTCGTAAATTAATTGATTCTACTCAATATTCTGAACACATTTATTTTCATTCCCTTTCAAAAAATGCACTGTACGCCAATGCAATTTGTCAATCGTATTTTACTATCACAACGATGCGGCAAACAAAAAAATTATAACAAGGCGGCACATCCAATCATTCTGGATCACTCTGTATATCTGGAGTGGGATCACGTAAAAGTGAAAACGATATTGCGATTATCGAGAAGTGAAAACGATATTCGTTTCCTTAGCGATCATGTAAAATTAGTCCCTCACTACGTTTTCAACTTCGGTTATTTCCGTAAAGTGACTACGTTTTGTGAAAACCATATCGTTTATACACTTAAGTTTTTGTTTTAATTGGTAGTTTTGACTGATAAATTCCAACGACTAGTTTTTAACCAATCATGATGCAAAACACTTGAAAATTCAACCAATGGGAACAGTATTATACTGATAAAACCTCGTTACCCCGATAAAACCCTGTTACCCCGATAATTTTCCGCTACCAAGTAAATAAACAGTTATTATTGTTTATAACTGTCAGTGTGACAATTAATGTGTCAAGTTTTTTATTTTGCATTGTCTTTGGAATTTATCTCACCAAATACCACACGACCTCTCAGATTTTCTCAGATAAACTTTTATTTTTAAGCACTCATTTTTTTTGCTTTTAAACAAAATCACTCAAGCAAACTGACATTAGGTAAAACCCCTCCTCCTTCGGAGTCGGGATTTACCATGCAGTTTGCTTTCGTGTTTGTTGCTAAGCAAAAAAAATTCGTGCAAAATAAAAATTTATCGATAAAATCAGAAGGTCTTGTGATATTACTTCTGATAATTTATATGAATGTCATTAAAATTTCTAATATGTCAGAACGTATTATTCTCACCATTCGTTTTTATTTCGTTCATAATAGCAATACCACAAAAATTGAAGAAGGACACAAGTTAAATTATCAATTACAACCTTCGACGGGCTGCGGAAAATGATAAATCCATAAATTTTAATTTTGTGTAAAAACTACAAATTATTAATCACAAAACACAAGCTAGAATCGTTATATTTGATTTGATGCTTCGCAGAATGCAATAGCATAATATATAAACAAAATTTTCTTTCTTGGATTTATTCTTGTAATCAGTCAAAATATGCTTTGTTGTAATCAACACTTTTACAGATATTAGAATATGAATATTGCCAGAAAATATTTCTTTTGGGTAGTTCTTTCACTAAATCAAGTACTAAATTTGAATAGTAAATCAGGGAAAGTTCAGTAGAAATAGGAAGATATCTAATCACCAAGATTTCAATTTTCTATCATAGATTTCAAAAGGGTAAAAATATATAGTAAATCATAAGCATTTGGTTCTTCGCAACATGCTTTATTAAAGTATTCACGAATTTTTTTCTTAGATTCATTCTTGTAATCAATTTTCGTTTTATAATTATCGTATTTTATCACAATTATTTCATTTTCGCCTTACTAAATAAAAAATAATACCTTTCAAATTTGAAATATTAATTTATTTTTAAATCATTTATAATGACATTTCTTTCATTCTTTCCAAAACGTCAAATTCAACTCACTGTTCACTACATTCTTTTACCTAAATGCAAGTAAATAAGAAAAGGATATACCTATACCCAAATTTATAAAATAAAAAGAGACGTAAGAAACGATTATCTTTTTCACATGCTTTGAGAGTGTCGGCTAGGATTCACATTTTTTTCAGTCTAAAACGATATCGTTTTCGGTTTTCACTATTTACGTGATCACATTTTTACTTGTCGACAGTCGCAATATCGTTTTCACAGTTACGTGATCCCACTCCTGTACAGTTGATGGTGTTATTTGATTTACTACGGTTATTTCGTTATTTTCTGCATTCATATAATTGAAAATGGCTTGGAAAGTAGCGATAATTTGGAATAGAGTAAATGTGTGACGTAGATACGAGATTAGGAAATAGTATTAAAAACTCGAATAACTTTTTAAAAATTTTATTAATTAAATATTTAATGTTTCATTTTCTAAATTGTTACTATACTGGAGGATACATTTCTGACAAAATGGAAGAGTCATTTGAAATGGTACGATCATTTTGAAAGAATACCATAATGAAACAGTCAATAAATGGTACATACATAGCTGATAAGATTGAATGAATGAATTGCAGATTATATGTAGAAAATAATTATATTAATTTATACGTTTTAATTATTATTCAGGGTAAAATCATAATGCATGATCCATTCGCTATGCGTCCATTCTTCGGCTACAATTTCGGCCACTACTTAAGTCACTGGCTAAGCATGCAACAACGATCTGCAACATTACCAAAGATCTTCCACGTGAACTGGTTCAGGAAGGACAGCAATGGAAATTTCCTCTGGCCTGGCTTTGGCGAGAACTCCAGAGTTTTGGATTGGATTTTGCGCAGAATAGAAAACGAGGACTGTGCGGACCAATCTCCCATTGGCTTGATTCCAAAGAGAAACGCTCTGAATTTGAGCAACCTTCCCGAGAAAGTCGATTACGATCAGCTCTTCGCTTTAGACAAATCTTTCTGGATTGATGAAAGTAATGCGATTGAGAAATACTTTGATGAACAAGTTGGATCTGATTTACCCCGAGATATTGCACTGCAACTAAACGCACTTAAACAACGTATTTGTAATATGTAATTATGTATATGAGATTTTCCTTTTGCAATTTCCTCACTTTTATTTTTAGAAAACTGCTCAATGATTATTTTAATTGAGGTTTATTGCAGTATTTTTTATTGTATTGATAAATAATAAAGAAAAACGTTGTATTAGTTGTACATAAGAATAAATGTATTTTATTAATATAGAAATAGATTGTAAAAATGTAATGAATTTATATAATGTGATATATTTTGTAAAATAAATAGTAATAGTAATATTTTATTCCATGCCATTTATTTAATTACATATTACAAATGCGTTTAGTGACCGGTAGCGATTCTGATGACTTGAATCTGTATCCTACGAAATAAAATTTTATAATAAAAACGAAGTATATTTTAGAATGTTGTACCGTATCTTCCTTTAGTTGCATGGGGACTAGGATTGCTTCGATAAGTGCACCATAAGATGCTGTACCGAGCTTGCAAATACTACAAACTGTTAGTAGTCATTTTATGCTTTAAACTACTAAGTTTATTCAAAATTTCAAGAAAAATTTTCGATCTAAGATGTTAAAACAAAATGTTTATTTCATACGTGGAACGTTCAAATTTGCAATCAAAACTGTTTTACAAGACATATTGCAAATTCGCTCTGGCAAGTGTTTTCTAGGTGAAATAAATACACAACGCTTTAGATTAATATTGTTTTTTTGTATGGGATTATTTTCTTTAAGACTTTTTCTACAGTGCTCGCTAAAATGCTAAAGTTATATTATGAACACGAAGATAACTTTAATTTTAATTTAAATACCTAGTTAAAAAAAGTTTATTATAAAAACGGCCCTTTGACGTTGAAACAAAATGTTCATTTATTATTATGAAAATTGAAACGTTCAGATTTGCAGTTAAAAAAATTTAACAAACTCGCTCGGAAAACTGTTTTCTGTCCAAAATAAAGAGTTCTTTTAAAAGAATTGGCTTTTCTCATTATATAAAAGGAAAGATATGTGATGCAGATACGGATAAGAATAGCGTGGACGGTGGCATTTTTCTTCCATTTTATCTCAACTAGGTTCATACAAAATTTCTAGTAAAATTTTCGAGCTAAGAAGTTGAAACAAAATATTCATTTCATGCAAGTAAAGCGTGAAGATCTGCAATCAAAACTACTGCAAATTGGTTTGGGAATGTGTGTGTGTTTTTTTTTTTAATGAAATACAGAGTTCTGCCTTAAAAGTAGGTCTTTTGCTGTCACAATCATTGAAAGATAAGTTGTATAGATAGGATTTAGGAAAAAAATTATGAGTGTTCCTTTTGGAAAAAAATAATAAGACAACAAGAGGCTCGCAAATTAAGGAAAGATTTAATAAAAGATGCACATCACTGGGTTTATTCTTACGGATTGGGACTGGACAGTGCAGTAGCGTAGCGCGGGGGGGCAAAGGGGGCGGCACTTTGCTAGGGGCGGCAAAATCACTTATCGTTGAATTAATATTAAGAGGACTACTATCGAGGAAATAATGGGGTCCTATACTATTTTTCTTTTATTTTTTTTTCTGTAAGAACAGGATAAAATAAGAACTTCAGTGCAAACGCGACTTAAAAATTTTACGTAATAAGCGAGATATGAATTTTTAAAGTTTAAGAATTTGTGCGTGACGTAGCGGGTACTAACGAGTGATCGACAAACAATGGCACAAACTGTTAGTTATACTGGAAACAATTTTTTTCATGTTTGCATAGCTGAAATGGTTTTATATAAAAACTTATACGTTATATTTACGAAGAAATTATTATTAAGTATAAATAACATAAATAATAAGCATTTAACAATGATTTCTTCCAAATAAATTACAGAACATTGAAACAGTTTGACAATATTATTACACAAAGTATGACGACGGATGGCGCTAATGTTTGCCTGTTTTGAAGTTTCAATATTAATTTAATTCATATTACAAATTGATTTATTTATAAATACATGATTATTGTTAATATTACTAGATGTTATATTTAAACAAATTCGTCAAACACAAAATTGTTAAATGTTTTGTTAGGTTATAGAACATCATGACATTTCATATTCTTTCAAAGGTGACCGCTACAGACGCGCGAATCTTCTTTTTAAAATCAGGCGACCAATCAAATTCTTAGTACCTAACACGTCATACCCAATTAGTAATCAGGTTCAATCGCTTGTAGTTTGTGACATAGTTAATATTTAAAGAAAAAATTTTCACTAATACTCATTAATTTATGTATATTTTCGTCTTCTTATTTAAGATACTTAAAATATGACTATGGTATAGGACCCTATTATAGTCAGTTGAGTTCACATCTGCCCCGGGCGGCAAAAACCCAGGCTACGCCACTGGGACAGTGTAGATGGTGGGTGGCGTTCCCTCTTATCATCATTTTGTATCATCGCCTTCATCTCCATGACTTCTGTTGACATTTCATCCACCAAATTTGGGATCTTTTCGACTTTTTTTTTTAATGCGTAATATATAAAAATATAGCTGGCATTAGTTATTTACTTCTGAAGAGATATTGGCTGGTAGCACAAGCCTTGTTTTAACTAAAACACTGTTTTAAGAAATGTCAAATTTCATTATTTAATAACAAAAATAAATAACATCAAATATATTAAAATATGATTTTGAAGCAGCACATAGTTTGTATTCAATCAAATATTTTTTTAAAAATCGTTCTTTACACATAAGGGTGAAATTAAACATTGAAATTTGAATTTGACATTTCTTAAAACGGCGTTTTAGTTAGAACAGGGCTTGTGCTACCAGCCATTGTCATTAATACAATATACGGGTACATGATAAATGACATTTAAAAAATGTTTATGTATTTCATTTGTGTTCAAACTAAATTCATTTCATACATGAACCGCTAAAATTTGTATAGAAAACTTCTGTCTCCGAATGTATTGTAGCGCCACCGCAGACCACGCCTCCCAATGGCGAGGCCGGGCACATATTGCTTGGTCGCACTATACAAATCGGGTAAAAAATAAAAACATTACAGTTAAAATTGTTTTTATTAAATATAAATAGATTAAAATGCAATAAGTAACATTTACAAAATAGTAATATAAAAACGAATAAATAAAATCTTTTCGTCAACAAAATAATAATTCTATATTAATTAGTGTCTTTAGTTAAAACTTTTCTGCCCATAGTCAATTGTGGAAATGTAGTTTTACTAGGCGGAGGATTTAATCGACTAGTTATATACACAAAAGGTTCATACAATGAAGATCTGCTCATCGCTGACGCTGTAAAATGTCTTACTTTTTCTCTACTACACCATGCAGCAGCTCTACTCGTAGTAGTTTCATATTCTGTACTGCTGTCTTCTTTAGTTCTGTTTCCAATAACTAGAATAGTAACCTGAAATAATTATACATTAGATTATGGAAAATATTGTAGATTTAAATATAGTTACTTCTTTTTTATCCTTGCTTCTATCAATATCTTTCTTTATTGTTGTAAGAACATCAAGCGAATCAATTTTTTCCGTATCATAAACTAGAATATATCCATCAGCTACTACTAAATAATGCCTAGGCAATTGTTGATTAATTGACCCTGATGAATTACTGGTTTGGGACTGATCAATACCAGCAGTATCATAAAATCTTACTCTTTCTCTTGTACCTCTGTCTGATTCTATATTAGCTACGTATATATCTTCAATCGTTGGATACAATTCCTAATGAACAAATCCTTTGAAATTATTGTTTCCCTTTAAATTATTATATTCATTACTGTTTTCGTTGTTACACTTCCATATATTACTTGTTCGAGAATAGCCGTTTTTCCTACACCTTTCATACCGCAAACTACAACTTTAGCAGTTTTACCCATTTTTAAAGTGAGGTGGTTGTGATTTTGAGGTTTATGGGATTCAGCATTTGACTATTTGGCACAGTAAGTTGTTTGTTGTCATATTTAGTACTAATGTAATAGCTCCAGATGGCGTAATTTGTAATAGATGTATACTCTCTTCCACCTTATCAATTCAGTATTGTATGTAGCTGTAGAGAAGAGATTAGAGAATGAAGCGATGGGCAAAACCGAATAATTTTGATAACCAGTTATTCGTATTCGAATGATATTAATAACTGATTAATTATTTGAATTAAGAAGGATGAAAGGAAGGTTTAATATAAAGGTGGACCGGTTTCGGTTACTTTGTAACCCTCAGCATCGGTTTTTGACTACCATAAAATGAAGCAAAATTATAACCACGCGACATAATTTCCAAATAAAAAAATTCAAAAACACAAACATATTAGTAAAAGTATTACATTAATTCATTAAAATTTCTTTCTTTTTTCTTTTTTTAAACCTTCCTTTCATCCTTAATTCAACTTCACACTCGGGTGTACCTTCATTAATTAATTATTTGAATGATCATTCGAATAAATTCAGGCTGAGCAGTGAGCGACAACGCGCTGATGTGAGCGTCATCTACTGAATTGGTAAAGTGGAATGTAGTATAGTATGGAAGATTGTAATCATTTATAATTAACGTAAATATTTGCGACGGTAAGTTGTTTTATCATTAATGTTGCATTATTTAGCAAAGCGTTTATAATTTAAGATAAGAAATGATGTTCAAATGTAGCGAATAACCTTTGTTACATTTTGTGTACGTCATACATACATTTTGCGGCTTTACAATACGTGTAACATCTAACCTAAATTTTGTATATTTTATTTACAGATCAAACATGAAATCAGAAGATAAATATTCGATTTTACTACCCACCTACAATGAGCGAGAAAATTTACCTATAATAATATGGTTAATAGTTAAATATATGGACGAAAGGTAAGTCCGAATGATATTTTTAATACATCAAATGTATGAATATGTTTTGAACAGTAAACATGATTATGAGGTAATAATAATTGACGACGGAAGCCCAGATGGAACTCTAGATGCAGCTAAACAACTCCAAAAAATATATGGAGAATCAAAGATTGTTTTGCGACCTAGAGAAAAGAAATTAGGTTTAGGTACTGCTTATATACACGGCATAAAACATGCAACTGGAAACTATATTTTGATAATGGATGCTGACCTAAGTCATCATGTATGTATAAATAGTGAGATAATGTACATATAGCCACAAAGTGGGTTCATACGAACCCTAAATAATGTATTAATACAATCGTCATCCTTCGTCACATTCCATTCCTATTTTATTTCCTCGTCCAAATTCATATAAGATTTTTATTCTTTGCACTGGGAAACTTACCACGAATACATAAAATAATCTTTACATTATTTGTACTTATCAAAACTGAAGGTCAAAATAATGAAAACAGATACTTACCTACCTTTAGAACAAAAGATGGAAACATTATTTTATTTCACATTATAAGTGTTCAAAATGTGCCTCTTGAGATCCAATGCAAGCTGACATCGACAAATCAGAGAATTATGAATTGTATAAATTGTATTCCGCACACTAAACCCATATTTCTCACAAATTGAAAAACTCGGGTAAAAAAATTCAATTTCATATTAATTTTACATCGTTGTTTCATTATTTTATTTTAAAAGTAGATATATATTTGTTTAATTGCTACCATTTATAAAACTGGGGTGGGATCCCAAGATTACGCTACGATAGCGTAGCGAAAAATACCCCTTACGTTTCACCTTCCTTTCCCAATCAACTTTCACGGTTAAGGAAACGAAGTGTTATTTATTGCTGCGCTATCATAGCGTAATCTTGGGGTCCCACCCCTGATCCCTTATAATTCCGTAACCAAAAGGAATAAAACCTATATTCATAGGACATCTTTTACTCAAAATAGTCTCAGGAACACGCTATTTTTTTATATCCTGTATTCCAATCATCCATCCTTGGATAATTTTTGATCTTTTGTCCTCTTTTGTGAAAAACTTAACGAGTATAATACTGTTTCGATTACCTCATTTTCTTGTACTCAAACCTTTGCAGGAATTTCAAAATTCTTTCAATTTAACTCAAACTTTGTTAATAAGCGGATAAATGTTACAGTAACTTGGCATGAATATTTTTGATCTTTTGCCCTTATTTTGTGATAAACTTTGCGAAAATAATGCATTTTCAATTCATTCATATTCTTGTACTCAAATCTTTTCTGGAACCGCAAAACGCATTTAATTTTAAGCTATCTTTGAGAAGACAGATAAATGTTGAAATGTTACAGTATCTTGGCTGCAAAAAATTACATTATTTCATGATTGAAGATTAAGGAAATAACATTCCAAACTTTACTCCATTCTTATATCCATATATTCCGATCCAAGCATTTAACAGTTAGTTTGAACAATTGGTTGGGTGATTAGCTTGTAGTTGACTAGCACTGTTTTTTCTCCATCAATCCTTTATGATATATTTTAAAGAAAAATACTTCAAATAACAATTATAGAAAAAATAATTGCATGCGAATTTTTCTATAATTTAATCCAGAAACGATTGACAGAAAAAATAATGCTAGTCAACTGTTTGCTAATCACCCTTAATTAGTAGTTCATACTAACAATTACTAATTTCGCCTCGTCCGTAACATTCACGAAATGTTGATAAAAACTATTATTGTAGCCAAAATTTATACCAGAATTCATCGAAAAGCAGAAATCTTCAGATTACGATATCGTATCTGGAACCCGTTACGTTGGAACAGGAGGCGTGCATGGTTGGGATTTCAAGCGAAAATTAGTATCACGAGGTGCCAATTTCTTAACTCAATTGTTGTTGAGGCCAGGAGCATCTGATCTCACAGGGTCATTTAGATTATATAAAAAAGATGTCTTGGAGAAGTTAATAAAAAGTTGTGTTAGTAAAGGATATGTATTTCAAATGGAAATGATAATACGGGCCAGACAATTGGGATACACTGTGGCAGAAGTTCCTATTACTTTTGTAGATAGAGTTTATGGAGAATCGAAATTAGGCGGCTCTGAAATAATTCAATTTGCTACTGCATTGTTGTACCTATTTGCAACGACGTAAATTGTAAATACTATTACAAATACATTCCAGAGAGAAATAATGTTTATGTAACCATTTTATTTGTACATGTATACATAGATTTAAATAAAATATAATCAATTTTATTAGAACAGTGCTAGTACATTTATAAATGCATAATACAGAATGTAACTTTTCAGCAAATGGAATGAACAACAACTATCTACAAATTAAATGCCTTCACATAATTTAAATGCGGTAATTTTTGTGCATTTCGGGTTTGATATCGTAGACCAGCTTCAAAATCTCCTGTATGACCTATAAATAGAATTGTTTACATTTTTTTCGTTCCGTGTATCATATGATGTACTTACAGGTTCTTTGTGAGTGGCGACAGCTTTATGCATCTCATCGATACGAATTTTCGTATCTTTTTCAATTCGAGCTGCTACATCCTCCCTTGAACCCATATGTTTTGCCTCAAATTCGCGGAACTGACGTTCTCTTTCTTTGCGGTACTTTTCAATTTCATCTTGGGCTTCCTCTTTGGCCTGCTTTAGACGTTTTGCTTTACCTAAATGTATACATATTTATCAAATTTCAATATATACACAGTGAAATGTTATAATTATTTACAAATTTAGATTATTCTTATTAGAAATCTGTCTTGAAACTACACCCACTTTTCAATTTATGTGATATTTCGTTTATTTCAATAATACAAATTAACTTACGTTTGCGAGCCTCTGATACTTTCTCAGCTGCACGTTTTTCTGCAGCTAAAAGTTGCTGAATACCCTGAGTTTGGCTTGCCATTTTATAAATGCAAAATTTTAATGAAACGATCGAACGACAGCCTCTACTTTTCTGTTGTCATATGATCAATTATTGTGTGTTTTCACGTGCTTGCAGATGGCACTAGCTGGATAAACCATGTGATTGAATTTTGTCAAGGTCGTGCCTTAAAATAAATTGTTTATAGAGTTTAAATTACTTGTATTAATTATAAACAATTCTATAAAGATTTAGCTATTAAATGAGCCGAATTGACAATTGAAAATAGTTTCTCATATTGCTGTAAGATGGCACAAGTAATCTCGATTTAGGAAAATCAACCAAACTTACTGCTAAGCAAAGCGGTTTGCAAAAAAGAAATGAAAAAATAAAGAAAAACAAGACATCGAAGGTTTCATTCATATATCATTAATGTTTTTATCTTAGTTAGCTCAAAACAATTAATGCCCGGTTGCAGAAACGTTCATCATTTCCTTGATCAATCAACGGTTTATCAAAATGAACAAATTCAACCCGAATTTTTGACAGCAAGGAAACTTATTCGAATTTGTTCATTTTGATGGTCTGTTAACTGAAGAAGGAATTGATGAACGTTTCTGCAATCGGGCATTAGTTGGTAACTTTTTAATACATGGAAAAAAGATTATTTCTTTTGTTTCTGTTAGGTAAAATCTCGTTTTTCGCTAATTTCGAAAATATTTCATATCTTGTCAGTAGTGTAGTGATCTGAAATTTTAATTTTTGTGAATTAGGTTTGCATTCTGACCAATCAAAGGACAGAATTTGTATCCTTATCTAAACAAACGCCATTTTCTTACATTAGGTAAAATCTCGTTTTTCGTTAATTTCGAAAATATTTCATATCTTATCAGTAGTGTAGTGATCTGACACTTTAATTTTTGTGAACTAGGTTTGCATTCTGACCAATCAAAGGGCAGAATTTGTATCCCTATCTAAATTAACGCTATTTTCTTACGTGAAATGAAGTATAAGTTAGAGAAAAATTGTTTGGACAAATTTTATACCGTTTTTTTGTGTAGAATAAAATGGCGGAATTAGATTTGTAGAAAACTTAATAATTTTTGAGATATAACACGAACATGATTTGTTAAAAGGGAACCTATGTTGAAAATCTTTTTGCGTATTTTATAAGTTTTTTCAATGATATACAGGCTGGTTGATTTTTCATTGTCCAGCTAATATCTTCTGAAATATTAAAGATACAAGAATTATAAAGAAAAGTTATTTGATACAACCTAGTCTATAATTTAGCATAAACAATTTTTTTCCAAGGCCTACCAATTTTCCAGAAAAATATTTAACTTTGATTTTTTAAATGGAACACCCTGTATATTTTTACGGAATAAAATTCTAAATAAATTTCTCTTTACAATAATGTGTAACAAGTAAGGGTTTAGCTTTAAATTATGTCTAATAAAGCAAATAGAAATACGACAAAAGTAGGCTGTGATATTCTATTGTTTATACCAGTAACATATGTCACAGATTGCTACTTGATATTTAAATAAAAGTATTAATAATTTTGTAAATCATCAATGCTAGTAATTCTATTACTTGCTTTATTAGACATAATTTTATTCAAAGGAAAACTCCTACGTAGCCAATGTTCATGTGTGACAGAAGTTAAACAATCAGTGTTGTATAAAATACTTGAAAAAACGTATTTCAAATAGAAAATACAAAATACTAAATAAAAGTATTTCATATGTTTGGTAAAATACAATTATTTTTTTAGTATTTCAAATATACCAATATTTCAAATACTTTCAAGTATTTCAAATATTTTTACTTTTAATTATTTGAAAATAAATAAGATATGTTAGGGTATTGTAATTTTTTTTTTTTTCGTATTCAACTTATTCACATATTTACATTAATATTAAAAAGAAACTCCTACATTAACATAAACTAGTATTTATTTAAGAAAAAAATTAGAGAATTATTGGATGTTATATTATTATACTTGCCGTCAAATAAATACGGACTGGAGATTTCTACACTGTTGCCAATTCCATTGGTGATGTTGAAAGTGCTAACTTATGAAGAAGCGGAACACCGCACGGCAAGGGACAGGGTGGGGAAAAGGGAAAAAATTGAGCATCAGTCTGTACTTATTTAACGGCGAGTATAACAGATGACACACGACGTACGGCTTCTATTTCAAATACATAAATCAATTTCAAATCCTTATGTATTTATATACAAAAAAAGTATTTGGAAATATTGGAAAATAGTATGTCATACAAATAATAGTATTTTAATGTATTAAAATATAAAATACTTGTAAAAAATATTTGATCTAAAAATACAGAATACTGTTATTTTTAAGTATTTCAAATAATGCCTTAAAATGCTTTATCTAATTCAAATACTTATTTCAATTACTTATATTTCAAATACTATACAACACTGTAAACAATAGAATATCATAGCCTACTTTTATCATATTTCTATTTGTTTTATAGGACATAATTTAAAGGTAAATCCTTACTTGTCACACATCATTGTAAAGAGAAATTTATTAGGAATCTTATTCCGTCAAAATATACAGGTGTTCTATTTAAAAAATTAAAGTTAAATATTTTTCCAAAAAATTGGTAGGCCTTGGAAAAAAATTGTTTATGCTAAATTATAGATCAAGTTGTATTAAACAACTTTTCTATATAACTTTTTTTTGTATCTTTAATATTTCAGAAGATATAAGCTGGACAATGAAAAATCAACCATCCTGTATAACAAGTCTACATTCTTTTGTTTTAAACATAAATAAAATATGAATATACTAAAATCTCGATATGCGCTTTTTACCACGATCCCTATACCTCCTTTACCAAGGGTAGCGGGAGGTAAATATCGCTATTATTTAGACTGCTACAGATAACATTATTTTCACAGAATAAAATTTTCGTTAATTGTTTTATTCTTACTATCGTTTTCACTAATTATCAATAAATATATAAATTCTTTTTCATGACCAATGGACTTACCTATTACAGAATTATTAGTTTTTAGATTGTGGAATAAATGAAAATGATCGTTGCATATAGATAAATTTATTTTATTTAAAATTATTTTACCTTACATAGTAAAATTACATGAAATGGCAGTGCTGAGAAGAAAATGATGAACAGAAAATAGGCTGGGCCTACATACAGTACAAAATAAGTGGCAGGCATACATTACACATTTATATCTATAAGAAGCAAAGTACATTTATACGTGGATTAGGTTCATTTTGTAAATTTCGGCCCTACTTTTGCAATATGACTAGAGTAAAACAAAATTAGAAGCCCAAATTTAAAAGAAAGGAATGTTTAAAGCTGAAGAAGAGAAGAGGACAATATAATAAATCATATATGTTCAAATTTTCAAAATTTACATAATATTAATAATCTAATTAATATAGCACCAATATTAAAGAATTAATAATAAAAAGAGTTCCATTGGCGTAGATTTTAGGCAGGCACAGTATCACAGCCCAAAATATCTCAAAAGAGACACTAATGGCAGTGGTCTATTATAGCTATTTCAGCCCCCTAAAAACGGCACGCCCATGAATACATCATTCGTTCGTTACTTATAAAAACCTAGTCATTGTTACTACAATTTTCAGGAATACATTAATTTTTTACATTATATAAAAATATAATAAAATTTTATATATTTAACATTATTAAAATGGCACAATTATGAAATAATTTTTCGATAAAATTAAAATAATATAATTATTTTAACAATTTTACCTGTACACTGTTATTATAGTTATAGATCGTTAAGGAACACATCTTATTGGTATTACAACATACAATGTCTTTAGAACACTACGGTCGATTATTTCGTTTCGTATATTTGATCCAAGGAATTCTTATACACAAAGGGATTTCATTTTGAATAAAAATAATAGGTAGAACACAAAATATTCTTGAAATCATATATTCCTTGGGGCTTTTGTTAATTATTTCATATTTTTATAGTTTCAGTAGTTTTGATATAGGTATGAAAATAGATCTTTACTGGTTATATCTAATGCTGTCAAAAATATTCCGCTAGTCGGTTCTCACATTAACCGGTTATTATGGTTTATAAGAAATAGAAATTCGGTTAAACGATTAATTGATTAATCCGGTTCAGTGCAAATAACTATATAGTTGGCTATTTTGATTAATCGAGTGAGTTACAAGTAATAGAACTTTTACAAAATTTTAAATTAACAAAAATATTAATTCTTTTCGGTTTTAATAAAGCATATTTACTATTAGCCGGTTAACCTATCAGTTGTAGATGAATAACCGGTTAACAAACTAGATAACTATCAAGCATGCGCACATCAACAATGAAAATGGTCAATTGTCAGTTAAAAGTTGTAAAAATTACATACATATGTGGCGTTAATTTTTTGATGCGAAATTTTTCGTTTTATTTTAATTGACAGTTAACATACAGTTTAACCAGAGATGAAAACACCGAACTTTAACCTGTTAACTACGATAAGTAGTGTTAACCCACTTTTATTCTTTAAAGGCTGCGAGAAGAAAGAAGAAACTTTATTCGAGCGACCTTGAAATGCTTGGATTGCACTGCACGTTTTAACCTGTTTTTAATTGCTAAAAAAGTCATTATTTTACAATATTCAGGAAGTAAAACACATGAAAATAAAAATAATAGCTTTTTAACAGTTCAAAATCAAAATTAGTTATAACATTGTTCGTGTCAAAGTGACAAGAGCAACCTAATCAGTTGATCTCAAATATTTCAAGGTCGATTGAGTCACGTGTCTACTCGCGGCCTATGGTTTTTGACAGCACTAGCCTATTTTGGATAAAATATATTCAAAATCTTATTTAAGACCGTAAAATTAACAATAACCTTGAAGAACATACCATTTCAATATTAACCTGATTGCACTTGCCTTACGCCTTACGTGTTCTTAATACACACTTGACACCTCGAAACCTTGCTTCTTAAATTTCCCGCCTTGATGGTTTCCTTCCGCGGCACTTGGAACTGCTGGGAGTCTTCAATAATACTCAACCAGAAGGAGAACTTGTTTGCAAAGTAGTGACACGTTCCTCTAGCGCCATTACACTCTATGAAGGGCGTGGCCCGGAAGTCCTCTAGACAGGAACCAGGTGACGACAGCGCCTGTCCACCACCTTCCGCGCCAGCTGCTGTGTGCATCACGAATGAGTAGCCAACCCAGAGGCCGTTCCAGCCTGAAGGACAGTCAGGGAAGGCTTCGCTTTGAGAGTGAACGGCGATTATGTTGGCAGGGGCTTCGCAGACTACGCAGCGAGATATGTAGGGTTTGATGGCGGCTTCTTCTACAGGCATCATGGGGATTGGAGCGGTTGTTGACAGCCAGTATGACCTGGAAGACATTTTACATTTATAAAAAGTTAGACTATTTTGTAACATGTTCGTTCAAATTGTGCGTAGCCGGATGACAAGATTAGGTACGAACCTTGCGTTTTTTTGTAAGATTCTAAAGTAGGGGATTCTATTCATATAACTATGTTATTGACATAAATTCCGTTTCTATATGTTTTATCACTTTTTTTAAAATGCTACAATATATTAATTTCAAAACGCGCGGATTTTCTCTGGTCTCGATGACGGTACCGAAACCGGCCAACGCTGGATGCCAAATATTTACCCTTTTTTTCTTCCATAAGAGGCCAAATTTTAAAAAAAGAAAAATTAGGGAATTTCTGAATTTAAAAATACTATAATCTGTAAAAAAATATAAAAATCGTGGAATCCCCCCATTGCTTTTCGAAGTTATGGCTCATATTACGAGTACACTTTTATAATAAAAGCGCTTTTATGGAGCACACTTTCACATTATATTCTTATGAGGAGTGTGCTCCATAAAAGTGTTTGTTAGAATTTTAGCTTGGGAAAAAGTATCGTAACATTACGTAAAAATTAGTGGGTGTTGTAAAAATATTTTTTTCTACTCCCATGCGTGAAGTGAGTACTTCACGTATCAATTTTTATGTGTGAAGTTTGATTTTTTGCACACTGTGCGTGAAGTAACATTTCACGCACCGTTCATTATTTTAAATATTACAAACTGAATTGTATTTTAATAAAACAAAGCTGTTAAACACCCGTAACGTTGGTAACCATGGTTACACAAGTCGATAATACAGAGGCTTTACGTTAAAAGAATGACAATGTGAAGAAAAAATATATTTTATTGCAAGGTCGTAGAAAAAGTATAGTATGTAACACGTGTGTGAAGCCTATTTTACATTCGGGTGGTTTGCAGCACTCGCCTTCGGCTCGTGTCGCAATCTCCACCCTCATGTAAAAATTTCAGCTTCACACACTTGCCACATAATATACTATTAAAAGTAAAGAATTACATAGAAAAGACGGATGTCGCTCAACTGGATAAGCAATTTTGGAAATTTGATGTGCCTACGTGACGTACGCTAGAACTCAGGAAACCGTTATATACCAGTTCTCTCCTCAAACCTCTGAACTGATCTAAGTTTGCTAGACCAATTATATTTTTTTAATTTTTAAGTTAGCCAATACTTCTAATTTATTGACCGATATCAGTGTCAAGTAAAATTTACATAGTGTATATTCGTGTCATAATTTTAATGGGTTTATAGAATTTTTTCCAAGGTACTTTCAGTATGAAATAAGTAGAAAATAGTATATGTTCGTGTTACAATTTTACTAGATATATAGAATCTTTTCCAAGGAACTTTTGGTAGGTATGAGACTTGTAAAAAAACTGACGAAAGGTAATATGCTGGATACATCAGATAAATTGCCATATATGAAAAAATGGGTTTTGGAATTTTGTCTCACCTGTCGTTCCTGCTGGCGTAGTTACAGACGTTATTAAAGTCGCAGAAGAGGAACGGCATCGTAGAGAACTTCCTCACACACGAACCGGCATATCCCAAGTCCTGTGAGTGCGCCTTTTCATTACCCTCGATGTAAAGAAGTGAGTAACCATCCCATAACTTAACATGACCAGGTTCACATTGTGGAATCTGCTCAGACTGCGAATGTCGGACGAGAAGAATGCCAGTCAGGTAGTCGGGCTGTGAGGTACAAGGAGCGCCTGGTATACCTGGAGGGCCAGGTTCACCTACGGGACCGATTAGGCCTGGTACGCCTTCCAAACCTGGTTCACCTCTCAAACCAGCGGAACCCTACAAATAAAACAAATTAAAAATAGTCCACAAATAGTTCCAATTATTTTCTTTACCTGTAATCCAGGTAGCCCAGGTATTCCAGGTCTTCCCTTCTCTCCATCGCGACCTGGTAAGCCTGGTGGTCCGTCCCGACCAGTTAAACCACTGTCGCCTTTTGGACCTGGGAAGCCAGCAGGACCGCGTTCACCTTTTGGTCCAGGGGGTGGAATTGGACCTGCGTCTCCTTTGTCTCCCTTCTGACCTGCATAACCTACTAAACCGGGAGCTCCTGGTGGACCCATTACACCTGTTATACCTTGTAAACCTGGCGGACCTATACACAAAAACAAACATTAATATTGGATAGTGATGGCAGTGTATTAAGATAATTATACCTGTTATTCCTGGTAATCCATCCAAACCACGGTCTCCCTTCAAACCTGGGAATCCATCCAATCCTGCTGGTCCTGTGTCTCCCTTGTCTCCTTTTTCTCCAGGTGCACCATACAAACCTGGTGGTCCTACCTCACCTTTGTCACCACGTGGCCCTGGTTGTCCGTCAAAACCTGATCGTCCTGGAGCACCATCTTTACCTGGGATACCCGGCAAACCTTGAATACCTCGGTCACCCTTTTCGCCAGCTGGGCCAATTGGTCCGGGGTTACCAGGAGCTCCTATCAAGCCAGGTAGGCCAGGGAATCCCATTTCACCCTTAGCACCATTAGAACCTGGTAGACCATCTCTACCATGCTTGCCAGGTAGACCAGGTAGACCCTTCTCGCCCTTAGTTATTTGACCTTGTATCCCTTCGGGACCCACAGGGCCCATATCTCCTTTAGGTCCAGATAAACCTGGTAATCCTACTAAGCCTTTTGGTCCGGGGTAGCCTTGATCACCTTTTTCTCCTTGCAAACCAGGTAGACCATCTCGACCAGAAGAACCTTTGTCTCCTTGTAATCCTGCTACACCAGGTATACCTGGTTCTCCCTTTTCTCCTTTTACTGTCACTGTAGGACCGGGAGGACCACGGTCTCCAGGAGCACCTTCCGGACCTGAGAAACCGGGGGGTCCTACTGGACCAGGTAGACCTCTTTCACCCTTGTCGCCTGGGTAGCCTGATAAGCCAGGTATGCCTGCGTCTCCTTTGAAACCTTGAGGACCTGTCAAACCCGGGAGACCAGGCTCACCAATCAGACCTGGCATGCCATCCATACCTGGTAAACCAGGGTTGCCAGTAGTACCGGGTAAACCGGCATCTCCTTTCGGGCCTGGATAGCCTATGAGACCTTGGTCACCTTTTATTCCTGTAGAAATATTATTGAGATATAAATAAATGCCTTTAAAATTTTAATTCAATTGTACCTTGTGCTCCAGGAAGCCCATCTAATCCAGACAATCCTCTTTCACCTTTCTGTCCATCACGTCCATGTTGTCCATAGCCAGGTAATCCAGGCTCTCCCTTTCCTCCAGGTCGTCCATCTCGTCCTTGTAAACCAGGCGTGCCCCTCAATCCAGGCATACCTGGTTCACCTTTCTGTCCTTTGTCAGACACGATGCCTGGTTCTCCTTTACGTCCCATTTGTCCAGGTAGACCTGGTTCTCCTTTAAAGCCAGATTGTCCCGACGGTCCTGGTAAGCCAGGGGGACCAACCGGACCAAAGTCACCTTTGGGACCTGATAGACCTGGGAATCCAGGTTGTCCTTCGGGACCAATGAATCCTGGTCCTCCTGGGAATCCTCTTTCACCCTTTTCACCTTTAGCTCCTGATAGACCGTCAATTCCAGCGCGTCCAGGGGGGCCAGGTAGACCGCGAGGACCTTGGTAACCTTTTTCACCGACTAAACCGGTGATACCGCGTTCGCCTTTTTCACCTGGGAAACCAGTTAAACCCGTGCGGCCAGGTTCACCGCGAATACCTGGTTCTCCCTTCAAACCTTCTATACCTGGTCGCCCTGGTACACCATGTGGTCCTATTTAAGAGATAGACAAGAATATGTATTAAAACAAGTTGTTGATTTGTTTGTTTAAATTAATAAACTGTTTAACAAACAAAAAGAAAAATTAGTAACAAAATGTTATTATAGTAGTTTCACGTAAGAAAATATCGTTGGCCTAGATAAGGAATAAATTTAGTCCTCTGATTAGTTAGAATGTACGCCTAGTTTACAAAAGCGAAAAAAAAAACCTGTAAACTGACAGTTAATATTACTATCAAAATTTCAAGACACACTTTATTTGTTAACCTGTAGTTAGGAACCATAATAGATATTTTATCGTTTTTGAATTCGACTGTGTATTTTTAAATATTCAAATATTTTACAGATAAAAATATTTAGTATTAATAAAGTTGGTTTCGCAAATTTAAATTATTATTACATGAACGCGACACGAAGTAGAAGATAAAAATTTGTAATTTGAATTTTTAAATTATAAAATGACGTAGGTATTGTACATGTATTTGCTTTACAGTATAGTTAATATTAATGCAAATATATACCTGATGGTCCAATTGGTCCAGGATCTCCTTTATGTCCCGGTGCACCTGGTAATCCGTTAAGACCTGGATCACCAACACTACCTTTTTCCCCAGCTAGACCAACCTGTCCTGGTTGTCCATCGAATCCAGTTTTACCAGGAAATCCAGGTAAACCTTTTTCTCCCTTAGGTCCTATGGGACCAACAGGTCCTGGTGGCCCGACACTTGGAATACCGGGTTCTCCCTTCCCTCCCTTGAAACCAGCAGCACCTACGACAAATTATTTTAAATAAATAATATTTCTCTAAAATATAAAATTCTAAGTACCTGGCACTCCTCTCGTTCCATCTCTTCCTGATTCTCCGGGGAATCCCATAGGTCCTACATCTCCTTTGTCTCCTCTGGGTCCAGGTAGACCTCTCGGTCCGACTGGCCCAGGTAACCCTTGTTGTCCTGGTGGTCCGTTTAATCCTTGTATACCTGGGAGTCCTCTATCGCCAGGACCGCCATTGAAACCAGGTTGTCCAGGTTCGCCTTTGTCTCCAGGAGATCCGCGATCACCCTTTAAGCCCTGCATGATTTCTTGTGCACAGTGGCCTGGTTCGCCCTTGAAACCAAGGCGACCAGGATTTCCCTTTTGGCCTGGGTAGCCGGGAGTACCGGCAATGCCTTGTTCGCCGCGGATGGATATGCCTTTTTCTCCTTTCTCGCCAGGAATACCTACGAAAAGAGAATAGTATATACGAGTATACTGGGCTCCGCCATCACTGAAGTATAATGGGCCCGTCCATTTTTTTTTTTAAATTTGTTTATGTTTTTTTAAAAATAGAAATTCTCCATTTTTGTTTTCTTGAAATTTTGCTTAAAACTCCTAAAATAATTATTAAATTTTGGCGCGAAAGTTCTGAGGTCAGCGTCACTTCGCCATAATATGGTAAATTGTTGAATAAATAAAAATACGTTTCCATTGCAAACTGTGATCAAAAATCTTTAATTGGTAATAAAGTAAAGCAGAAAATTATTCTGTTATTTCATAATATGTATATCTTGATTTATTGAAACATTCGTTTAAGAATTAGGTAATAGTATATTATACACCAAGGTTGAGAAGATAATCATTATTGACCCAGCGCCTATTGTAACCCGAGTGCGAAGTCCGAGGGATACAAGGCGCCTGGTCAATAATGATCTTCTCAACCGTGGTTTATATACAATTTTTTTCACTACTAGCACATAAATCATCTTTGAATTTTTTTTTATTGATAACAATCATTTTGACATGAATAATAACGTTACTGATTTGGTAATATTCACAAAAAACAAATGTAGGCTGCATTTGTTTTTATCTGGCGTTTTGCTCATTTCGCAGGTTTGATAACCTCATTTATGGGCCTTGATTTGTATTTCATTTAATTATTTAATAAAAACATTTTATGCTGTTACACTCAGCAGCCTTATTAGTTTATTATTATTTTTAAATAAATCTATTGAAATGTATTTACCTACGAATACAAAAAAATAGTGATTTGTTCATTTCTACATCTACAAATATTTCACATTTTTACCAAAACAGCACAGTGGCCAGGCGAGGCGGCAGCGTAGATCAATTTAAAATTAAGTGGCAAGTTTAAATTATATACTTAACACCTTTTTGGAGTTTAATGAGTTAAATAATATTTGGATTTGAAGGCTTGAGTTTTATTGAAAAGTGACAGTTTGCATTATAGACCAAGGTTAATAATAAATTATTATTGACCTAGGTTACCATGGTTAAAAACAAGTGGTAGTAAAAAACAATTTCTCATGTCAAATAAAGGTAAATAATAGTGGGTTCCTAGGCTAGTAGTGAAGAAACTAAATTAATTTTTTTTCGTTTTCATAATCCGGTTCATTATTTGCTTTAATTAAGGTGACTTTAAGAGTGTCTTTAATATAATATTGAAGGTTATCATACTCATTATCACCTGTTGTTATAGTTAAAATAGTATTTAAGCTATACTGTTTATAATAATTATTTACAACAATCTCCGTACTGATTACAATAATCAAAACTAGTTGATAATAAAATAAAATACAACATTTGCATTTGTATTTTTTAATTACAACAATGACTATACTTCATTTTACGTAAGAAAATAGCGTAGATAGGGATATAAATTCTACCTTTTAATTGGTCAGAAAGTTAACCTCGTTCAAAGAGCGAAAAAATATCATTTGTCAGCTGTCAATTATCAAATAAAATCTATAGAACTAAGTGAAATTTAACCATGTTTTGATGTAATTTTTAATATTCAGAATTGGTACATTTTACTGATAAAAATATTTTTAATATTGGCAAAGTTTGGTTTCACGAATTTAAATTATTTATTTAATATGCCTGTAAAAAAGGTCGGCTCTTTTCTAAAAAGCCAAATACTTGGACGGGCCCATTGTATGAATTAACTTTGTGGGCCAAATCGTTAACTTTGATATTCAACTTTCAAGATATGTTAGATGCATTACCAGAATCTCCAGGTCGTCCATCTTGTCCAGGGAAGCCCCGATCTCCAGGTGTGCCTTTCTGTCCAGGTAGACCGGGCAGGCCAGCTGGGCCTGGGTTACCCGACAAGCCTCGCTGTCCAGGTAGTCCTGCGGGACCTCCATCTCCTCGCGCTCCCTTATCACCCTTTTCCATTTTGAACATACTGTCTGGAACGAAATATGGATCTCCTTTTGGACCTTCCAAGCCTGGGATACCAGGTAAACCATCCACGCCCTGAAAATCAAACAAACAGAATTAGCAAAACTACAGCTCCAAGAAACAAACATTTGCCCCGAAAAAATGTGAACTAAATTTGTAGCGGTAAATCTCTATCCAACCAAGACAACAGAATTCTGATTGTGAATGTACACAAACTGTCAAAATTGTTTACGGTGACTGGACTACACGATTTTTGAATTATTAAGACAGTTTTGTGAAAAAAGTCTTTTGATGTGCTTGAGGTCGAGAACGACTGGAGTAATAATACTCAAGTACGAGATTGAGCATCGACTATAAATACGGGCATTTGTCAATCAGTGTTTTTAAAGAAAAACGATATGTAGGTATTGGGCTTCCAAATTATCAAGAGATGGCGCTGACGTCAAACGACAAAATTCAAACGAATGGTACATTTTTCGCTGGCTTCCATAAGAGTACAATTGGTGTGAGACTAATTTTCGTAGTTTTTAAATTAATTTCGGATTTAGTATAGTGTTTTTTTGTTAATTTCGGTAGAATTGAGTTTGATCTTTCTTGTAGTAACAATTTAGTGATATCTTTAATAATATTTTAGTTAATAGGGTTAATTTTAGTAAGTATTTGTAGGTTAAGAGTATTTTATTCATATTTTAATTAGCAGTATATTAGTTTTTTAAATAAAAAACATTTGATTTTCTTTATTTAGATTGTACTTCATTGCCGTAGTTGTACATATATTAATTTCTATCTACATAGCTTTACTTTTAATTGTTTTTCTTTCATAATGAACAATTTTCTTTGTTTAGATTTAGATACTATTTTTAGATTTGGGAATTGTAGTGTATCATCTAGAAATATGGTGGAACGCCAGCAAGTAATAAATAGTGGCCACATAATATTATGTGGTAAATATTTTGCGGAGAAAACTCTATCGTAACTTTAACCTATAAATTGCATATCTCCTAATTTGTTCATTAATTTTTTAAAAACCAAAAACTTATCTGTTATATTAGCAGTAATTCAGATCCTACTAAGAATAAAACAATAATAGTCGAAGATAAGAGCGTTTTAAAATTCATATACAAGTAAATACAATCCCTGAATAAAACAACCTCCTTTGTACATGTACACTTCACTCAGTTCAGAAATCTGCCACCAGTGGCGCATTGTAATTTTGGAAGCCCAATATTGTTTGTAAAAACTTAACTGATTTTACAATACAAAACCTCAGAACTACTTTTTACTCTTAGTATACCGCAGAAAGGTACAAGTGTATTGATGATGGTGAATTAATGTTTCCTTACCGGCTCTCCAACTTGTCCAGCGGGTCCAGGGTTGCCGTCCTGACCGGATTCACCGGGAAAACCGCGCTCACCAGGCGGACCTCTCGCGCCTGGCATTCCCGGAATGCCGTCCGTGCCTTTGTCTCCTTTTTGGCCTCGCAGACCTGGTAAACAGTCCGTACAACGTCCGCCTATCTCTCCCTTTTCACCCGGTAGACCTGCCAAAATCAACCAAGTACATCAATTTATGTATGAGATATACAGTCTATCTTCTGTAGCAGAAGATACAATAAAGACTTACATAGATTCAATGACCAATGTAAGCTGTAGAAAAATATTCCATTACAAATAGAAGTAGTTATAGAATATACAGAATATAATAATTATATCGTTTAAAATTAAAAGATATTTTTTCCATGGCCGAGACAGAAAATCAGTTTCTATAATCTGTATCAAAATCATGGCTAATGTAACACATTTTTGCCCAAAGGAAAATAATAAACAATGACAGGAGAAATATATACATGAATACGTACCGGGGGTACCAGGTGTACCAGGTCGTCCAGAAATACCCTTGTCACCAGGTAAACCAGAATGCCCTGGAGGACCAGGGATACCTTCCAGAGAATCACCAGGACTACCACGATCACCAGGATAACCTCTTTCACCTTTTTGACCTTTCTCGCCATCTCTGCCAGGGACTCCGTCCATACCTTTTGCACCCTATAATATAACATACCTCAGCTAATGAGCAATTTGTTTTATAATGGGGTATTCCGGTGATATGGAATTAATGCAAAATAATAACTTTTTTCTATAGTTTCCATCTTCATATAGCAGAAAAATATAATAAAACATGTTTAATAAAAAGTTTTAATTCATAATTTAATGTTACAAAATTGGAACTTTTACAGCTCTAGAAACGTCCTTGAAATTTGTGACGTCAAGTTGATAATCTGTTGCTCATTTCAAAGTGAATATTTTCGTTTAAAAACACAGATGGTATCAGTAGTTACCACGCGCGGGTATATTTCTTGTTTGACATTTCATCCACTTTATAATTATTACTCCCATTTTTACCATAAACAAACACAGGACCAACACCGAAATAAACGCTGCTACTAAAATCATATGTAAACAAGCAAATGGCTGTCATGAATATGTGGATTTAGGCGCTGAAGTTCGTTGCAGATGTCACCATCGAGTTGACGTCATAAGCGCGCCATGATAAGAAAATTTGAATTGCGATGAAAGTTTTTAAAATTCATATCTCCTACTGGTCTATACTAATGTAAAAAAATATTTTAAAAAAATGTCGGAATACCCCATTATAAAATTTTGAAGTAAGAATAATAAGGTGCCTAATATAAAAAAATTGTTACACTTTTGTTTAAATATAAATCCTAATATTAGTTGGAAATACCAGCAAAACTTTGTGGCCACCAACGAGCTATAAGTAAATATAGAGTGGCGGATGAGCGCTGTTGGCCGTACACAATTGGACGCCATGTCTACTATAACCTGCCAGGCAGGTTGCAGCCTACCAGTAATATTTCTGAATTATTTTTAACGAAATAATTTAACTTCTATATCGTAATTATAAATGTAAATAATACAATTTGTGGCGAAAAGTTCTATTCTGACATATATCATATTTCGAAATAAATAAATATATTATTACATATTTAGTTTCACAGATGGATGTGAAACTATTGATAATTAATATAATTTAAGAATTTTTACTATGAATCCTTATTTTGTTATAATATTTAACGATAATAAATACCAATTAATATGAAAAATGCAACTGATTAATACATTATTTTGAAAAAGTAGCAAGGTAAATAGGTGAATAGTGAAAATTAAATTATATATTTTATTATGACAATAATAACGTATTTAAAAAATATAACATATGAAATACAATAACAAAAACATATTCTTTAAATAAAATAAACAAAATTGTGAAAATAATCACTATATGAAATAGAAAATAATGTTTTTATTGACCTTTAAATATGATTGTTTTGGTCAAAAATTGCCGAACGTTAGTTCCTTGAATATCTGTAGAAACAGTTCTACTATTCACACAAAAAATTGATTACCTATAATAATTGTTCTTGTATTTATTTTAATTACAACAGATTTTTTGTTTCAATAAAGAAAATTTGATTGTAATAATAAATATCAGTAATTACATAAAAATAAATTGATTATACTCGTTGTTGGATTTAGGCGACAAACTATTATCAAACTTCAGGCGGTAAAATCGTAAATCCGTCACTAATTAAAACTTTGAGTTAAAATCTTTGAATATAAAATTTACCTGTGAAACGACTTGCAATTATTTCTAATTTGTCTGTTTCCACACTGTAACAACACACTTTGCGGGCATTTTTAATAAATTGCGTAATGAGCGCTGAGAAAGACTTTACATGCGATGTGCCACTCTATATTTACTTATAGCTCGTTCGTGGCCACAGAAAACTCCAGTCGTAATAATAAATAACGGGTAAATTCAGAATAGCTTCCTTTAAACACAGGAATAGTTTATCACGAACTTAACCTACAAATATATAATAATAAACATGGAATTAGACTTATACCTAATCTGAATATTGGAAATTATTTATTATGAACACTGTATGTTATCGTTATCCTAACTACATAGACACATTAAGGTTTCCAAATTTTATAGAATATTGTCTTACCACAATAGAAATTCCTTTTTCTCCCGTAAATCCTCTAGGTCCAGGAGGCCCTTGCGGTCCAGTGAATCCTCGAGGTCCTTCTGACCCTGGGAACCCTTGCAATCCAGGCTCTCCCTTAGATCCTTTTTCACCCGGCAGACCTTCAGGTCCAGGAATTCCAGGAATACCAAGGCCGCCAGGTCGTCCAATGGGACCTCGAGGACCTACTTCGCCTGGAAAACCGTCCAAACCTTTAGGTCCCATTGGACCTGGAAAACCACGAGGACCAGCTGGACCAGGTGGTCCTGGTCGTCCTTTGCCGCCTCCAGGTGGACCTGGAGGACCTCGTAATCCTGTTGGACCCATTGGTCCGTCTCTGCCGGGTTCTCCCTTTAGTCCAGCTCGGCCTGGGAGACCTTCTAAACCGTCTACACCGCGATCTCCTTTTTGACCAGGAGGACCGGGGGGACCAGAGTAGCCATCTCTACCCTAAACACAAATACATAAATACATTTTTGTACTCATGTATTGAAATGTCAATTTCCTAGGTTTCCACTAGTGGTGGGATCCGGTTCCGGATAGTTTTGGTTTCGGATCCAAAAATATCCGGATGTCCGGATAATTGAATGTTGAGCTATCTGGATCTCGGATCCAAATCTCAGTATCGGATTTTGGATCCGGATCTGAGTATTGGATTTTGGATCCGGATCCGAACATGAGTATGAGTATCGGATTTTAGACATGGAAAAACAATCCCTTTTATGTGAAACACGTGCACGATATAAATAAATAGGTATTTCGACACTTGCAATGAACCTGTAACCATTATTTCTCAAATTTAAACTTAATCTCGTTTTCTTTGAAGTATTTGTTGTAATGAATGATACAATTTTAGAACTACAGAATTCAATATTCTAAGAAATATCCTTCTCGTATTTGCACCAGCTACCTGTCTATTTTAGAGGGATGTTATAAAATTTATTGCTGTTTACAGACCGCAGTAAAGATAAACAGACCCACTGTAACGGTTTGAATTTGAACTCACTTCCAGATGTTTGCCTTTACATTCAAAATGATGAATCGGATCCAGAATTAAAATTCGGATCCGGATCCGTAAACAACACATTGAATCCGGATCCGAATCCAAATCCGAGTTAAATTTACGGATATCCGCTTCAATATCCGAACATCGGATATCCGAGGAACCGGATATTTTGAAATCCGGAATCTCGGATCCATGTTTTGTCGGATTCTCACAGCACTAGTTTCCACCAGATAAGTGACCGGGAAATTTACGAAAAAAACACTCCTATTTTTAAAGCATTTCTTACAAAACTATATTTACAATTAAAAAGTGTAGTTTCTCAAATATTCTGTTGCTTAATTATAATAAGAAAAGAAAATGGTGGAACAATGAATAAAATTTAATTATAAAATAATAAATTTAGTGCATTTGGTTTACAATGCTGGCAACAACTCATCGGGAACCAAGTGTTCACTCACAAGGTTTGTAAATAACTATTTCCAATAAATGTAGGATGAGGTATGTTGAGGTGGGACTTACTCTGGGACCAGGTGCACCTGGCAATCCTTTCTCTCCTTTAGGCCCTGATAAGCCTGGGATACCTGAATCACCCATTGGTCCAGGCTCGCCCTTTTGTCCGTAAGGGCCAAATTCACCCCGGTCTCCTTTTTCTCCCTCGGCACCCCTAGGCCCTATAGTATTGCCAGGCTGACCAGTGTGGGGCATAACTGCTGGATTACCTATAAAAAACAAGCAACAATCGTATTATTCTAAATGGAATCTGGTTCTAAAAATGTTACATTTTTTAACAAATTATCAAAATAGGACTAATTTAAAACTTTTCATTTATAATTTTAATAAAAATTATTCCTTCTTTAACTGTGTGACGTCAAAATTTCATTTTGCGAATACATGATTAGATGACGGCGCAAAAAACTTTAAATTTAAATTTTTAAGAAGAAAAAATTAATCGAAAATGAGTACCTGTGGAAATAATCTTTAGAACATATCTAGAGCCAGTTTTATACAGAGTGTTAAAAAAAGGTTTTCTTTTTTTTTCTGAGGGTATATAGAACTGAGTAGTACTGACTAAAATGATTTAAAAAAGCTTAATCAACATAGGTCTGATTTTCAACAGTTTCTGAGAAAGAGGCTATTTTGTATTAGAATTGAAGAAAAACTATTGCTTTATTTACTATTTTCTTTTTAAAATGTCACTATTATTAATTTGAAGTGATTAGTTTTTTGACAGTGACATTTACTGTCAGTTACATTCATTTAAAATATGAACTGTGTAACAAAGGAATTATTGTGTTTATCTTAGGCTTCGCGACTAATAAAAAAAATTATTTTTAAATTTATCTGTAAAATATACAGAAAAAGTATTAATGTATTCCAGTAGAAAATTCAATAATCTTTAATTTTCATAAGATATAAAATGCGAAAAAATGGCATTTAATGGTATTTTTTGAAGAAAAACCATTATGAGCTTCAGGTAAAGTGCTATTTCCGGTTATCCGATTTACACCAAAATCTAATGGCTTCTTTTCATATTAGAATGGGATGGAAATACAAGGTTTCAGAATTTTCTGAATGATAGTATCTGAGTTAGAGTGAAGACAAAATCCCTACACATTCACACACACACACACACACACACACACACACACACACACACACACACACACACACACACACATACACACATACAGACAAAATCGAGAAAATGTTAAAATTGGATTCTAGGGACCTTAAAACGTGGTCTTTACTAAAATCTCGTTATGTAATTTTTAGCACGATACCTATACCTCCCTTACCACATCTAGGATGGCCTCTGACAGGTAAACAAAAAGTTTCTTTTAATCGGAGTCGTAACTCTTAAGCTTTCGAGATAGTAGAGATAAACCCCGTAAAAACTCATTTTTTCACTATCTTATATCTTCGAAACTATTAAAGATCGGGCCCATGTTGATTAAGCTATTTTTAGTCATTTTGGTCAATACTATGTGCCCTCAATTTTTGTACCCTTTTTTGTATATGGGGGTTCATTTTGGAGCCCCTTTTAATGGGTACGCGACAATTTTTTTTTAATACATTGTATACATATACAGGGTGTTAATTAAAAAGCGGGCCATAGATGTTTAACACGGTAAATCAGTTTTTTGTTGCGTAGAACTTCCCATTTAATTTTAGACAATAATGTTTCAATTAAATGTCGTTGAGAATTTAATTCTACACCCAAACTACTAATCAGATTTTATTTTACATATTTAATAAGTTGTAAAATCCAATTTGAAATTTAATAAATATTGCTCATTTGTAGTGATAGCCATGGAAAACTTAAAAAACACTCGTTATTTTAACTCTATATTAATAATATATTAATATTTTCTCTAAATTTGAATACTATCAAATAAAATTGAATAATTAGGAATTAAAATTTGAAAAGCTTTCCCACACTTGTGTCTTTTATTTACCTATAGCTCCTTGCACTCCCTTCGACCCTTTGTCTCCTTTCTGCCCTTCAAATCCAACTCCCATATTACCCTTTTGTCCTTTAGGTCCTGGAGGTCCTCTTGGTCCCTATTGCGAATATAATTACTCTTTTATTTCAGTACTAATTGTACCGTCTTACCGGTAGTCCATACTCGCCCTTAGGGCCTGGTAAACCTGAAGACCCAGTAGGGCCAGGAGGTCCGGGTACTCCTGTGATGCCGTTCAAGCCCGGTTCACCTTTCTGGCCCTTGGGGAAGACACCACTGTAGGCCGGTTCGCCTTTTTCGCCCTTGATACCTGTTGTACCTGGAAACCCTCGGGGACCGATGGTGCCTGATTGACCTGGGATACCTGGCATGCCCTATTTGACATATTAAAAAAATGTAGAACTAATATTTTATATTTTGTACGAAGTCGTGCCATAAATTCAGCCCCTAATACAAGAGAGGCTTATTCTAAAGAAACGAAAGAAATTTGATAATAATGATCTTTGAAAAAATAAAATTATTTTAATTTAAAATGACCGCCTTCTTTTTTCACACTTTCCGGCCACTAATCTATTGCAACACGCAAAACTTCCAGGAGTATAAAAGCTGCTGTCTTCACCAAATCAGCCTTTAGTGCCTCAATATTGTGATGATGTTTGAAGCAGATTTTTTCCTCTAATACATTCCACAAGCGGTAATTGAGGTCCCGACTTCCAGAGGGCCTATGATTAACGGCAATGAATTCTAGTAAATAGGCTATTCCACGACATTTTGTTAAATTTTTTTTCTTGAAATACATAAAAATATAAGACCACATGTTAAAGTCCGAGTTAAAAATTTCTGCAAATAAGCGAGATATTAAGGTCCGAATTTTAAATCTGCTTTGTGACGTAGGTAATGTGGATATACCAGGAGTAAACAAACAGTGGTTCACAAACCACGAAAAATTGTTAAACAAATTACAAAATAATGTATATTTAAATTGTAATATTATAATTCATTATTAAACATAAAATAAATTATTTCACTTAATTTATTTCACTTTTTTTCTCATTTTATAAAAATAAAGAAATTAGAACGTTACCCGAACAGCAACCGAACAGATCCGACACACCCGAAGAAGTACTATATTCTTAGTTAGGGCGGGGTTTCTCAAAATCGGAGGTCATACTTGGATCCTATTTGCTCAAACACTCGTGCACATGTCCTGCATCATCAAAAGCAAAACTCCCCGTGTTTTCTAGAAGGAACAATTTATAATAAAAGAAATATGGTTTTCCTTATCCTTTAACTATTATCATTCTTATTTTCAATAAACCTTTACTATTTTTGATTACTGTGGAATAGCATATTACGATGATTTCGCTTTGAGTGCGGACGCTGAATCTTGCTGAAAAATCCAATTCTTACCAGCGAACAATGAGTAAGGAGTCATTCAACTTCTTTAAAACATGCTCTAATATGTCGCTCTGGTAATTTTCTGCTCGCATTTTTACCACTTGTTCGCAGGAATGCAACTTTGGAAACCCGTCATACGACACTCTCCAGCTCCACCATATCATCATTGACGCGGGGTGGTGACTAAGGATGTGCGATCTTAGAAATTTGAAATCGATTTTCAATCTTTTGATAAAGTCTATTTTTGATCTTTTGAAAAAATCGATTAATCGATTTAATCGATCAATAGCAAAACATAATGGCTCGTAGTATGATCACGGTTTTAACTAAAACGCTGTTTTAAGAAATGTCAAATTTCAGGATATAGTTTGTATTCAAACAAATATTTTTTAAAAAATCGTTCTTTAAACATACGGGTGAAATTAAATATTTAAATTTGGATTTGACATTTCAAAAAACAGTGTTTTAGTTAAAACCGTGATCATACTACGAGTCAATAGAGATCGTAATACTATATCAAAAGATCTATTTTAACAATAGATCAGAAAGCCGATTTTAATAAAAGATTTTTTAAACCTCTAAACAGGATTAAATCCCAATTACTGAGTAGGTTCACATACACAAACATCCATGCCTTAGTGGGATTCGAACCCAGAACCCGAGCACACTCATGATTAAGAGGCGTTGCTCTATACATTGAGCGATTCATATACCAAATACTGTTGAAATTAAGAGATTTTTGATCGATCTTTGAATAAATCTATTTTTTGGAAAAACTGATCTTTAAGAATCTAAACGATCGATATCTATTACAAAGATCAATTTTCCGGAATTCGGATATATGATTTTTTAATTGATTGATCTTTTCGATTGATCGATCTTTTCAAAAAAGAATATCAATTAGATTTTTTTGAAAAGGATAGATCAAGACCGATCAATCGATCTTTTTGCAGCCCTAAAGGTGACCCCTATCTACCTTCGGGAATTTCTCTTCAGCTTTTCGAGAGCTGAGAGCATAAACTCTATCATTTTAACGGTTAAATTAAATTGAGGCATTAAACGCTGATTTGGTGAAGACTACAGGTTTCATACACCTGGAAGTTTTGTGTGATGCAATATATGAGTTACCCGGTACGTTTGCAAAAGTGTGTAAAACAAATTGACGATCAATTTGAATAATTTTTTAAAAGATCACTAGTATGAGTACGTAACAATTAAACAACATAGGGACAAAAATGATGGCACAATTACGTATACTTTTTTAGCTCATTTGGTATAATAATGTTACTTACGTCCGTTCCGTTACATCCGTCTAAACCGGGCAATCCAGGCAACCCTGGCGGTCCCTCCATCCCCGGAATCCCATGCGTTCCTGGGAATCCAGGTAACCCCATCCTCCCTCTGTCTCCTTTCAATCCTCGAGGTCCTTGCGGTCCGGATTCACCTTTATCTCCTTTAGGTCCCATGACGCCTTCAGTGCCTGGGAAACCCTGCTGTCCTTTCTGGCCCTGCAGGCCGGGAAGCCCGGGGGACCCTCGGTTGCCCTTTTCCGCGAAACATTTGGGTATACATCGCTCTCCTGTCGCGTTGTTCTTCGGCCCTAAAGCGCTGTTTGGTGCAGGATATGTGTCGTAGTTGCTACCGTACCGTTCGGGGGACTCGTAATTGTCTACCCGACCGAATAGGCCCGTTCGGGTTTCGTTGTCCGGTTGGTTCCAATTCCAGAATTGCTGGAAAGAAATAATAATTATTGTTAATATAGATTAAAATATTATGAGTCAACTGAGGTGACGTTCATGAATTAAAATTTAATAAATATGATGAGGAGAGCACATTACCTTCTGTCATATAATAACAAATGCATAAGTTGGTTTTTCTACAGTCTATATACAAAGTAGACATTTGCGCTTGCCTTTGTGAACGCAAAATGTCACTTTGCAGCTCATGCGCGATAAAGTAGAAAAAACGCTCGCTGCCCGAATTTCTAATTATAAAATATTGAGAAATGTCACTTGTCTACATTTTTAATGGGAACGTTTAGTCAGGAACTAATGGCGCTGTAGTTACTTACACATTTACCACCTCCACAAGTCAATCTGACATATGACTGCTCTGTCGGTATATTACATAACCAAACAAAATGCCGCACTGCTTTGTAAATGAATACAGAAATAAAATAGGGCATTCATTTACAAAAACGAAAGTAAAACATGCTTACATTAGATTGAAGTAATAGTTCAAGAAGAATGGAAAATAATGATAAATTAAAAAAAATATGGCTGCAAGAACTTCTTGACTGGAAAGGTGATGAAGGAAAGAAAAATTACTGGATAAAATTATCAGAAGTAATATCACAAGACCTCCTGATTTTATCGATAAATTTTTATTTTGCACGATTTTTTTTTGCTTAGCAACAAACACGAAAGCAAACTGCATGGTAAATCCCGACTCCGAAGGAGGAGGGGTTTTACCTAATGTCAGTTTGCTTGAGTGATTTTGCTTAAAAGCAAAAAAAATGAGTGCTTAAAAATAAAAGTTTATCTGAGAAAATCTGAGAGGTCGTGTGGTATTTGGTGAGATAAATTCCAAAGACAACGCAAAATGAAACTTGACACATTAATTGTCACACTGACAGTTATAAACAATAACAACTGTTTATTTACTTGGTAGCGGGAAATTATCGGGGTAACGGGGTTTTATCGGGGTAACGAGGTTTTATCAGTATAATACTGTTCCCATTGGATGAATTTTCAAGTGTTTTGCATCATGATTGGTTAAAAACTAGTCGTTGGAATTTATCACATGAATATGCATTATGTATACTCTAAAAATGCGTACACTTACGTAACACTCTCTTTACAATCAAATAATATTACTACCAAGTTTATATCTCTACCCATTTTTGAATTATTGCCCCAAAAGTCTATATACCCCACATTTAGATAAAAACTTCAAAATTTTCAAAAATCTAATTTTTATGTATCTAGATACTTCTCAATGCGCTGATTCCGCAGGTCGATATCTCTTTTCGTTCTCGAGATATTTAGATTCAAAGTTTTGCTCAAAACTGCCCATTTTTTGGTAATAATATAATAATAATGATGTCGCTAAATTCATATCTCGACCCATTTTTGAGTTAATACCCAAAAATGGGCAGTTTTGAGCAAAATTTTAAATCTAAATATCTCTAGAACGAAACGAGATAGCGACCTACGGTTTCAAAACTTGGAATCAGCGCATTGAGAAGTATCTAGATACATAAAAATTAGATTTTTGAAAATTTTGAATTTTTTATTTAAATGTGCGGTATATAGACTTTTGGGGCAATAATTCAAAAATGGGTAGAGATATAAACTTGGTAGTAATATTATTTGATTGTAAAGAGAATGTTACGTAAGTGTACGCATTTTTAGAGTATACATAAATGCATATTCATGTGATAATTTTATTGGATTTATAGAATATTTTCCAAGGAACTTTCTGTATGGAATTTGTAAAAGATAGTATTGTTTGGATATATAGAATCTTTTCCAATGAGCTTTTGTTATGGGATTTGTACAAAATACATCAAATTAACGGAAGGTCTTGTGCTGGCCACAACAGATTTTTAAAATTTTGCACTTAGAAGTTATAAGTATAAAAATTCTTGCAACAACCCTATTATGGTCTACTCTACATTATGAGTTTTATATTTGTCCTAAATTATGGTGCTCTCAAATTGAATTTTTTTTTTATAAACTTTATAGAAATTTAAAATTAATATAATTAAGGTAAATTATAAAGAAATACTTTTGTTTTATTAATTAATATTCGTGATTTTTATTGATCAATATCCGTAATATTTTGTAGGCGCATTGTATCAACTGTGTCTCAACTGCAGTTGAGACATGCAGATAATAGATTTTATTTATTTTTTATTTACATTTATTATTCTTTACATTTACATACTTATAATGCCCAGAGTATGGTCAATGTAGGCGGATGTTTGATGTTTCGATTGTAGACAAATACACCGAGAAAAGAGCGGAAGAAACTGTTTCCTTCACTGTGAACTATCTGAACGGACACAGACACAGATATAGACACGTGTTTCTAATTTTACACTTGACGTGTACACGTGCACCTACATCCATATACATTCAATGTGTTTCCAATATGCCTGCGAGCTGTCAATCTATACATACATCGGTATTAGTTTAGTGCACTAGTGCACATGATTGAGTAAATGCCCGAATTCATATAACAATATATACAATGAATAACAGAATCCGAAACATAGGTGTTCACCATGACATTTTTTTAAATATTGAATTAAATTATGCAGCACACTATTTTGGATCAAGTGCCAAAATTTTTGAGTATACGCCTTTGGTAACCCAATAAACTTAACTTAAAAGCCTTGTTTCATAATTTTAAATATTAATATTCTATAAAATTAAATATCAGTAACATTTATGTTTTGGTATTTTAATTTGAAATAAATTTGTTTTATTTCGTCTGGAAAATATTTCTATTAAATTTATAAACGAGGAAACGAGATTCAGCAGGAATTAAAAATAATGTACTCGAAATTTCAGTCATGTTTCGGAATCCGAAGTAGGTATAAATATATACCGAAAATTTTGAGTATTTGTTAATACCTAAACTATATCACAGTCGAAAACTTTACGCGCATTTGAATATAAAATTAATGTGAAAAATCTGATGTGGCCAACACAAAACCTCCCGCTATTTAATTTTTATTAATTTAAATACATACCTAAGGATTTACTAATGCCGCAAACTATATTATGTTCCATTGCATATAACTATTGCTTTATTTAATATTTTCTTCTTAAAATGTCTCTATTATTAATTTGAAATGATTAGTTTTTTGTCAGTGACATTAACCTGTCAGTTACATTCATTTGAAAAATATACTGTGTAACAAAGGAATTGTGTTTATCTTAGGCTTCGGGAATTATAAAAAATAATAATATTTAAATTTATCTGTACAATGTATAGAAAAAGTACTAATGTACACCTGTAGAAAATTCTATAATCTTTAATTTTCATAATGACATAAAATGCGAAAAAAATGGCACTGAATGGAACCTATTTTTTGAAGAAAATCCATTATGAGCTTCAAGTAAAGTGCCATTTCCGGTTATCCTATTTACACCAAAATGGTTTCTTTCCGTTGAAGAATAGAGTCGAAATACAAAGTTTCAGAATTTTCTAATTGATAGTAACTGAGTTAGAGCGCGGATAAAATCCATACAAACACACACACAGACACACACACACACACACACACACATATATATATATATATATATACAAACACACACACACACACACACACACATACAGACATACATAAAAACATAGGTACATACATACAGACATCATCGTGAAAATGTTAAAATGGAATTCTAGGGACCAACAGATTATTTTATATATTTACATATAGCCTTTTATCTCTAAATCTGTAGGAGATGTAATAAAATTTTTAAATATATCCCATAGAGAATTTTATATTCTTTAATATTTGTCATAACATATTTTTTTTTAAAAAAATCTGATGTGGCCAACACAAAACCTCCCGCTATTGAATTTTTATTAATTGAAATACATACTTATGTATTTACTAACGCTGTAAACTGTTCCATTGCAGAAAACTATTGCTTTATTTACTATTTTCTTTTTAAAATGTCACTATTATTAATTTGAAGTGATTAGTTTTTTGACAGTGACATTTACTGTCAGTTACATTCATTTGAAATATGAACTGTGTAACAAAGGAATTATTGTGTTTATCTTAGGCTTCGCGACTAATAAAAAAAATTATTTTTAAATTTATCTGTAAAATATATAGAAAAAGTATTAATGTATTTCAGTAGAAAATTCAATAATCTTTAATTTTCATAAGACATAAAATGCGAAAAAATGGCATTTAATGTTATTTTTTGAAGAAAAACCATTATGAGCTTCAGTTAAAGTGCCATTTCCGGTTATCCGATTTACACCAAAATCTAATAGCTTCTTTTTATATTAAAATGGGATGGAAATACAAGGTTTCAAAATTTTCTGAATGATAGTATTTGAGTTAGAGTGAAGACAAAATCCCTACACATACACACACACACACACACACATACACACATACAGACATCATCGTGAAAATGTTAAAATTGGATTCTAGGGACCTTAAAACGTGGTCATTTATTAAAATCTCGATATGTAATTTTTAGCACGATCCCTATACCTCCCTTACCAAGGGTAGCGGGAGGTAAAAATAATATTTAGAAGATTTTTTATTAAGAAACTACTACTGCCGGTTGTCCGATTGTTAACAAAACCTAATCAGCTCTTCCCTTTAATGTTAAAATCAGATTGTAGGCGCTTAAAACGTGCTTATTTATTCAAATTTGGATATGCCATTTTTACCATGAATCAATATCTCTCTTAGCGAGAGGTAAAAACATACTAATCATTTTTTTATTTAAAAAAATAGAAGCATTTAGATACAAATGCATAATAATAATAACTACATACCTATATTGGTAGGTACATTTGATATATGGTAGGAATCTTATATCTAATAACAACGTATTATTCATTGTTAATCACTTATAGCCGGGCTGTCTAACTCTTCATACAAGATCCGGCTTAATACAAGTTAATTCATTAAAAAAACATAGAAAACAAATACCTTTACACGCATCTAACTATCTTGAGCGCTGTTATTATAATTGGCCAGCATAAATAACCAATTACCTTGTACCGCCCATAGTGAAACACCCCGTATAGTACATTTAACTTCCCTATACCTGAACTCTCGTGTAGAGAATGAAGACATCACCTCGTGTGAAGATAAGTGATTTTTCCTTTCCTACGTTGGTAATTGTGTTTGACGGCTGAGATATTTCAGTTTGAAATATGTGGGAAGGGAAGCATGGTGGTTTTAAGCGGGGTAATACCAGCTTTAGTAATTGTATCTATTTGTTAGTATAGGGTACAGTTTACGAGATATTAATAATTATACGTTGTTCAGAAAAATGTGATTTATAATGATGATATTTTATTATTACACATTCTGCAGTAATTTATTGTAGTAATATGGATACTTGAAATTGTAGTGGAGAGTGCACCGTAGGGAATTAGGGATTATTATTATTGTGGGGCAGTCCATGTCTACAGCTTTTTATAAATTACAGTAAAGCTTCACAAATCCGGATCAATTGAAACTGGTTCAGTTAATGAAAAATCCTGATTCAGTGTGCACTTGCATTTTGAATTAATTGTAGAAGGATGTTAATCGATTTCGGCTTATAGATAGCCATCATGAGATCACAGCATCATAATTAAATATTGATGCATTATTCTAATTTGAAGCAAGTGGTTATATTGTTCTGCAAAAACCAAGAGATGGGTTTGTACTGCGAAGTTAAATATGGTTGGATGGAATAAGCCCATAAACCAATTTTCTTAAATATTTTTAAATAAATATTCGTTTAATTTTGAAGCATTTCTTGGTATCAAAAAGTCATAATTGTTTATGGGGTCCCGTGGCCGCGTGCCTGAGTGTCTGGTCGCGAACCTGAGGGAACCGGGTTCGATCCCGACAGACGCCAAATATTTCCAATTTTAAATGGCATAAAAGTGACCCCTGTGGTGCACTCTCCACACCAGCTATGAGTGCCCGTGAGGTGACGCCTGGTAAGCGCCCACACGGTAAAATGTATCGTCATCATTACCGATGTCTACATGTGTTGTAGATACTGGCACACCCAGAAATGGGTAATATGCCGTGATGATATATTTATTTATAATTGTTTTTTGTATAGCAGCATTTGATTTTTAAAGAAACCTATAGCTATCTTTCTCACACCAGTTTCTGTAGTAGGCCGCGCGAGAAAGATACCAATAGTGTGACGTCATCTGTACCCCTGGAAATAAATTCAAATATCTCGCAAAGTAATTATTAAAAAAATGTTTTTTTTTATCTTAATCGTTATTTATTGAGTAGTACTTTAAGGATAAAGTGTATATTTTATTATTTTTTTGTTATGGTTTATGGGCCTATTGTAGAATTGGTTACGTCTACACACGGTCAGTGGTCGGTCCGGTGGGTCCGGATTACAAAATATATAATATAAAATCTACATTTTTCATAATCTTGTCCGGATTATATGGATATCCGGATGTGTGAAGGTTCGTAGGAAATTACTAAATAGTTATTTATGTAACAAGTGTGTGAAGTAGTACTTTTTTGGTCGAGTGCGGAAATTAGCACGAGATAAAAAAATACTATTTACACACGAGTTGCATACAATATTTTTCCTACAACCGAAATGTTAGTACTATTTCTCATAATAGGTACTGAGTGTGAGTGTACAGGCATCTTCAAATATTGTTAGTGTTAGTAGATAAGTAAATTAACCAAATGTGCATGTTGCCTATAACAACGTATTTAATTTTTGCGCACTAGTGTTTGAAAAGTGACATTTTACTCATTATTAACAGTGCGTAAAGTATATACTTTACGCACGGTTGTAGGAAAAAGTTATTATTTACGAGTACATTTACAAATCGATTAAACTTTCTGATTGTAGAAAACATGTGTATACTTCTGGTTGAAAGCATCTGTCTATGCAGAATGCAGACCTCAACTAACTGCAGCCCTTGCTACTCCCAGGTGGTAAAACTTTAACCTCGGTCTATTTTCAATCCTTGATATACAAATAGCATTTATGCAGCGGCGTCTCGTGCATTTTATAAGAAGGCAAGCAGCAATGGCGTAGGTAAGGTATAAAAAAAAAATGCGCCGCAGGCGAATTTTTTTTTTTCATTCAAGGTCAAATGCCTTATAATTGACTTACATGTTTCGAAGGGATGTGCAAATGCATGTTTTTCCCCTTTCATATGCAAAAAAACAAAAATTGCCAGATCACAGACTTGACGTGATATTGCGTATGTATATTATTTAAGTCGCAAAAGCCTCGTTTAATATCATTCCATACTGATTTTTCTTTATTAAATAATAAACATGTTTGTCATATAAATCGGTATTAAAATGCCTTATTATATGTTTAACAGTTGTTGTTAATAACTTCATAGGAGGAACTGGTCTGCCATTTGCAAAAAAGGTTTTTTTTCTTCAAAATTGCCAAATGGCTTTTCTTGTATTTTTTTTATTATTATTGCACAAATGTTATCCATTCTGTATAAAAATATAAGGAGTATTATTATTTTCAAAATTTAATTGAAACAAAATAAATGTAGAAATATAAAATATAGAGACCTTATAAATAAATTTTACTTTTATTCGTATCCTATTTTAACATTTACTATCTATTTCACTTAAATTTTGTTCATGGAAGCAATATAAAAACTGCTTGCAGATGAACCTAAACAGCGAAATATTTTCAGTATAGAAGGCTACATGTTCGGCAATGTTCGGTATAGTGTAGGTATAGGCGGTGTAAGCACTCGAAGTTCTGCTTACCAGCACGTTTTTTACAACATGGTAAGATCGTAATAGTACGTATCCCAGTGATAGAATTAGATTAACGGTGCGGTAGGCAACAGCAGATACATTTGTGTCTTTGCTTTTAAATTTTGCTATATTAAAGTTCTAAATATATAAATATAATTGTAAAAATATATTAAAAGTAACAAAAATATAAAGGCAAGCACTGCTTGCCTTGCTTGCATGGAGAAGACGCCACTGCATTTATGTTTATGAATAGTATTAAGCATTCTATTTTGACACGAAAATAGTAATTGTTTTTGGTACATACTTTTGTTGTCTTTTCAATAACAATAATAACTATTCTCTGCCTAATAATTACGGTTTATTTTAAAACAAACGTATTATTATAAATTAACTATTAATTAAATTGTCAAAGAAGATATTCATTTTAAAAAACGAAACAATACAATGGTGGGATTCATTGAGTATTGCAACATCGAGCAGAACAAATTTCTTTGAAGCCCTTTGCCCTCGAGAAGAATGCCAAAATGCGCTCTGCAACTGACTTATGAACCCATTGTGAACAGGCCATTATGTGGAACCGGATTTCACGGTTAAATTTTGTGTACAGTTATAGAAATAGTTAAGGGAATGGTTTCTTAGACTTGAAGATGAATTTAGCACTTACAAGTCCATAAAACCAATGAGTATTTCTTACTGATCAATATCATAATGTATGTTATTGATATAACATATACATACTATTATTTATTCCTGTTACTCTCAAAACAATTTTCCTTTCTTATTGTTTAGTATTTTGACTGAGAGAACATGAAAACATTACATGTAGTACAATGAACTGTTTGTTTATTAACTTTTAATCATTATGCTACTTAAACAATAGGTATAGAAACAATTATGATAGCATTGTTCTTGTTTTATTTTACAACTTGAATATACGCATAGCCCTATAAAATTAAATGAGGTAAAAATAACGTAACCTAAATATACCAGTCGTTTGTAAAACAATATTATAATGTACTATTTATATAGGATGTTTCATGAATTACGGGTCATGTATACATAGCGAAATATATTTACCTTGCGCGTTACTAGCCAAATATTTTTCAAAAAATATTTGAAATAAAAGTTGGGAGAGCGTAAAATTCTGCATATGAATCAGTGAACAAAATTCATTTTCGAAATAAATTGTGAAAAGTGAAAAGAACATATAAGCTTCAAACCCGGGACCATTACCTTGCTGGGGTAACGCTCAATAGTGACAGCACGCACTTTAGAATTCTATCAAATGAGGCATTTGTTTTCGCTTTTCGCCACGAAGCGAAAATTTGGTAGCATGCGTCTCTCAGAATATTCGCCTGCAAGCGTACGACTCGAGGCGAACTAACGTCATTATTTTGTCACAATTCAATTCAAACTCAATTTATATACAGGGTGTTAAAAAATAAGTGTAACAAATTTCGAGGGCATATAGTACTGACCAAAACGAGTAAAAAAAGCTTAATCAGCATCTGTCCGATCTTTAGTAGTTTCTGAAATATAAGGCACTGAAAAATGAGTTTTTTCGGGGTTTATCTCTGCTATCTCGAAAACTCCAAGAGTGACGACTTTGACTAAATGAGACTTTTTGTTTACCTTTCAGAGGTTATTTTAGATATGTTTTTGTTTATCAAAAAAATTTCGAATAATTGTACTATGCTGTGGCGACCTTGGCCAATATTTAATTTTCAAATAACTTCGTAACTATTAGAAAGTAAAAGAAATGTATCATATAAAATTTTGTTTATTTTTATGGTTTATTTACTGACATAGACAAAATTTTGTTCGATCACTCTCTCAGTTTTTCTTCGATTATAATACAAAATGGCCTCTTTTTCAAAAACATTTGAAGATCAGACCCATGTTGATTCAACTTTTTTGCTTATTTTAATCAGTACTGTCGGTCCTCTTAGATTGTTACACTTATTTTTTAACATCCTGTATTTGTTATGTGCAACTGTCATATTTTCTATTTTAATAGTATAAAATCCGAAAATTCCGGATACAAAAAGCGAATATAGAAGTCTAAAGTGCATGCTATAAAGATTCGTAAAACTAAAATCGCATTCACCTGTTTTCTATGATAGAATTCTAAAGTACGTTATTAGATGTTGGATTGGGATTACCACTATACATTTTAACGAAGTCAGAAATTACTCAAGGCCCTATTGGTCAGTTTTTACCTCTCGCTGAGAGAGGTATTGGATTCATGCTGAAATCGCATATCCAGATTTTGGTGAATAAGCACGTTTTAAGGTCCCTAGAATCCGATTTTAACATTTTTACAATGTCTGTGTGTGTGGATATGTGTATGTATATATGTATGTATGTGTGTGTGTGTGTGTGTGTGTGTTTGTGTGTGTGTGTGTGTTTGTGTGTGTGTGTTTGGATGTTGGAGGGACGTGAAAGAGGTATTGGATTCATGCTAAAAATCGAATATCCAGATTTTGGTGAATAAGCACGTTTTAAGGTCCCTAGAATCCTATTTTAACATTTTTACAATGATGTCTGTTTGTGCGTGTGTGTGTGTATGTGTGTGTGTGTGTGTGTGTGTGTGTGTGTGTGTGTGTGGATATTGGAGGAACGGTTTCTAAAATTCTATACGACTAAAGGCCAATTTAACAACGTATTACTTAATTTGACATTAATGAGAAGAGCTGAAAAAGTTTTGATAACAATTAGACAACCGGAAGTAGTAGTTTCTCAAAGAAAACTTCTGAATATTATTTTTTGGAAATTTAAGCTATTACAAATAGTAAAGAATATAAAATTCTCTATCCAATACATTGAACATTTTTATTATATCTTCTATAGATTTAGAGATAGAGAATTATAAATATATAAAATAATGCACTGTATAATGAGTCACTCAGATTATGGAAACCAGCTGAAAAATTAAAATGTTTATAATTGACAAATTGTCAGTGTCAACAATCCAGAGACATTACTGAAGACTTTTTCTACTATTGTTAACTCATTGTCTCATGGGGTCCCGTGGCCGCGTGCCTGAGTGTCTGGTCGCGAACCTGGGGGAACCGGGTTCGATCCCGACAGACGCCAAATATTTCCAATTTTAAATGGCAGAAAAAGTGACCCCTGTGGTGCACTCTCCACACCAGCTATGAGTGCCCGTGAGGTGACGCCTGATAAGCGCCCACACGGTAAAATATATCGTCATCATTACCGATGTCTACATGTGTTGTAGATACTGGCACACCCAGAAATGGGTAATATGCCGTGATGATATATATTTTTTTTTTTTAACTCATTGTCAATACTAAAATTCATTTTATTTGTTTTGTATACGCAGAAAGTAGATATGAAACTTTCGAAAATTACAATTTAACTATGCTAGCCATAAATTTAAAACAAAAAGATAAATGTAAAATACGTATACAATAACTCAAAAATACGTAGAGATACCAATTTGGTGAAATTATCATTGGATTTTGCAAAAATATGTCTGACATTTCTTGTACAATACCAACTTAAAAACAGATATCATTATCAATATTGTTAATATAACTTCATAAAGAAAAGGGAGAATATCTTTTCCCATTTAAATAATTCAGCCTGAACGCCTGAAGACTTTAACTGTTCTAGTACGAGCGCGCATGCGTTGTTTTACTCTGTGATCAGCAATCAGCAATCACGATCACGTAGTCTGTCTCGTCAGCTGAAGAATTTAACTTTCGTCTTTCTATGCTCTTGTTCTTTGCTCGCTTAACCGATAATCGAACGTTGATTGATATATTTCAACTTGTTAACTGATCCGTGAACGCACCAACACTGTTTGTTTAGAAGTGTTCAAGTTTGACAGCAAAGATTTGAATTATAGGATAGAATGGATGCTTCGAGGTTAGAAAGGTAAATCGTTTTTAGTTTCTCTCGTTTCTATTGTTGTTTTGTTTTCTGTTTTATTTGATTTTTTAAATTGGAGATGAATTTACTGTAGAGTTCTTGTAATCTTTTATAAATGTTAACTGAACTATGATATACAAATAGTTCTGTGGTTTAAAGCAAAAACAACCAATGACGAATGACAGAATTTGAACAAAATTGTGTAATCAGCTACAAAAAAGATATTTTTATGTACAAGAATAACCAAAAGAATGCAAAACAATTGGCATCCACTGAATCAATAATGTTTTATGAAAATCTGATGTGGCCAGCACATTACATTACGTCAATTCTATGTTCTATGCATTTTGTACAAATCCCATACCAGAAGTTCCTTGGAAAAGATTCTATTTATCCAGTAAAATTGTAACACAAACATATATTATTTTCTACAAATTTCATATCGGAAGTTCCTTGGAAAACATGCTATAAATCCAATAAAATTATAAGTATTACACAAACATACACTATGTAAATTGCACTTGACAATGACATCTGTCAATTAGAATTATTTGAATATATCAGTTGTTTCCATGATTATAGCAAAGCTGGCTTATTTATGAAAGTTAATCTCTTTATAATTCTTTAAAAAATGATATTTAACTGCGTTTTTTGAAGAGAAACTGTTAAGTACTTCAAATAAGGGAACTTCCAGTTGAACAATTATAAGCAAAATCTAAACAGTTCTTCATATGGATGTATAGAAGAGGAATACGAAAGAATTATAATTTTTAGAATTGTATAGCATTGGATTTATCGTCGGAGAAATTTTTGTCACACAGACACATACACACACACATACAGACATCATCGCAAAACTAGTAAAATCTTATTCTAGGGACCCTAAAACGTACTTTAAAAACTCACCACCGAATTTTTTGACCAAAGACAATACCTTCCTTACCTAAAGGTGACAGAAGGTAAAACATTTTAAATCAGAGGAAAAACAGGGTCTTACTTAACTCTTAAAATTACAAAATTCGTCACATTTGCATTCAACATTAATAGTGCAGAATATCAAATTTCATAGAACAATATTCAGTATTATTGTCACTTGTTCCCAAAATTACGATATGTGTACATTGGTTGTTTTTATATGAATACCAATGAATCTTTCAAATTACTTCTGGTGTATAATGGCGCTAAAATTACAAACTTATTTTGAATGTCATCTTACAAACAAATCTTTTTGTTTTACAGCTTAAAATTCTTTGTTAATTGTATAAAATATGACAGTAATAATTCCCCTCTTTTATAAATAGACTGATTGTATTTCTAAAAACAAAACAAATCTTATTTTGGCTGCTAGCCATGTTTGCATTCTATCTCACTTCCTCCTACGAAAATATAGTTTTATTTTCTTTTTGTTTTAAACACAATGATGCACCTAGTATGACGATGACGTAAGGAAAAAGTTGAATAACATTGTTGTTGAGTGCGGCATAATGGTATCATAGTGAGGTTAGGTGTATTAAGAGTGTTTATCAAGTGACGCAGCAAATCTAACGGATTTGAATATCTGATTGACAGAGATAGTGCTACAATTGATTGTGTTTTTATTATTATTATTATTATTATTATTAATTATTATTTGATAATTAGATAGGTACCATATTTGATACTAACTTTAAAACAGTGATATGCATGCTGTTTTAATAATTCAAGAAAAAGTTCACGAATAAAAAGAACTTTTAGAAATTCACAAAATTATGGACATAATTCTTGAAATGAACATTTTTAGTGCTACTGCCCCACACATTACCTTCCGTCAATTCTATGTATTTTGCACAAATTCCTTACCGAAAGTTCATTGGAAAAGATTCTATATATCCAGTAAAATTGTAACTCGAACATAACTATTTTCTCCAATTTCCAGATCGAAAATTCCGTGGAAAAGATTCTACATTTCCAATAAAATTATAACACGAACATATACTATGTAAATTGCACTTGACACTGACAAAGTCAATTTGAATATATCACCAGTTTCCATGGTTATAGCATAGCTGACTGATTTATCTCTTTAAAGTTCTTTAACTTTTTATCTATTGAATATGCCGTTTGGCAATCAAACGTTCTTTCATATTTATAATAACATAAAATGTGAGCTCTTCATATGAATGCAAAGAAGAGAAATATGAAAAAATTATTATTTTTAGAATTGTATACAGGGTGTCTCAATAAACTTGCTCACTATTGGTAACTTTTTTATTTGAAGAGGTACGAGGTTAGTTAAATGAGCAAAATTGTGCCATTTTATATTAGAAAATTGGTCATGTAGACAAAATAAAATTTGTGTCAGCGGTTCTCAAAATTTGGGACAATATATATATTTTTTAAATGGAACCATATATTTTTATTATCTCATTGGAAAGAGTATTTTTTTCTCTTTCCAATAAGGTAATGTTGTTTATGTACAATTTTTTCAAATAAACGAGTTATTTACGGTTAAAAATTTAAATTTTGTAAAATATTTTATTTGTTTTTTAGTCAAGTAAGCCATGGAAACAATTGATTCTTTGTTTGTTTGACGTTTAATAATTTCTCCCGTAAAGTTCTCTGTGTTTCATAATGTTTAATAACTTTACAAATGAAGAAAAGTTAGATATGATCATGCTATATGGAAAGTTATATCTAGACACCAGTTACTTAGAACGGTCGGCTCTCTTTCCAAAAGAGTTTAAATGTGGGAAAGAAATAATGGCTTTCAATTTGAATATTTTCTTTGTTTTGTTATTACTGTAAAATAAATTAATAAAATAATAATTTTATAAAAGACAATTGTTTCAATAGTTTACTTGAACTAATAAAAGATAATTTTTATATTTAAACGTAAATAACTCGTTTATTTGAAAAAATTGTACATAAACAACATTACCTTATTGGAAAGAGAAAAAAATACTCTTTTTAATAAGATAATAAAATATATATAGTTCCATTTAAAAAATATATATTTTATCCCAAATTTTGGGAATCGCTGACACAATTTTTATTTTGTCTACATGACCAATTTTCTAATATAAAATGGCACAATTTTGCTAATTTAACCAACCTCGTATCTCTTCAAATAAAAAAGTTACCAAAAGTGAGCAAGCTTATTGAGACATCCTGTATATAGTGTTGGACTTATCGTCGGAGAAATTTTTGTCACACACAAACATCGTAAAATTAGTAAAATCGTATTCTAGGGATCCTAAAACGTGCTTATTCATTAAAAGCTCAACACCAATTTTTTTGACCATGCAAACATAATACCTTGCTTACCTAAAGGTGACGGAAGGTAAAAATAAGGAATTATTTAATCATATAAAAAATAAATTATTGTTATTGAAAAAAATGTGTCGGCCATTGTATGTAAATTCTAAAAATGCCTTAATTTTGCGATTTTTTCAAAAAAATTCATATTGTTTTGGGATCAGTATATTTTGAAGTATCTACCATTGTATTGAAACATTCTGTATTTTACTACATAGACCCTATATGTTACTGTATTTCTGAATACTTGTAGTTATATATAATAATATTCTTATTTTGGTAGATAATATTCTCTTCAACTTTTTATTTTCTCTGATAATAAGGTTCATTAAAATATCATTATGAATGAAAAATGATAAAATTTAATTATAAAGTTTTGGCTATACCAAGTCAAAGGTTACCTCCAATAATCAAATATTGCAAAAAATTGGTTCCTGTTATTAATAAAAATGACATTCATTATGTAACATAAAAAAAAACGAAACAGATTAATTTTTTTTTCACGTGACAATCTTATCTACATATATGTTTTAATACAGATGATATCATTTACAACATGCAAAATAATATTATAGTACATATATACAGGGAAAATGGCATTTCCTCAGGTGTACGAGTATGTATGTATATACCTCTACTCGTAATACTATTTTTTACATTACAAAAATCTAATTTCTTATAAATATGAGCTTATGCACAAGACACATATTACTGTCAACAGCAACCCAGCAATCGGGCTTACTGAATACGATGCTATAGTTACGGCGCAGAAGCAAATTTATATAGCAGTTTTAATTAAAACGATGCCGCTTTAAAGGAAAACATTTCTTTTTAAGTAGAAAAAAAAAATTGAAATGGAATATATAGTTTTCATATAAATCATGTGTTAGATTTAAATGAATGCATTCTCCATTTTGGTTTTAACAGAAGCATGATTTTTACATCATACAGTAATGTTTTTCTGCAATGAAAACGGTGTAATCAAACATAAAACGGCAAATAACATAGGGAAAAAATATTCTCATCCAAAAAGTAGAAATTTTTTATTTGAAGGTACATATTCTCTCATGAAAATTTAAATATTATTAATTAATGTCATGGTGGGCACTTGGTGAAACATTATAAAAATAAAAATTATAATATAAATTAAACACTTGGTTGTTTCACAAACTTTATTTAAACGACGATCGTTTCGACCTCTCGTTCATTATCAAGTTAACTCTCGGTCATTATCAAGTTAACTTGATAATGACCGAGAGGTCGAAACGATCGTCGTTTAAATAAAGTTTGTGAAACAACCAAGTGTTTAATTTATATTATAATTTTTATGAAAATTTAAAGTTTTCCTCCAAAATAAATACTTTTCAATTAAAATACACAAAAACAAAGCTGAAAATATTTTTGATTTAAGAAATCTTTAACTGTCATTTTTGACAATGGGGTATTCCACCATAACAAAAAAATAAAACATTTTTTAAATAATTACTTTACGAGATATTTCATATTTGCTAAAAGGGGAAATTGACGTCATACAATTGTTATCTTTCTCTCGTAGCGTACTCAGAGCAGTGTGTGTGAGAAAGACAAATGTAGGAGGAATGTGACGTTACATTGATGTCTCGAAAATAAAATACTTTTAAACTAGGAACAATTAAATTTTTTTAATACTATGAATTGCTTCAAAATTGAATGAAGTTTTATTTATAATAATAAAAAAATTGAGTGGAATACCCCATAAGTAGTTTTTGTGAATAGAGCGAAGAACTTGAGATTATTTTACGAGTTCTTAAAGCGGTGAAAAATGATCAAGGGTTCCACTTTCATGTGCCTGTATTGTACAACATTCAGAACTTTGGATTCTTAACGTGTTGGGTTATGCAATTTTACGGACTCATATACCTGTAGATTTTTAATAAAGATAGCATGCTTACGTCCTGCACCGTTACCAATTAAAATGCAAATTAAATATGCATTAAACAAACGAGGTTCCAACCCTACGTTTCCTTTATATAAACGTATCAAACAGTTACTGGAAATAAAACAACAAAAATTTTTAATGTGATTGTCAGACTGAGAAAAGATTTTTAATTTTTAACGCAAAAATGATTTCTACGGGCTCTTTCCACCATAACTTTGAATGCCCGTGAGGTGATACCGGGTAAAAAAAAGATTGGCATAGGTACCCAGAAATGGAAAAAAATCTTAACCATATATTTATTTAAAAATTTTAAATTAACTATATGTAAGGTTGAGTAAACCGTATAATTACTCACATCAACGCGATGTGCGCACACGACAGTCACCTGTTTTCCTTCTTGCTTTTGTTTCGTGTTGTTTTGTTTCTTTTCTTGGGTATCGTGTTATGTGTTCTTATGCTCTTATTGGGCTGTGTAGTGTTATGTCTTCAGTGTTATACCATACGCAGAACAAAATAAAAAAGCAACAGATGGAAAAGATATGATTCATTTTCTTATGCAATGTATGGATGGCGTTTCTTTATTGACTCTTAAATTAAGAAGCTGAAGCATAAGAGATAATAAAATAAGATATTTTATTAGTAGAAACGTGGTAGAAACTAATTGAAGATACGTTTATATGTTTTATGGTATATGAAATAGAAGAATAAGTTGATAGTAATACATATTTGTTAAATAATTAATTTTAGTGACATAAAATGATAATAATAACTGTTCATAAAATTCACAGAATGAGGGGAATCACAATAATGTTTAAAGAAATTCGATAATACTGAATTTCATCAAGATAACGCTCTTGTTCACAGATCCAGAGGAGTCAAATACGTTAGTTTTAATGGGGGATTACACCATTTTTTTTTTATAATTTCATCTGAAAATATTAGGAAAACTAAGACTACTGATGAAAATCCGGTGAAAAAATTTCTATTAATAAGCGAGTTATGGTCTCCCGAATTTTGAAAAGATTGACGTGACGTCACATTTATGTGTTTTTATATCAAACTGTTTTCATCATGGACCTAAATGTTCTTGAAATATATGCTATTTTATTTACATAAAAATAAATGATTATTATAACACTGTATAAGTATACATACTTTATAATTACAGGTGTATTTAAATTATTAAGTTTAATGCAAGATATTTATGTTAAAATAAAAACTGTTTGGAAACTGTAGTACAGGAATGTTAGCCCCTCCTTTCGAATTTGAATTTCTTAACTTCCATTGGTAGTAATCCCACCTCCTAACACGCTATTTGTAATGCATGTATAGTCGGTTTCTCGGTCGCCAATCAAAATATTTTCATATTAGTGTCGAAGCGTTATAACAAAAAACCCTTTATTTCCGAAATATCTCAATTATACCATTTCATTTTTTTTTATTAATATTCGTTACTCAGCATATACATTCGTATTTTTTTACTATTTTCCTTTAATTCGATTGAGCCGTAATCCCCCATTATCATTTATATCTAAATTTGGATTAGAGCAATAAATTAACACAAAACACAAAAAGATAAAATGTTTTAGTTCTAATTGACAATGCATACACCTACAGATTTGTAAAAGTCAATAAATGTACTCAAATTGTTTGTATTATATTTCGAGTTCTCTGTAAAACAATGCGCCCAACGTGGGGCTCGAACCTACGACCCTAAGAAATTGATCAATTTATGTGAGTCCAGTCCAGTTATTAGTAAACTCTACCGTTCGCCGCCTAAGAACCAGAAGGTCGTACGTCAAATTTTGTGTTCCCCTGTTTGAGTGACCAAAAATAATGATTTTCCCTTGTAGTTAATCTCTTCCCACATATGTAGACCAGTGCTCACCACCTCGAAACGTCGGAACTGACAATTTAGAGATAACCAGTTAGAATTGACTAGTGATCAGTGATCAGTGCACAACGTACAGGTCTTGGTTCTCCTTAGGCGACAGTGTGGGAAGCCGACATGTGTAGGCTCAGCCCATAGACCTTGTAAATGATAGACATGTGGAATGAGTATGTCACTGGGTTCTTGACTCTGACATACTGGATTGTTTAATGGTTTAATTCTTCAGGGATGGGTAACGTCTAGGAATGACGATGGGTACCCGAGTACTCGGAACCTACCCGATAATAATGTACCCGGGTATAAAATTTCTTACCCGATTACCCGAAATGTACCCGCTGCCCGTTAATTACCTAATACCCTTTAATTACCCGAACAGTTTTCAGTTGCCGGAAAGATTGTATCAAAAAGAAGAGCTTTTTATTACCATACCATAGGTTATTAATATAATTTATGTTAATTTTTTTATAAAGATACAGTATATTATTTATTTGTATTACTTTTTATTTAGTAAATATATGTATTCAATATAATTTTGAATTTTATTAAAAAGTAAACTGCTAATATAAGGGTAACTGGTAATTAACAAATTAACGAATTGTGCATATGTACTTAAAGGATAACGGGTAATTAAAGAGTATCGGGTAATTAACAGGTACAGGGTACTATCCGGGTAGTTGTTTCGGGTACTCGGGTACCAAAATTATCGGAATTCGTCATTCCTAGTAACGTCATTTGGAGGTGTACAGAGAACGTCATTTGGAGGTGTACAGAGCGTATATCGAAAAGTGAGACATAGGAGATTTTCTTTGCGCAAACGTTAACTAATTATTTTAGGCAACAATGCTTCAAATAAAAATTATATAGATTTAAATTCTGCATCTAATTCATGTGAAACGATTATTTTAGCTCTTCATATAAACGTAAAAAATAATTTTAAAGTTACAGTTTTTATGAACTTTTAGACAGCCATGGATTTATGACGAAAAATAAACAAATGCGTTGGTTTAAACTGTCATTTATAAACACAAAAAGGTAAAATGTTTTAGTTCTAATTGACATTTAAAAACAATGCATTTGTTTATTTTTTTGTTATAAATTCATGGCCGCCTAGACTAAAAGCTCATAAAAACTGTAACTTTATAACTAATTTTTACATTTATATGAAGAGCTAGAATAATCGTTACACATGTTTTAGATAGAGAATTTAAATATCTATAACTTTTATTTGAACTATAAATAATTAGGTAACGTTTGCGCAAAGAAAAACTGAGTTCCCATGTTAAACGCCTATGTCTCACTTCGATTTACATCCTGTACATGTACAGTATAATATGCATACACCTACAGATTTGTAAAAATCAATATACTTAAATTGTTTGTCTATAAAACATTGCGCCCAACGTGCGGCTCAAACCTATGACCCTAAGAAATCGATCAATTTATGAGTCCAGTTATTAGCAAATTCCAGCGTTCGCCGCCTAAGACACAGAAGGTCGTATGTAACATTTCAGTTATTTTGAGTAAATTGAATTTCTAGATCTATCTATATAGATCGCTTTGTAGATGAATTACATTAAAAAAAATTAAAATTGAACCCCTTTTTCGTGTTCTCTATATCTATCCTATTGGGCTTCCAAATTATCAAAAGATGGCGCTGACGTCAAACGTCAAAATTCAAACGAATGGTACATTTTTCGCTGGCTTCCATAAGAGTACAATTGATTTTCGTAGTTTTTAATTTAATTTCGGATTTAGTATAGTGTTTTTGTTGTTCATTTCGGTAGAATTGAGTTTGATATTTCTTGTAGTAACAATTTAGTGATAGTTTTAATAATATTTTAGTTAATACGGTTAATTTTAGTAAGTAGTTGTGGATTAAGAGTATTTTAGTCATAATTTAATTAACAGTATATTGTTTTTTTTTTTTAATAGAAAAATATTTGATTTCCTTTACTTAGATTGTATTTCATTGCCGTAGTTGTACATATATTAATTTCTATCAACATAGCTTTACTTTTATTTAATTGTTTGTCTTTCATAATGAACTATTTTCTTTGCTTAGATTTAGATACTATTTGTAGATTTGGGAATTGTAGTGTATCATCTAGAAATATGGTGGAAGGCCAGTAAGTAATAAATAGTGGCCACATAATATTATGTGGTAAATATTTTCAGAGAAAACTCCATCGTAACTTTAACCTATAAATTGCATATCTCCTAATTTGTTCATTAACTTTTTAAAAAACAAAAACTTACCTGTTATATTAGCAGTAATTCAGATCCTACTAAGAATAAAACAATAATAGCCGAAGATAAAAGCGTATTAAAATTCGTATACAAGTAAATACAATCCCTGAATAAAACAACCACCTTCGTACATGTACACTTCACTCAGTTCAGAAATCTGCCACCAGTGGCGCATTTTAATTTTGGAAGCCCAATAGGACTAGCATCTTTTTGTACGACAATTGCAGTGCCAAAGCACAGAAGGTTGTAAATCACCGGTTACATTTTTATGTCCGTATTGTACAGGATGAAACAAATTTGAGTTCGTCATATAAAAACGTTCTTATTGTGCACGCTACAGAAAATTGATGTAGGTCTTTATGGGCCAAGTTTTTGAGACAACTTTTTAATAGGCACCACAGGAATTTTCCATCGTCTTTTGTTTTTCAGCTACAGGCTAAAACTTATTTTTCGGTTATTCTGAAAATACCTCATCTCCCTTTTATGAGAGATAAAAAAATGTTTAGATAAGTTTTATTCTGTTTTTTACATAGAATAAGGTGATGTAATTAGATTTTTTCAAAACAATAAATCTCGAGATATAACATACTATGTTTTAAATGGAAACATATGTTGAAAATAGTTTTATATGTTTTCTTATTTTAAGCTTTTTAATAATGTATAACAAGTCTACATTGTTTTGTTTTAAAAATGGATCAAATTTGAATTATTAATTTTTTGGGGTTATGTTTGTGTTATATCTGGAGAATTATTAAGGTTTGAAAAAATCTAATTTTTACCACGTTATTCTAAGTAAAAAACAATACTAAAGGTATCTAAACATTTTTTCTTTATCTCTCATAATAAGCAAGATATGAGGCATTTTTCAAAATAAGCGAAGAACAAGTTTTATCCTGTAGCTCAAAAACAAAAGACGATAGAAAATTCATGTGGTAGGTACCTATTAAAGTTGTCTCAAAAAGTTGGCCCATAAAAAAGACCTACATTAATTTTCGGTAGCGTGCATAATAAGATAGTTTTTCAAATAAGTTAACGTGCCCAGAAAGTTTATACAATTCGAGTACATTGATTGATAAGATATTAAGTTTCAAAATTTTAGTTTCAAACAATAGATCTTTAAATATAATAGTATTTTTTTGCAGAAAAATACTAAAAATAAAATTGGCATGATCTATCTAGTTTGCTGTTAACTGTATCGCCCGGCTAGCTCAGTCGGTAGAGCATGAGACTCTTAATCTCAGGGTCGTGGGTTCGAGCCCCACGTTGGGCTTTATAGAAAACTCACAAATATAATACAAATATACCCAAATCATTCAAGCAGCCAATGCACGTCATTAATAAAAATTGGATAAAAGTAACTAGATGTGACGACATACTGGTATGTTTGCAGAGGTTTTAGAATCTTTATGAAAAGAGTTATACAGATTGCAAAATAAATATTATATTTTCATCACTGTCTATTTCTATTTAAATTATTTTATAATACTAACTTTATTTATACTTATGTATGCCATATAAAGGCAATAAATAAATGTGAGTCGAATTTCAAAGAAATATACCGAATTCTTCTGATTGATTAGAAGTGCTACCTTTGGCAGATTCATAGATTTTGTGTTTGCGTTAACGGTCATGTTGCGTCGTTGCGTTGTGTTTAACATTACTTTATTATAAATAGGCCTTTTCAACGCACAAAAATGTTTCAAACACGATACAAATATTTTTCAAATAATAACTTTGACAGTATGAACATACAAATTATCAATGTTGCCAACTATAGCAACAATTAAACGAATAATATGACGTTGATGTACATTATTTACCGTGAGTATTTTTTAACATGAAACATTGGGTTTGTCATATCCATGGTTACGATTTGACATTTGATTGACAGCAATGTATTTGCCCGTTCCATTTAAAATGAAACATAGGGAACGAATTTGACATTTGATAAGACGTCAAAAAATATAGTGTGCACCTTGTGCCCGAGTGGTTTTCTGACTCGGCTAAATTTCTTACAATATTTAAATATAATACTTCTGTCAAATTCTTTCCCCATTTGCCATTTTAAATGAGACAGACAAATACATTGCTGTCAATAAAATGTCAAATTATAACTTATAGGAAAATTAAACGGTTATCTGTCATATTGACAAGATTAATTTTGTTTAAATAATTATACTTGTTTTCTAAAAATTAAATTTAGATGTAGAAAAATTACTGTGTGCACCTGGAGCCCAAAATATGTTTTGTGCTCTCGAGTGGTTTTCTGACTCCGCTATGTTTCATTTTAAATGGAACGGGCAAAAACATTGCTGTCAATCAAATATCAAGTCGTAACCATGGATATGTCAAACTCAATGTTTCACGTTAAAAAATACTCACGGTATATATTATTCATGTCATATACGATAAGTAATTAACTCTACTATTCATCTTAATAATAATTATATAAGGCTATACACTTTTTGACGGTTAAAAATGATTAATATTTTATTTCATTTTTCACTATTAGTGATTTTAATGCATTAAGGTTTTTACACTAAGTGATGACGTGCATTTGTGTGCTTGAATGATTTGGGTATATATTAAATAATAAATAACCCACAAATCAATTTTCGGTAGCGTACATAATAAGTAAGTTTTTCATAAAAGGAACTTGAATTTGTTCCTGTACATGCTACTTCCATAATTTCTATTCTGACACATTGTGTAATAATATCGCTTCTGAAAATTACATATTTTATCTTGCCCCCTGCGAAATTACACACTCCCTACTACTGAGTTTTGCATACTTAGAAGTTAATGACACTCATTCGCACTTAATGTCTAGCTATTAGCATAACCTACTTATTTTACTTTACTAATATGGTACTCCCTCCAGAGTTCAGAAAAAAGATTATGCACGTCACTGGAAGCCGAAACGAAAACGCGTGTTTTTTTTTCTTTTTTCTGATGCATTTTTGTTGTTTATGAAGACATTTTACCGCGTAGCTCAGTGGCTAGAAGTCAAGGTAATGGAACCACAACAACATTAGTGGTTTGAACGTTTAAACGTGAAGAAATTTAACCTCACTGTTGGTTTTTACTTAATGTGGGTTTCAATTACTGAAAAAATTCAAAGAGGTTCTTCAATATAACAGATTCAAGAATGTATATCAAACATTAGTTTTGTTTTTCTTGGTTTACATTCTTGATAAAGATAATAGAAATTTTTATAAAAAATATAATTGGCACACCCAGAGAAGGATAATGAGTCTTGAATCTATATTTATATATACACGGTAAAAAATTACGCTCGGGTTTGACTTTTGTAGTAAAAATGATATTTTCATTAATTAAACACTGTAGCAATCTTAAATACAGTAAGGCCCGTTATTTTCATCATTTCATGTCTGGTTAAAAAGAGCATATGCGAATGGTACATCGTTGAAACAAAATAAAAAATCTGATGTGGCCAGCACATCACCTTCCGTTAATTCTATGTATTTTGTACAAATCCCATATCAAAAGTTCTTTGGAAAAGATTCTATATATCCAGTAAAATTGTAACACGAATATAATCTATTTTCTACAAATTCCATACCAAAAGTTCCTTGGAAAAGATTATATAAATATAAATAAATATATCACGGCATATTACCCATTTCTGGGTGTGCCAGTATCTACAACACATGTAGACATCGGTAATGATGACGATATATATTACCGTGTGGGCGCTTCCAAGGCGTCACCTCACGGGCACTCATAACTGGTGTGGAGAGTGCACCACAGGAATCACTTTTGTGCCATTTAAAATTAGAAATATTTGGCGTCTGTCGGGATCGAACCCGGTTTCCCCGGGTTCGCGACCAGACACTCAGGTACGCGGCCACGGGACCCCATGGAAAAAATTCTATAAATCCAATAAAATTATAACACGAACATACACTATGTAAATTGCACTTGACACTGACATCTGTCAGTTAGAATTATTTGAATATAATATAAAATAGACAATAAGATATTTTTTCATATTGAAAATTACATAAAATACGAAATAATTATAATTTTTAGAATTGTAGTACCTATTGGTGTTATCATCATACACACACACACACACACACACACACACACACTCACACACACACACAGAGAGAGAGAGAGAGAAAGAGAGAGAGAGAGCGAGAGAGAGACGTATACACACACACACACACACACATATACAGACGTAAACGGTGACGGAAGGTAAAAAGTGCTGTAGAGATGTGCATACCTAAATTCAGTATTGTTTATACATTGCAGTTACTTGCGAAAATTGAATTTAGTAAATTTTAAAATCTAATGGTTTTAAGGGAAAAAAGTTGTAGGGACTTTTATCTTTTCCAAAACGGATATTAACTATTTTTACTCTTAACACCTACTGGGAAGGAGGTATTTTAAAAAATTGATTATTTGCATCATTTTTCTAACATGGCAGTGCTTCCGGAAATGCACCAAGGTCGAAAACTTGGATTTTTTATTAGCACCTAACAACTCTATAAAACATATGCCCACGACTGGACTACGTGCCGTAGCCAGATTGAATATCCGTCTTTTTATAAAATGCCTAGAAATGAAATAATTTAAATAAGTTAAAACTCTTTGGGTTAAAGTTAATAAATAAAAAATAATGATCATTCATCAAATGAAATGGAAGCCATGTTACATACTTCACTTGTAATAACCTAACCTAATCTAACCTATAAATTCAACTTATTACAAAAACCGAAACTAATTCATTACATAAATATCTCTCCATATAGGGGCATATGTAGGTAGCAGCCTCGAAAAAGATAATGTTCCTATAACCCACAAAATCGTTTTCTATCTACAACCAGCCGCGATTTAATTAACAAAACACAGATTTGACTAATTCAACCATCGAACCGGTTTGGAAGAAAAAAGTGAGAGTCGTAATCAACAGGTGGCGAGAATAAGGGTTGTTTACCCTTCAAGGAAGTGAGAATATACACCCCTGGTTAACAGGTGGTTGAAAAGATAAACACAAACACGAATAGTTACTTAACCAATCATGGAATGTGTCAATACAGGCGATTAATAATCGAGACATTTTAATTGTTTACGTAGATGATTGATTTTATTGAATGGGGTCCTATACCATTTTTCTTTTATTTTTTTTCTGTAAGAACAGGATAAAATAAGAATTTTAGTGCAAACGCGACTTAAAAATTTTACGTAATAAGCGAGATATGAATTTTTAAAGTTTAAGAATTTGTGCGTGACGTAGCAGGTACTAACTAGTGATCGACAAACAATGGGACAAACTGTAAGTTATAGAGGGAACAATTTTTTTCTTGTTTGCATAGCTGAAATGTTTGTAAATAAAAACTTATACGTTATATTCATGAAGAAATTATTATTAAGTATAAATAACGTAAATAATAACCTTTTTTCCTAATAAATTATAGAACATTGAAACAGTTTGCCTGTTTTGAAATTTCAATATTAATTTTCTAATATTATTATTAATTTAATTAATATGACAAACTTGTTAAATGTTTTGTTAGGTTATGGAACAACATGACATTTCATATTCTTTTAAAGGTGACCGCTACAGACGCGCGAATCTCCTTTTTAAAATCAGGCGACCAATCAAATTCTTAGTACGTAACGCGTCATATCGAATTAGTAATCATCTTCAATCGCTTATAGTTTGTGACCTAGTCAATATTTAAAGAAAATTTTTTCACTAATATTCATTAATTTATGTATATTTTCGTCTTCTTATTTAAGATAGTTAAAATATGACTATGGTATAGGACCCCATTGGAGAAAATCTAATATTCCATGACAAATCTTTTTAGGTTAGTAATGTTTGACACTTACACCTCTATTCTCCAAGTTTTAAGCTGAACCTCATTTTTGAATTAGCGAATTCTACTCTAATTTTGACAGTTTATATCTTAAAATATAGTCTATTCCTAGTATATATCTACTTTTTTTTGATAAAATTATGAAAATTAAATTTTGAATACCGGAATAGAATAGAATGCACTAGTCCAAAAATGAGAATTAGCTTAAACTTTTTTGAGAATCGGGCTACTAAAGTTGTCACATTGTTTACTTATACTAAAAATGGTTATTAATAGAAAATCAATCGTTAGTCGAAAATCATTCGTAATAGAAATAATTAATAAACACTTTTCTTTAAATTTAGACCTGGTATTTTCACGTCTGGTTAAATTATCTATTAACAGTGAGTTAAAATGAAAAAATTGACATGCATATGTGTAATAGCTGTTATCTTTTTCATTTTAACTAACAGTTAAGTTAAAAGACGAATTAACAAAGAAAATACCTAAATCATTTATGAAATTTAAAAGATAAAATATTTTAACTTACCGCAGATGCGCAAGCAATCAGGCCCAGTAAGGACGCGATAAATCTAAAAAAAAAGACATTTTTTTTTATACAGAATGATACGAAAATAATGTTTCATAAATTATTTTAACGATAGCTACATTGCATGAAATGCTATAATCATAATCTAAACTTGTGTGACTAAAATGTTCACATATTTTAAGATTAAATTTCTCATTATTAAGGATACTTTGGAACTCCAACTATGCTGGAATTCCGATTGAAATTCGAAATTCTGAGTGTTTCTGTAAGCTTGTAAGAAAGTAATTTCTTATTATATGAGTTGGTATCATTACAGTAAAGTACTAATTGGTCCACTTTTATTTAGATTTACAAATATACCTAATTATGAAATTTCAGAATTCCTCAAAATTTCAATTTAAAAGGAAGCATGTACCTATCCTTATTTGTATACCGGGCGTCCACTTGGTATCCGTTACTAGAGAATACAATATTTTTTTCACTCTTGTCAATAAATATTTTTTTTACGTCTGGTAAAAAAAGTACACTTTTTTTCATTAAAATGAATTTATAAAGTATGTCTTTTTTTAACACAATAAAGGTGTGAAAAAAAGTTACTTTTTTTTAACGCTACAGAGTGAAATAATGAAACGTTACGGCACTTTTTTTCACACTTTTATTGCAGACGTAAAAAAAAATTTGTATGCAATTCGAGTAAAAAGTGTCTTATTTCACTCATCGGATTTGACGAATTCGCCTACGGCTCGTTTGGTCAAACTTTCCTATTCGTGAAATAAGACTATACTTTTTACACTTGTTGCATAAATAACTATTATATAATTATTAAAAGTGTAATTAAACACAAAAAGAAAGTATAAAATGAGTTAATAATGGCATATTATTATAACATTCAAAATTAATTATAATAAATAATAATGTGTCAGAATTTTAATGTCAAACAAAAACAAAAATCAGTAATTCAATGACACTCTGAAAATTGCTTTAGATTGTGAATTTTTAATTGCGTTTTTTTTTCGTAAAATAAAAAGAATTTGGGATTAATTTTAGTTCCATATTATGTAGTTTTTAATTCTGAACAACTTTTTTATTTACAACTTTTCTCTAAAATTAATAGGTCGGAAACTACAGCAAAATGAAAAAAAATAACATTGTATTCCCTGTATAACGGATTATATTGACAATAATAATGAGAAAATGAATATATTCCATACAAAAATTATATAAAAAGCTGTCTTGTTATGAGTGGATGAGTATGTAAATTTAATATGTACCAACATGAGTGCATGTCTTATTATAATTGTAATAAATATTTTTTTTTAAATGAACATTAAAAATTTAATTACAACATTTAAAACCAGTAAAAATTAATTTTATTCATAAATTTTTGCAAAATTTTGTTGGCTAGGTACTAGAATCTTATATGCTAATTAGGACAAAAATTGGCCCGTATTCTAATCTTGCTTTTATTATAAAAGCGAACATTTGGAATTAAATGATGATCCGAATACTGATTTCGGTTTTATAATAAAAGTGGCACATATATAAAGGCACGTTTGTCATTGTACTATTATTATTGTGAAACAAAAACCGAGTTCAGCATATGGACCAATTTTGTTCCTGTATACAGAATTCAATTTTACAAGGGTCACGCTAGAATTATTGAGAGTAAGAAAATGAGATAAGTCTTGGAAAACAAAATTTGCACTAGTATTTCAAATAGTTATTTATTTCATTTGTAATTAAGTTGCAAAAAGATAGTTATAACTTAGTTCATTATTCATTGCGAATAGCACTCCATTCAATTTTTAGCGAAAAATTATAAAAGTAATAGAACACCCGCCATAGTTACTTGATTTGGCAAAGTGCGACTTTCGGCTATTTCTCGGAAAAATACGGGGTATATATAAGGTTTTCATCTGAAGAAGTTGATGCTGCACTAGTGTAATTTATGATTATTTTGAATTAAATTATAAATATATCATCACGGCATATTATCCATTGTTGGGTATGCAAATCTGCTTTGAACCCAGATATCGGTAATAATGAAATATTTGAACCATGCGTTCGCTTACCAGGCGTCACCTCACGGGCACTCATGGCTGCCGTGGAGAGTGCACCACATGGATCAATTTTGTGCCATTTAAAATTCGCAATAATTTTTGGTGTCACTCGGGATCGAACCCGGGTCCCCAGTTTCGCGACCAGACACTGAGGCACATGGCCTCGAGACCCTATTATTTTGAAAGCATTTCAAAAGGAGATCGGTTGTTGGCTGGGAGGTTTTCAGAAGAAAAAAAAATTATATATTATCCTTTGAGCATATTTGGAATAAAATTTAAAAAATATAATTCTAGCATGACTCATATTTGAAAAGTATGTTAATACTCTTAATATGTCATAATAGTTCGTTCTATATATGTTTTAATGTTGAAGTTTTACAAAAATTAAAATACTTTTAATTAACGTTAATTTTTAATTATAAATGAGCCTAATTATTACGACGAATAAATAAATAAATAAATAAATATATCATCACATCATATTACCCATTTCTGGGTGTGCCAGTATCTACAACACATGTAGGCATCGGTAATGATGACGATATATTTTACCGTGAGGGGCTCTTAAACGGTCTATTAATTTTAATATGCGAACCCCAAAGCGCGCGTTCCTAGCACCCCAGGTTCGTGTCAGACTCACCGCAATCCCCGTCCTTTCATGGCTCCACCAGCTGTGGGTCAGCCAGTCCCACCGGCGTCAAAATCTCACTCAGGATCACCAGTCTACATACACATATACGTGCATATATGCATACAAGCAAGCAAAGCACCAACCGAGAGTCTCTGACAGAACTTTTCCTGCCGCTCAATGTATCACACCGCGCACCAGAGCGAACACTAACCACAGCTTCCAGCTCGAAGAATCTGGAGCCGGCTTTCTCCCACTCCAAAACGACACAGGGAGATTCATTCGCGGGGAGAAATAGTCCCAGGATATAACCTCATTTTTTTGACAATCAATCAAAAACTAAAACAACAAACTTTATAAATGTTTATAACAATAAATTATAAACAAATTGTTGTTACAATAATTATAAATATGTTCCCATTAATGTTTTTTTGAAAGTAGTGTTTTCTTCCGTGTAGGAATATCCTGCGTTGGAGTGGGGAGAAGCAGAGATGGATCTCTTCGAGATGTGAAGACTTTAGTATGAAATGACGCGACGAGCAGCTCGTTGCCGGCTTAAAGCCGCAGCGTTTTTTATTTACGCGATTGTCGCTTTTGTGGGTTTTGTGACATTTGTGGACGCATCGGTAAGTCTTTTTACATATTTTGTAGGTTAGTTTGAGTCGAGGTTATGCTGGATTTTGACAGATTTAAATTGGATAATGGAGGTTAAAAGACTCGAGGCAAATACCGGCGGGACAACAAAACAAATGAATTATGAATGAAAAGTTTATTTATTGACAATCTTTTTTACAGAAATAGTTGTAATTTGTTTCAAACATATAAATATAAAAAATAATCTAATCTATTATTTTTTTTTGAATTCTGAAAATCAGCCAGAAATCGGGGGTTCCCCGAAACACGGATATATTTCAATAAATTAAAGATTTCATTTCAAAATTATTTCTTACCTAATATTTCCCATGGAATATAGAACCCCGTAGAATTGATATATTTGTAATAGGTACCTTAATTTATATTTTAAATACTAATTTAAATGTAATACATTTTTTTTTTCAAGTAAAAGTCAGATAAAATATAATGCGAGTAAGAAAATCAGATGTCCCCGGAAAACGAAATTTTAAATAAATATTTCCCTGTCATTTAAAATTAAGTTGCAAAGTTTAATTAGTAATCAATATTTAAAGTAACGTTGTGAGTGAAAATATGGAATTAACCAAAGAGCATTTTCTTTAATTTTTGGCGAAACAAGTATGAAAGTAATAGAACATCTGGCATAATCTTGAAAGGATTCCAACAGAAGATTGGTTGGGAAACATTCTAGCGCGACCCTAGCAAAATTAAAGAGTGGTTAAGTTACTCAAAAATAAACCACTCTTTGAAAAAATGGCTGTTAGGACCTCTGGCATGGTTAATATGTTGAGTAATCCTAATTTCTCTTTATTTTCTGAATCCGGTTTTGCTTCAAAATTTTACTACTGAAGATGAGAACATAATTTAGATAGGAAACATACAATTTGGTCATACGGAAAATAATATATCCATTTATAAGAGACACAGCTCACAGAACAATTTAATACAGAGTACAGCACAGGAATTGATCAATGTTCAATTTTCTTGCCTGTGCTGTGCGCCCTGTGTTTTTCGTGCATCTTCGTAATATTTCGTGCTAATTCGAATAAATATTTGTAAATATCGCTATGAGGTTGAAATACGTGTCAGTCATTTGTTGGTTAAAATGGACGACATCAAACTTATTTGTATAAATTTAATCATAAATAACAAAACCAAATAATAACACGAACTCGAAATCAAATCTGACAAAATTTATAAAAAAATTCACAATCAAAGACAAACATATGTTTTTCTTATTATTATTTGAAAATATGTTTTCTATGTTAAATTAATCTGTGCTAAATCATGTTCTATGTGTTAGTTATAAATTCATGTTTATATTTAAATTAACTTATTTATACAGAGTTGAAAATTAAAACTTGTTTTAATGTTAATAAATATAATTTAGAATAATCACATTACTATAACATAGAATTTGTTGACTATTAAACCTTAATGATACGTATTTTAATTTAAAACTAATAATAGCAAGTTAAAAATTAATAAATAAAAGTCATTTATTAAATATGTGTATGGCAATATATCCACGATTTTTGGATAATGGGGTTGATGTGATAGGGTTGGTCGAGGTATTTATAAGTAAATGTCTTTTGTTTTTGCGTGAGCCGTGTAGGAACGATGTTGAGGCGTCGGATCATAGACAGGAACTGCCAAGAACTGAGCGGGAAGAAACACATTGTCGGGATGTACAAATTCTCGGAAAACTTAAGAGAAAGCGGTTTGAGAATGCGAAGGTCAAACACATGCTAGGGATAAGGGATGAAGTGTACGTGACTTTTCGAGGTTGGGAAAGAAAGATGAGGAACACGGCTCGCATTTTATTTACAGCACAAATATATCCGAATTATTTACATTAACAATATACAACAATATTAACTAACAATAACAACAATAATAAAAATAATAATATATTTATACAAGATAGTGGAGTGGGTTAGAGCACCCACAGTACCCCCCTTTCCAGTGAAAATGTTTCACGAGAAACCAGCTTGGTACGGCTCCCTGAATCGTACTCTCCTTCCAGACCTCGTGGTGAAACGATCTGCACTGGGTTGAGGCGTAGCTGATACGGGATTAGCTGGTACAGGCGTAGACTCCGGAACATCGTGGACTGCTCCGGGCAGTTCGACGTACGTCTGCGTGCTAGGGAATACGTACTCTTCCACTATGTACGCTGGCTTTAATCTGTCAATCGATATATTAATGTTACGGCCATTTATACAAACCACAAAAGTTTTATCTCCACGAGAAACTACGGGGAATGGACCGTTGTACGGATGTTGCAAGCAACGTTTTACTCCGTCGTGGCGCACGAACACCTGCTTGGCCGTGGCAAGATCTTTAAATACAAACGTCTTCTTCTCGCCGTGACGATTTGGTTTGACTGGGCGCAGTTTTTGAAATTGACTTCGTAGATCTCGTATGAAGTTGGCTGAGCTGCCGTCGTCTTCATTGGTGGATCTCTCCATAAGGAATTCGCCGGGAATTCGTAGCGGTTCACCGTACACCAGTTCTGCTGCTGAGGCGGAGATATCCTCCTTGGCCGCTGCACGAATGCCTAGTAACACGGTTGGCAGAATTTCTGTCCATCTAGTGTTTTGGTGACACTTAATCGCAGCTTTTAACTGACGGTGGAATCGTTCCACCATGCCATTGGCCGCTGGATGGTAAGCCGTTGTATGAAGGTGAGTCGTACCTGTCAAGCGATTCAAGTGCTTGAACAGGTATGACTCGAATTGTCGACCTTGGTCGGTCGTGACTCGAAGCGGTGTCCCAAAACGGCAAATCCAGCCGCTATAGAACGCACGAGCGACGGTCTCTGCCTCCTGGTCAGCCAATGGAATCGCCTCTGGCCAGCGCGTGTACCTATCAACACAAGTCAAACAGTAACGATAACCTTGTGATGGTGGCATGACGATGAGATCCAGGTGCACGTGCTCGAACCGTGCCGTAGGTGGCACGAAGGTTCCCAATGGAGCGGTGACGTGACGAGTCACTTTTGAGCGCTGACACTCGATGCAGGCGCGTGCCCACTGCCTACAGTCAGTTTGCATGGACGGCCAAACGTAGCGTTGAGCTACCGCTTTGGCTGTGGCTTTTATACCTGGGTGTGCCAAGCGATGAACAGCATCGAAAGCGGATCTTCGAAACGCGACAGGTACAAATGGTCGTACTGCGGGGCTGGCTACATCGCAATAGAGCCAAGCCTGCGACCCTGGTAGCTGGACCTTCTTCAGCTCGAGACTGGATTTCCCGCGTAGACACTCCTGAAGCTCGGAATCATTTTCTTGAGCAGCAGCAAGTGCGTGGAAATCGACAAGAGTCTCAAGAGTTTCTACACGAGACAGTGCGTCGGCCACAACATTGTCCTTTCCGGCTACGTGGCGAATATCCGATGAAAACTGACCAATGAAATCCAAATATCGGAATTGACGTGGAGAACATTGATCAGATTTCTTGGAGAAGGCGTATGTTATAGGTTTGTGATCCGTAAATATGGTGAAAGTCCTTCCTTCAACCATATGTCGAAAGTATTTCACCGCCTGGTAAATGGCCAAAAGTTCTCGATCGTAGGCCCCATACTTCTTCTCTGTTGTGCTCAGCTTCTTTGAAAAGAAAGCTAAAGGCTCCCAATCGTTGCCAATTCGTTGCTGAAGGACAGCCCCTATGGTGGCGTCAGATGCATCGGAGACGATGGCCAAATGTGCATCAAGCTCTGGATGCGCCAACATAGCCGCTTGAGTTAGTCCTTCCTTGGTTTTCTCAAAGGCTTCTTCAGCCTCCGGAGTCCACTTCACGGGTGTCTTGCCTTTATGGTTGCCCTGGAGCAACCCGTTCAGAGGTGCCTGTAGATATGCAGCCCTAGGTATGAAACGTCTATAAAAGTTAATCATACCTAGGTACTGCCGAAGCTGCTTCATCGTCGTCGGTCTCGTGTACGTTTGGATAGCTTCCACTTTCTCCGGCAGCGGCCGCGTACCTTCGCTTGACACACAGTATCCAAGGAACTTCACCTCAGGTTGGCCAAAAACGCACTTCGACGGATTCACTACCACTCCATATTCTTTCAGCCGCTGAAAAAGAATTTGAAGATGTTCCATGTGCTCTTCTGTTGACGAGGATGCCACTAGAATGTCGTCAATGTAGGCATAACAGAAGTCTAAACCTCTGAGAACCTCATCTATGAAACGCTGAAAAGTTTGTGCGGCGTTACGTAAGCCAAACGTCATAAATGGGAACTCAAAGAGGCCAAACGGCGTCGTAATGGCTGTTTTCGGAACATCTTCTTCAGCGACGGGAATTTGGTTAAAAGCACGTACCAAATCGAGCTTGGAAAAGATGGATTTTCCACGTAGTGTGTGGGCGAAGTCCTGGATATGACGCACAGGGTAACGATCCGGACACGTCCGAGCATTCAAGCGACGGTAGTCACCACACGGTCGCCACTCGTCTCCACTCTTGGGGACCATGTGCAAGGGAGAAGACCAACAGCTTTTCGACGGTCGAGCGATGCCTAATTTTTGCATCGTCTCGAACTCGCGTTTCGCTGCCTGCAGACGATCTGGCGCCAGCCGCCGTGGCTTCTCTGCTACCGGTGGACCTGGTGTAGTGCGGATATGGTGCCTCGTGTTGTGCTTCAGAATCCTCGGGCCACCTTCCGGTCGGGTAATTTCCGGGAACCTGTGGAGCAAGTCGTGGAATTCTGAAACACCAGAGATTGTTTTTATCGATTCTACCGCGCACTTCACTTTTTGTCCTTTCGACGTGAGGGATGTCTTTGAGTCTATAAGTCTATTATTTTTAACGTCCACTAATAGTTCATAAAACGATAAAAAGTCTACCCCTATAATCGGCTTTGAAACGTCGGCCACTACAAACTCCCACGCGAACTCTCTACGTAGTCTTATATCTAGCACTAAACTAATTGTTCCATACGTCGCGATTGACGTGTCATTTGCCGCGGCAAGTTCATATGACGACTTCACTCGTGGATGTCGTATTCGTGAGCGAGGATAAACGCACAAGTCGGCACCGGTGTCAACTAGAAACTCGACTCGCGTTTGTCGATCCGTCACGAAAAGTCGGCGTGACGTCGGGCTTGCATCGCTGGCCGCCATCAACGACTGCCCTGGTCGTTTCCCGCCATTTCACGTTGATATGCGCATGGCGATCGGCATCTGTTCGCGCGCGTGCCAAATTTGTTGTGGTACCAACAATTGCCGTTTGATGGCTGGCTCCGCGAATTGGAACGTCCTCGGCTCCGCGATGGCGTCCGTTGGCGTCCTCTCGAGCGTGGTCGACGATCTCGTGCTTCCAGCTGATCAATTCTTTTGATGAGCTGCTTCATGGTTTCGTGGAGCTCCTGGTTGGGGTTTCCGACCGCTAAGCACTGGCTGAATGAAGACATCATGTCGTGAATCTTATCTGCTGATTCAGCCATTTTGTCAAGCGTCATCCCAGTGTGCGTCGCTAAGATTGGACGCATGTTTTCTGGGAGACGTCGTAGCCAATAGGTTTTGAGAAATTCTTCAGTAACCGTTGTCCCTGCTAATCTCTGCAAATGCCTTAGGAATTGAGATGGAGTACGATCACCAATTTCTTCACGTTCCAGAAGTTGTTGCAGCCTTTGATTTTGAGAAATCGATAGGCGATTGACGAGCGCGGTTTTAATTCCGTCATACTTGTCGGTTTCGGCAGGATTTGTCAAAATATCCTCAATTTCCTCTAACTGTGCTGAATCTAATGCGCTGACCACATAATTATATTTTGTGGCGTCGTCTGTTATATTTGCTTGAGCAAATTGAACTTCCAGCTGGATGAACCACAACTTGGGTTTAGCTGCCCAAAATGGCGGTATTTTTACTGATTGAGCCATTTAGAGGAGATTACTTATTTCACACACAAAAAAAACTGAAATTGACGAACGCACCACTAAAGCACTTCACTCACTATATAAATCACGTATAGTTGCGTGTTCACATCACGTCGCGGGTCACCAATTTGATGTGATAGGGTTGGTCGAGGTATTTATAAGTAAATGTCTTTTGTTTTTGCGTGAGCCGTGTAGGAACGATGTTGAGGCGTCGGATCATAGACAGGAACTGCCAAGAACTGAGCGGGAAGAAACACATTGTCGGGATGTACAAATTCTCGGAAAACTTAAGAGAAAGCGGTTTGAGAATGCGAAGGTCAAACACATGCTAGGGATAAGGGATGAAGTGTACGTGACTTTTCGAGGTTGGGAAAGAAAGATGAGGAACACGGCTCGCATTTTATTTACAGCACAAATATATCCGAATTATTTACATTAACAATATACAACAATATTAACTAACAATAACAACAATAATAAAAATAATAATATATTTATACAAGATAGTGGAGTGGGTTAGAGCACCCACAGGGTATTCCACCATAACAAAAAAATAAGAAAAATTTCAATTTAACTTAAAGTATGGCTCAATAAAAAAAAGTTAAAACAATGAAAACATTTTTTAAATAATTACTTTGGGAGATATTTCACATTTCCTAAAAGGGAAAATTGACGTCTTACAATTGTTATCTTTCTTTCGTAGCGTACTCAGAGCAGTGTGTGTGAGAAAGACAAAAATAGGGGAAATGTGACGTTGCACTGATTTCTCGAAAATAAAATACTATTAAACTAGGAACAATTAAGATTTTTTAATACTACGAATTGCTTCAAACCTAAATCGTTTTATTTAAAATAATAAAAAAAATTGAGTGGAATACCCCATTGTTTGAGAACCTCTGATATAAGCTGCAGATCCCTGCAAATTGAGAGATTTTTACTATATTCAACATAGAATTTGTTGAATATGAAACGTTAATTTTAATTTAAAACTAATAATACCCTTCGAATATAGTTAAAAATTAATAAAAAAATTATTTATCAAATATATGTATGGCAATATATCCATGATTTTTGGATAATTGTTTGAGAACCTCTGTTATAAGCGGTAGATCCCTAGAAATTGAGAGATTTTAGTTGACAACCTGTATCTTTCAAATGCAAATAACATTGTCACAAGACAAAATTTATCGATATTTTACTACGATTAAATTTTCAAATTGAAAATATATAATGTTCATAATAATTCATCCATCCGTATGAATGAGCGTTCAGGGTTTTATTTTCTTTGCTGTACGAGTACATATCATGCATGGTCTTCTTATTTGAACATAATTAGAAATAAGTGGATAAAAGTCCTACATGCCGGAAATAATATCAGGTTGTATTTATGTGACAGTTAAAGGAAAGCATTTAATAAGTTTTCATTTATTTTAAATACTTTGGAGTTAATTAACCATATTTGTATGTATATAACGCCCACGCAGTGTACGGTACAGGATAATGGAATTTACTTTAGGTGGTTTTATATAGGCAGTTTTAATAAGTATTTTTTGTTTTATATGACATTGGTTCAATGGATCCCGATTCCTGTAGTTTAAGGAAGGTAGTATAGTTTTTTTTTTACAGCTATACTTTGTTCTCTTATATAAAATTAAACATATATTAACTACAATATTTTTACCTTCCGTCACCTTTAGGTAGGAAGGTATTGTCTTTGGTCAAAAAATTCTCTGAAATAAGCACGTTTTAGGAACCCTAGAATACTATTTTATAATTTTACAATCATGTCTAAATGTTTGTATATATATACAGTGAAAGCTCTCATAAGCGGACACCGATGGTTCCAACTTTTTTGTCCCCTTATGGGAGATGTCCGCTTACAAGAAAGCTCTATTTAAAGATATGAAAAAATTAATAAATGAAGTACAAATTTACTAAGAACTTTTTTTATTGAAAAATATGCACTTGCAGAGTATGTTTATGTACATTACATACTTTAAAATAGTTCAAATATATCTAAAAATAATAATAATGATAATATGTACGTGCTTGAAACTTAAGATTGAACACAAAACAAAACAACATATTTTAACATACCGAAAAAGATTATTTTTTAAAACAATCTGATATTTTTAACTGCTTCAACTTTCTACATTTTTCTTGTAAAAAATAATGTTAATAATGCGACTCAATATTTTTTAGATGTTCAAACGCAATAAAATCTTCTTTTGAAAACTTTTTCCAACGACCTTCAAGGTCAATAAAAATGCTATAATAGACTTACCTTTCACCTCCATTTTCTGCCTTAATGTAAAAAAAAACGTTTTCCTGGATGCCATTATCACACAAGTTTCAAACTATGAATCTCGGAGCCACGTAAAACATTGCATTTCTGTAAAATAGGGGAACCCCCTGTGTTAATGTTACCTTCAGAGGATATACTGAGGAGGCTATTTATGAGGTCCCGTAGCCGCGTGCCTGAGTGTCTGGTCGCGAACCTGGGGGAACTGGGTTCGATCCCGACCGGCGCCAAATATTACCAATTTTAAATGGCACAAAAGTGACCCCTGTGGTGCACTATCCACGCCAGCAATGAGTGCCCGTGAGGTGACGCCTGGTAAGCGCCCACACGGTAAAATATATCGTCATCATTACCGATGTCTACATGTGTTGTAGATACTGGCACACCCAGAAATGGGTAATATGCCGTGATGATATATTTATTTATTTTTATTTCTATTTATGACGGTTTCGGAGTTTCGCGTCCGGTCATGAGAGCGTTTCGGGCGTGTCGGGAAAAACTGTGTTGTCCGTGTCCGTCCGGTAGAGAGTGCGCTTATGAGAGGGCGTTTTATACGAGTATATGAATTGATACCCAAAAAAATGGTTCCAGAAAAACTGTTATGAGAGGTGTCCGCTTATGGGAACTTTCACTGTATATATATATGTGTGTGTGTGTGTGTGTGTGTGTGTGTGTGTGTGTGTGTGTGTGTGTGTGTGTGTGTGTGTGTGTGTGTGTGTGTGTGTGTGTGTGTGTGTGTGTGTGTGTGTGTGTGTGTGTGTGTGTGTGTGTGTGTGTGTGTGTGTGTGTGTGTGTGTGTGTGTGTGTGTGTGTGTGTGTGAGTGTGTCAAACATTTCTCCGACGATAACTCCAATATTACAATCCTAAAAATTATAATTCTTTCGTATTCCTCTTCCTTACATCTATATGAAGAGGTGATTAGATTTTGGTTATAACTGGTCAACCGGAAGTTCCCTTATTTGAAGTTCTTAACTGTTTTTCTTGAAAAAACGCAGTTAAATACCATTTTTTGACATTTTATGTTATTATCCAAATAATATCTTATTGTTTGTACGGTTTGATTATACCTTTTCCTTCGTATTCAATAGATATAGAGTTAAAGAATTATAAAGGGACTAACTTTCATAAATCAGCCAGCTTTGCTATAATCATGAAAATAGCTGATATATATTCAATTATTCTAATTGATAGATGTCAGTGTCAGGTGTAATTTACATAGTGTATGTTCGTGTTATGATTTTATTGGATGTATAAAATCTTTTCCAAAGAACTTTCGGTATGAAATTTGTAGAAAATAATATATCTTCGTGTTACAATTTTACTGGATATATAGATTCTTTTCCAAGATACTTTTGGTATGGGATTTGTACAAAATTCATAGAATTGACAGAAGGTAATGTGCTGGCCACATCAGATTTTTTTAGGCGAAGTATACCAAAACGTAAATAATTATTATGAAGAAGAGAAGCTTCATATTTATTTATAAATATTTCTTTTATTACCTTTCGTCACCTTTAGGTAAGGAAGGTTTTGTCTTTGGTCAAAAAATTCGGTGGTGAGTTTTTAATGAATAAGCACGTTTTAGGGTCCCTACAATTCGAATTTACTATTTTTAAGATGATGTCTGTATGTATGTATTTATGTGTGTGTGTGTGTGTGTGTGTGTGTGTGTGTGTCCGCGTGTGTGTGTGTGTGTGTATGTGTGTCCGTGTGTGACAAATTTTTCTCCGACGATAACTCCAATACTACAATTCTAAAAATTATAATTCTTTCGTATTCCTCTTCTGTACATCCATATGAAGAGTTGATTAGATTTTGGTTATAATTGATCCACCGGAAGTATCCTTATTTGAAGTTTTTAACAGTTTTTCTTAAAAAATGCAGTTAAATATTATTTTTCGACATTTTGTGATTATCAATATGAAAGAATATCTTATTCTCTTTACGGTTTGATTATACAGTTTCGTTCATATTCAATAGATATAGAGTTATAGAGACATTAAGAGAGATTAACTTTCAAAAATTAGTCAGCTTTGTTAAAATTATGGAAACAACAGATATATTCAGAAAAATTTAATTGACAGATGTCAGTGTCAAATGCAAAACCAAAGTTGAAAGTATAGGGTCAGAAAGTTATGTGTGAATGTGATAGAGTGTCCCTCCAAAGAGAAGAAGATGGAAGGACTGATGATTTGAGAGAGGAAGAATTGTGTGAAGAAGATGCGTTGGACAGGAATGATTAAAAGAGAAGAGTAAGAAACAGCGACCCCTAATAAAATAGGGAAAGGAACTTTCGGTATGGAATTTGTAAAAAATAGTGTGTTCGTGTTACAATTTTACAGGATATACAGAATATTTTTCAAGGAAATTTTGGTATGGTATATATACAAAATACATCGAATTGACGGAAGGTTTTGTGCTGGCCACAACAGATTTTTTAATAATGTATTTGTTCATAATATTCTCAACCATATCAATTAATTTCCTCTTCTACATTCTACATCCAAAAGAATTTCATTAAATTTCACGTCTCTATAATTACTTTCAATTACCTTCCCCATAAATACTCTCCAAATTTTATTGAAACATAAATTTAATTTCCCATACCTCCCATTCTTAAAAAACATTAGAAAAAAAAAACATTTTCCAACCTTTAATCTGGGCTATGCGTGAAGCGTAAAATAAATAGCTACGTGTTTGGTACACGTGTCAAAACCCCGTGTTCGTTCTCTAACACCCGGTATATATATCCACACATGCATTCAAGATGCATTCTCTTCAAGACCGGTTATAATTAGTAACGCGTAAATTGACGGTTTAGGGTTCAAATTCCGCTCAGGAAGAATCAATTCTCACAAGAATGAAAACAAGAAATTAGTTTCGTTTGATGAAGAAAATCTATTCGAATAAGATTAGTATGTATTAATAGAATTAAATTAGGTTAATTGATATTGAAATTATGACCATATACATATGATGTTTATGGATATGTTTATGTATAAAAATCAAATATTGAATATATATCAGGTACCTATAACATACACACATTAAAATCACCAGGTAATATAAACAAAATTTATACCTTTCTTTGAATGGTGATAATAAAAACAATTTTATGTATTCGTTATCATACCTAATAAATATTGATTTTATTAAGAACATATACATTGTTAAAGTTTGCGATTTGCAGAACTTAAGTTCGATTCGGCCCCAACAAGTTTCGTACCCAAAGGGCCGCTATTATAAACGTCTAGTTTAGATCCACAGTACATTTAATAAAATGAACAAATGCAACCCTAATTTTTGGCAGCAATGATTTAAATGTTATAAAAACTTGGAGATTGATTCGAATTTGTTCATTTTATTAAATTTACATTTACTGTGGATGTAAATTCAACTGGGAACTGGGCGTTTATACCTAATACCGACCCTAAATATGATTAAACAAAAGCAAAATGAGCAAAAAGTATAGTCTGAAGATAGTCCACTATATTTTTTAAATATTTTTTTTATGAAACTTCATCTAAACTGAAAGTGATACGTAATTTTAGAAAGTCTTTATTATTATTCGTTTAGCCTTAATGACTTTTTTAATATTCTATGTCGTAGATATAGAGATGATTTTGTTCTCAAACTGTGAACTTTGGTAATAATTGAAGTCACACAAATTGATCTTTTTCAGCACTTATAAAAATATATAAATATGTTAAAATAACTCTTGTAGTTAATAATTAAAAACTAATATGGAATCTTAAGGTAAAGTTATAACTAAAGAAAAAACAGAGCTGTTTTGACCTCTGTCATGGTTTGCATGCTGAGTAATCTTAAGTTCTCTGTTTTTACTTTGTAGTTTCTACTGATGATGAGAACGTAGTTCTCGAAATGCGTATATAGTTTTTTAAAAGTATTGTTAAGGTTAAGGGGTTTTTTTCTTTACTTGTAGTTAATAATTGGAAATATGGGTAGATAATAGCAATATAATAACGTAATTCTAGTGGCGATAGTAGTAAAAGTAGAGAGATTTTGGACCAGAATAAAAGTATGACAATATACAGAATGAGTCACCGAAATTGCCTTCTTTGATATCTCGCTTATCGTTAGAAATACAGCAAAAATTTATTTACCGAATTTACTCGACTACACAAGGGGCACAACGTAAAATTATTTTCACATACATATACAGGTTGTTGCATTACAGCTGGGCGAAAATTATTTTTGTCTATTCTTAAATGGAACACCCTATATATTTTTATATATTTTGAATTGTATTACATTCCTCTATACGAACATATAAAATTTGTTTTAGTTTTCCGCGGCGTTGCCAAGTTATTCCGTTTTTTCTCTAAAAAAGATCTAAAACACGCACTGCTTTATAAAGGCATACTGAAGTTATTTTAATAGTAAAAATTAAGATTTTTTTTCTGTACAACTATAAACTATACTCTATGTTTTCGTATACTTTCTTTTACATATAGGGTGTTAAATAAAGCGAATCAAATTTAATGAATTTCAAATGGCCATAACTCGTCATTTTCAAATGGAACACCCTATATTTTATTATTCAGTTGTGTTCCTTTTTGTATTCTCTTTAAATGTTATTAAGGGTATATTATACCTAAAACCAATAATTTCGGAGATTTTCACAATTAATTATATTCTAAATTGATGATATTATGAAAAGAACTAATGAAATTTCTCGGGGAAAACGCTAATTTTTTATAGCAGCTGTAGACATGTGTTTTGCTCTTATTTGAGCTCGTCAGTATAGCATATCTAGTTAAAAGATGTACATTAACTAGAGAGAAAATAAAATATCAACTAACAAAGATAGCACCAGCAGGTAGGCAACTAATTAATGTCGTTTTAGTCCAAGTCACCACAGAATTGGTTTTGTTCGGTTAATATATAAAAATATATAGGGTGTTCCATTTAAGAATAGACAAACAATTTTTGCCCAGCTGTAATGCAACACCCTGTATATGTGAAAATAATTTTACATTATGCCCCTTGTGTAGTCGAGTAAATTCGGTGAATAAATTTTTGCTGTATTTCTAACGATAAGCGAGATATCGAAGAATGCCATTTCGGTGACTCAGTATAGAGATGGGTATTAAAAACTCGATTATTTTAAAAACTATAATAATTATTTTTAAACCTTAATAGTCTTTATCATACAGTTTTAAGGTGTGTGTGTGTATATACATATATAAAAGGTAATATAAATGATCCATGTTCTAATTTGTTATTTTTTTACCTCTACAATAAAAGTGTGAAAAAAGTGCCATAGTGTTTCACCCGTTTGCTCAAAAAAAGTGCACCATTTTTCATACTTTAGAGAGCCAATTTAATGAAAAAAATGTACTTATTTAGCAGACGTAAAAAAAATAATTTAAATTCAAATTCTGAGTGTGATTTGAATAACCCAGGTTCGCTCCCGACCTGCCGGCGAAATGTACACAAAACTATGATTATATTATAATTAATACCCATAAGTGACAGAATTTATATATTAATTAATTACGGTACTCAAGATTAAAAAGTAGAAGTTTATAATGAATACCTTTATGTGTATAATTATATCGGTTTATGTTTCATGGGTCGCTAGATTAATACAGGTCACTCTTTTGGTAGCACAGATTACTATAGATCAATATGCAAATTTTTATGAATATTAATAATTGTGTAATATAAACAATTAAACATGCGGAAAATTACACTTTTACAAAATAATATTTTAATAAAATATACACAAAATTTTGTAAACTCATAGGATTTCACCATAAAGAATGGGCTACTTGCGTGGTACTGAAAATCCGATTTCTGTCACTATATACGTAATGTTATATTGAAAACATATATAAAAATATAAATTTTATTTTGAAATAATTATTTGATTTTTACTAAATTAAGAAAGAATTTTTTCTGTGACGTCTTTATATTGAACTGGGGAGGGGAAGCATGTTTAAGAATGTTACCAATAGATGGCATGCCATGCGAGAGTTTTAATTTGAATTTGACATTAGTTCATTTTTCTCTCTCTCTGGTCTCTCAAATACATTAATTACTTTATAAATAAACACATAGGTAATTACTTGTATTTTAAAATATCGATACCAAAAAGATAAACTAAAATACTAACCTCCAAACTATTGTTGAAACGTCAAACAGGTGATCTACATTATTTTTGTGTAACTATTATTGTGGTCCGGATGCGGTTATTCGCTACCGAAAATCGGTGACTTTAATATGTTCTTATGTATGAATGCTATGATGATTGTGTACAAGGCGAAAGAAGAATGTTGTTAAAGTGAGTCAGCTGAGCTCTTACTCTTATCCTTTTTCTTATTGTTACTATTGTTTTCGGGTTTTTGCTAACCCACTAAATGGGACACGCGTGATTTTTATGTATGTATGTATGTATATATGAATGTATGTATGTATGTATGTATGTATGTATGTAGGTATGTATGTATGTATATAAGATTACAGAATTGGCTCAGTAGTCATTTATAACAGTTGATGAAACAGATATAGGGGAATCCCAGACATGATAAGCTACACGAGTAAAATTTTCTGAATAAAAAACCGTCAAATTATTAAATTGTAGATCATCATTTTCAATATTTTCATTTATCAATATAAAGTAATACTTAATGATATAATGTCGCATATAATTATAATCTCGAGCATGTGTTATCATTGCCCACGTGTTTTGGAACGACACTGTTTCACTGTTGCTCTTCTGTTTCTGTTAGTTAAAAATATAATTGAATCATCTTCATTATTACACCCGAGTGCAGTGTAAAACTGCTGTGAACTGTGACTCGCATATCTATTACTTCCTCTACATTATTGCGATATGGATATATGTTGCTGTAAATATGACTAAGAATAAATGTGAAACAAATGTGTAAGGAATCGTTATTATGTATGATGCATTTCTATATTTACATGAATAAGATGCGTTCTTCAGAAAATATTTTATTACTCTGATTATTTCACTTTTCTTTATTGATAATATATCTTTTTATTATCCCTGTATACCCATTCGAATTTGACTTTATAAATCACATACTAGTTCATATACACAATACACATTTGAGATGATGAAACCACTGGAATATAATTGATGAATAACAATAATTTCTTTCAAATAAATATAATGTGTTCAAATAAAAACCCAAGTCGGAGTACGCTATGAACAGAGACACATGTCTGATCATTATTCAATTCAAAAGTCAAGTTCTCAAAAATAAAATAAGACTCAAGAAGAAAAGCTTTGATTTCTTTAGATAACATTTTTGATATTATTTCATGTCAAATTGACATTTAATTAAATACTTTCTAATTAAGACATTGTCTCCGAGTTAGTTTTCTTTATGAACACACTGTAGTTTAAGTTGTAATACTACAGCTCGTACCTATACAGGGTGTTAAAAAATAAGTGTCACACATTAAGAGGGCATAGAGTATTGAGCAAAATGAGTAAAAAAAAGTTTAATCAATATGGGTCCGATCTTCAACTGTTTTTGAGAAAGAGGACTTTTTGTATTAGAATCGAAGAAAAACTGACTAAGATAGTGGTTGAACAAAATTTTGTCTATGCCAGTAAATAGACTATAAAAAAACAATAACATTTTGCATGAAATATTTTTTTCACTTTCTAATAGTTACGAAGTTATTTGAAAACTAAATATTGGCAAAGGTCGCCACAACTTTTGTCTCATTACAATTATAATTAATTTTTTTTTTAAAAAAACAAAAACACATCTAAGATGTCCTCTGAAAGGTAAATAAAATGTCTCATTTATTCAAAGTCGTAACTTACAGTTTTCGAGATAGCAGATGTAAACCCCGAAAAAACTCATTTTTCATTTCCTTATATCTCGGAAACTATTGAAGATCGGACCCATGTTGATTAAGCTTTTTTACTCATTTTATTCAGTACATGTCCTCATAATTTGTGACACTTATTTTTTAACACCCTATATACTATAGTTTTTAGTTTTTGTGACTATTTTTTAAGTTTTCTACAAAATATTCGTCCAAAGTGCAGTTGCACACTTAAATTAAGTTAGACTTAAACAAATAAAATGCAAATCGAAATTTTGACAGCAATATTTAATTACACATTTTACGTTTCGTTTTGATACGATATTGTCAATTTAAGGAACACTTAAAATTTATGGGTCAACTGTGCAACCGGGCATAAAAGTGAACCGACTGAGTTAGCCGGATGATGAAATATGTAATAAGAAACTAGATCATTTAGCCATATTTTTCTATTAATTATTATTTAAGATATTTGTATTATATTTGTGAGTTTTCTATAAAACAGTGCGCCCAACGTGGGGCTCGAACCCACGACCCTGAGATTAAGAGTCTCATGCTCTACCGACTGAGCTAGCCGGGCGATATAACATTTAGTAAGAAACTAGAGCATTTAGCCAGATTTTTCTGTTAATTATAATTTAAGATATTTGTATTATATTTGTGATTTTTCTGTAAAACAATGCGCCCAACGTGGGGCTCGAACCCACGACCCTGAGATTAAGAGTCTCATGCTCTACCGACTGAGCTAGCCGGGCGATACACTTAATAGCAAAACTTAGACAGACCATGCCAATTTTATTTTTAGTAACTTTTATAAACTTTCTGGGCACGATACTATTTAATGAAAGTTACATTAATTAAACTGTACAGGGTGGAACAAATTCGAGTTCCTTATATGATAAAATTTCTTATTATGCACGCTACAGAAATCTTTATGGGCCAGCTTTTAGAGACAACTTTAATAGGCACAAACAAAATCCCACAATTCAAGTTTTATCCATGTTTAAAACAAAAGAATGTAGACTTGTAAAAAATGAGACTATTTTCAACGTATGTTCCCGTTTAAAAAATATTATGTTCGTATCTCGAGATTTATTAAGTTTTGAAAAAATCTAATTACACCACGTTATTCTACATAAAAAATCTGTTGTGGCCAGCACAAAACCTTCCGTCAGTTCGACGTATTTTGTACATATCCTATACCAAAAGTTTCTTGAAAAAGATTCTATATATCCTGTATAATTGTAACAAGAACACACAATTTTTTACATATCCATACTGAAAGTTCCTTTGAACAGATTCTAAAAGCTAATAAAATTTTAATACGAATACGAACGTACATTATGTATTGCACTTAACACTTCCTCCTGTTTCAACTTTGCCCTATTTTATTAAAAGTCGCTGTTTCTTACTCTTCTCTTGTACTCATTCCTGTCCAAAGCACCTTCGTGACACAGTTCTTCCTCTCTCAAATCTTCTGCTTAACATTCCTTCCATTTTCTCTTTTGCCTTTCTCGTACTTCTGGCATTATAAGTTCCTATCTTGAGGTGAGGCCGCAAATGCAAGTCACTGGCGAGGGATATTCTGTCACTTATATCACTTTCAGATCATATACTTTAGACTTTGGTTTTGCACTTGCCACTGACATCTGTCAATTAGATTTTTTTTAATATATCTGTTGTTTTCATAATTTTTGCAATGCTGACTGATTTTCAAAAGTTAATCTCTCTATAACTCTATATCTATTGAATATGAAGGAAAATGTATAATTGAACCGTATAGAGAATAAGATATTCTTTCTATTGATAATCATATAAAATGTCGAAAATGATATTTAACTGCGATTTTTCAAGAAAAACTGTTAAGAACTTCAAATAAGGGTACTTCCGGTTGACCAATTATAACCAAAATCTAATCAGCTCTTCATATGGTTGTAAAGAAGAGGAATATGAAAGAATCATAATTTTTAGAATTGTAGTTTTGGAGTTATCGTCGGAGAAAAATTTGTCACACACACACACACGGACACACAAACACACACACACACGGACACACAAACACACACACACACGGACACACAAACACACACACACACACACACACACACACACACACACACACACACACATACAGACATCATCTTAAAAATAGTACATTCGTATTGTAGGGACCCTAAAACATGCTTATTCACTAAAAACTCACCACCGAATTTTTTGACCAAAAACAATACTTTCCTTTTGACGGAAGGTAAAAATGGTATTAAAAGTATCTAAACAGGTTTTCTTTATCTGTCATAATAAGCGAGATATGAGGTATTTTCAAAATATGCAAAAAAAAAACAAGTTTTATCCTGTAGCTCAAAAACGAAAGACAATGGAAAATTCCTGTGGTGCCTATTAAAGTTGTCTCTTGTCTCAATATCAATTTTTTGTAGTAAGCATAACAAGAAACTTTTTTATATGAGAAATTCGAATTTGTTCCACCCTGTACATTTCGACGTGAAGACAAGCTATTAAAAATTAAAACTAAAATAACCAATGTTAAATACAGAATTTGTAAAATATTTGGAAATCATTTTCTAGTAATGGTTTGCAAGATATTATTTAGAGTTTGTCAAGTGGCCATAATTTTTCTCTGTATGTTTAAAACCGTTTAGTTTAAAATACACATATTCATTTTTTAATGCCAGGCCAAGATTTCTTTCAGAAAAAGAGTTGTTTGGATAAATGAATTACTTCGTTGAATAATTCGTGGGTTGTTGTTTTGATCACGCAATGCACCAAGACTGGATGTGTGTGTTTGCTGCTTATTGTATAAATGACATAATAATCACAATATAAGGTCATTCCTAAAGCTATTTCCAGCGATTAACTTCACTTCATTTCTTGCGGTTACAGATAAATACAGTTTCTAGTTAAAAGTTGTGGTTTTCCGAATATGCAGTTGATAGTTTTTGTTTACATGTGGTCAGGATGATGAGATTCCTTTTGATAAAAAAAGATCATGCAGCTGTTTTAATTAAACAATAAATTGTTTTATTTAAAATACTCTCACATTAATTCTGATACGAAAATGTTTTATCTTATTTAATAGTGCCGAATGATAAGTGCATTCAGTAACCACATATTATATACGGGTTTTTCTCAACTTAATGTACATACTTACATGGAATGTAAATAACGAAACAAAAATAATTTTTTCTACAGTCTATATACAAAGTAGGCATTTGCGCTTGCTTTTGTCAACACAAAATGTCACTTTGCCGCTCATGTGCGACAAGGTAGAAAAAACGCTCGCTGTCCAAATTTCTAACTATAAAATGTTGAGAAATGTCACTTGTCTACATTCTTAATAGCTACGTTTAGTCTGGAACTAGTGACGCTGAGTTACATACACATTTACCACCTCCACAAGTCAATCTGACATGACTACTCTGTCGATATATTACATAACCAAACAAATACAGTGCAAATAATTATTAATATTGGTTTTACATATATTACATTATGTAATCGCGTAATTAATTTATATATTATTATTACGAAATATGCAAATATAATGCTATTAAAAAATGTACTTCTTACATAAGCTACCCTTAATTTTGAGAATATTGAAAATCTTTTTTTAAATATTATTATTAATTTTAGAGGAAAGTAGTAAATAAAAAAAATATTCAGAATTAATAACTGCACAAAATGAGTTTAAGATCAAGAACATTTTCTTTATTTTACGAAAACACAAACGCAAATTTACGGCATATTTCAAAATTCCTCAGAGCGAGTGATGTTTTGTTTGTTGTTAGATCTGTCAAAAAGTAATTACGAATTTTATTTTTCATTATTTCATAAAATAAAAAAAAAATGTGATTGGTTTTAGTTTTAGAAGAAATGAACAGTAGTCGCGTGAATATAACACGAGCATTCGCGCAGGTCTCACAGACTGGGTGTTTCTAATTACTGTTTTAACAATCACTATGGAGTTTTGAAAACTGGATTTAAGTATCGTTTTCGTAATTGATATTAATGTAATACCCAAAATATGAATTAAACAAAATTTCAGTAAAAGAAAGGTTAAGTTTTAACCTTACAGTATTCTCGATCGGTCTGTGAGACCGGACACGTATATTTCGCACACGGTCTGTGAGACCGGGTACGAATATTATTTTTAATAATTTAAAAAGTAGCGTCTTAAATAGTAATAATATTAGTACCTTCCTAATTATTATACCCGCCTTTGCTATGCTAGTTTTCGTATGCTATAATATACATTTGAAACAAACAGAAAAGAAGTCTCATTTGATAAAAAGGTGGCGCCAGTACTGTCAGTATGAATGAACTATGTACAGGATACTACTGACCATAAACAAACGAAAACTAGCATCGCAAAGGCGGATATAATAGATAGGAAGGTGCTAAAAAGAACACTGGTTTTTTAATTATTCAAAATAATATTCGTGTCCGATCTCACAGACCGTGCGCGAGCGCGACTACTGTAAAGTTAACTACGCTAAAAATAAAATTGGCAACATTAATTTAATTTTGCTATTAAGTGTATCGCCCGGCTAGCTCAGTCGGTAGAGCATGAGACTCTTAATCTCAGGGTCGTGGGTTCGAGCCCCACGTTGGGCGTACTATTTTACAGAAAAGTCACAAATATAATACAAATTTCTTTAAATATAATAATGATTAAAAGAAAAATCTGGTTGTATGATCTAGTTTCTTACTCCATGTTACATCGCCCGGCTAGCTCAGTCGGTAGAGCATGAGACTCTTAATCTCAGGGTCGTGGGTTCGAGCCCCACGTTGGGCGCACTGTTTTATAGTAAACTCACAAATATAATACAAATATCATAAATAATAATTAACAGAAAAATCTGGCCAAATGATCTAGTTTAAAAAATCAGTTCTTATAAGATGAGACACGAGATGAGACAGATTGTACAATAAATGCGGAAGTGAAGAACAAGTTGATATAATTTATGAATGTTGTTGTTAACAATAAAACAACTTGTTCATGAATACAAATTCTTTTCTTCGTTAGCATTTATAAATACACCTCGTATTTGCTTATATTTAATGGACCTATTTCGAAGCATCCATTCTTACATCTTACTACGAGTATTTAAATGTTCTTATTCTAATGCATATGATCTCCATTTAATAACAAAACACCGTTATAGGTACATACATATATTCACCAATAATATCTCAACTGCATTCCATTGAAACAATACCATCCATTCTCACACCCTGAACACATAATACTCGAGAGACTTATAAGGCCAGTACATATACTCTACAACAAGGATACTCAAACTTTTACAATCGGATGTCCACCATAAAACTTTTTGGTGGTGAGCGAACGCCTATAAAAGATACGGAGATGCTGAAAGTAGACAAAAGTTGTCTTGTTAGGAGACGATTTTAGTGGTATTTCATGATTTGCGAAAAAAAATTCATAAGGTACCTACTATATATTTCGGCATAACGCAAAAATGTAAATTTTGCAGTTTTTACCTTCCGTCAACTTTAGGAAAGGAAGGTATTGTCTGGTCAAAGAATTCGGTGGTGAATTTTGAATGAATAAGAATGATTTAGGCTTTAGGGTCCCTAGACTACGATTTTACTAGTTTTACGATGATGTGTGACAAAAATTTCTTCGACGATATCTCCAACTTCAATTCTAAAAATAATAATTCTTTCGTAATTCTTTTCTTTACATCCATATGAAGAGCTGTTTTTTTAACATGTAATTATCAATATGAAAGAATGTCTTATTGTCTATTGGGTTTGATTATACATTTTCCTTCATATTCAATATATACATACTTAAAGAATTTGCTGTAATCACGGAAACAGCTGATATATTAAAATAATTCAGATGTTACTGTCAAGTGCAATTTACATAGTGTATGTTCGTGTTAATTTTATTGGAATTATAGATTCTTTTCCAAGGAACTTTCGGTATGGAATTTGTAGAAAATAGTATTATGTTGGTGTTACAGTTTTACTGGATATATGGAATCTTTTCCAAGGAACTTTTGGTATGGGATTTATACAAAATATGTACATATAGAATTGACGGATGGTAATGTGCTGGCCACATCAGGTTTTTCTATTTTTGCGAATAACTTGCAAATGTTAAATAGGTAATACTGGGTTTTAGTTAGGACCTTTTGAGGACACTTTATTTTCTTTCAAATGGTGACACTAAAAAATGATCACTGTTGACTTTCGGGTTATTTGGATGCCATTGAAAGTTACACCATTGAAAAAAATATTTTTTTGGCTTCTCAACGATGTGTAATAATTTGTATATGTTCATTTGTTTCAAACAGTTAAACTGCAACAATTATCAAATTTATAGGAACTTGAGACAATGTAAACGGGAGCAAACTAAATGTCGCAAATGTATGCGAAAAATGTCTTTCGATAGACCGGTCTATCTCTATCGACTGTTTGAGCACCCTTGCTCTTCAACCTTGTACTCTTCTACTTCTCAGTGTACCTACAACATTCAGAGCTTCGAATTTGTATCTCGTAGCCTGATTATGGATCGAGACTCGATCTATTAATCAAATAGTGAAAACTCAATTATGTAAAGTAGATGCAGCACTAGCAGATGCCGTTAGACAGTCTCCCTGTATGTAGAGAATCCTATATTTAAAACAGGTAGCACCACTAGTTTACATGTTCTTATGGAGTAATTAGTTTTTCATCCAATCTAATGGATTGCACAGATTGCAGGATGTGGAGTTTACATATTAAATGGATAAGGGAACTGTGTTATATCCGTGTCGCTAAACTGATCTACAAGAAATTTAGAGGAAGCTAAAAATATGTATTTTTTTTTTAATGTCAGATTTGAAAGAACACCGCATCAGACATACAGTTGCATGCAAAAGTTTTGAACCACAGACATTTTTAAATATATTATACCGTGAGTATTTTTTAACGTGAAACATTGGGTTTTCATGTCCATGGTTACGATTTGACATTTGATTAACAGCAATGTATTTGCGTGTCCCATTTAAAATGAAACATAGGGAACGAATTTGACAGATGTTAGCTAAGTCAGAAATTTAGCTAAGTGAGAAAACCACTCGAGAGCACTAAACATATTTCGGGCACACAATATTTTTTTTGCAACTAAATTTAATTTTTAGAAAAAAGGTATAATTATTTAAACAAAATTAACCTCTAATGACGTCTTGTCAATATGACAGATAACCGCTGAATTTTTCTATAAGTTTCGACTTGACATTTGATTGACAGTAATATATTTGCCTGTCCCATTGAAAACATAGGGAATGAATTTTACAGATTATTATATTTAAATATTGTAAAAAAATTGGCCAAGTTAGAAAATCACTCGAGCACAAGGTACACTAAATTTAATTTGGAAAGCAGGTATAATTATTTAAACAAAATGAACCTCTACTGACGTCTTATCAAATGTCAAATTCGTTCCCTATGTTTCATTTTAAATGGGACACGCAATTACATTGCTGTCAATCAAATGTCGAATCGTAACTATGGATATGACAAACCCAATGTTTCACGTTAAAAAATACTCACGGTATATTGTAAAGGTGATCAAGAAATGAAACCGTTATATTAATAAACATATGTAGGTATTTGTGCATAAAATATTTTCTAATTATAAACCAAATACTATATATAAATAAACTTCTGTGATAACAAAATAATTTATGATGTTCTTCAAAAGTATTGAGCCAGAAATATACATACTTTAAAAGTAGTAAAAAATTGGTACAATATTTTTGGACTTGCGATTTTTGTAGGTATTATATTTTTAATAATTAGTCGACATTTCTCTTGAAGCAATCACTGCAGCACACTGGCGAGAAATGGATTTAAATCCGGAGGTTGGCATGGCAAGTCAAGAATTCGGACTTTTTTTAACTTAACTCTTTTACTAATTTTGAAGTATGTTTAAGATCGGTGTCCTGCTGAAAAACCCATCCCCGTGGCATATTTTTTCTTACATAAGGTAGCACATACTTTGTTAAAATATCCCTATACATTAGAGCATCCATGGTACTTTTAATCTGGACTAATGGAACTACATCGTCATAAGAACATGCTCAACATAAAATCGCCTTTCCTCTGCCGTATCTAACTGTAGGGGTTCGGTAACTAGAATTGTATCTTGCACTTGTTGGTCACCGAATATACTTCATACCATCATTTCCAAAAAAAAAATCTAATTTTAATTAATTCGAAAATAACATTTTTTCAATAGTCGACTTCATTCTAATGTTATGTTTTGCAACATTTAATCTCGCCTTTTTATTTCTTCTATTAACTAATAGTTTTTTAAAAAATACGTTCTTCGTCTTGTAGAATTCGAGACACAGTACTTCGGCTGACATTGGTAAGGTTTTCTATTCGAATTTCTTTCGAAATATCCATAGTAGTTTTCTTGAATCTACTATAGATTTTAGTTTAATTATTTTATCTGTTCGCTTTGTTGGTTTACTGTGTCTATCACATCTTGGCTTGTCAGCTAATGATTTTGGCTACTTGTATTTGGTAATAATTCTATTTACTATACTCTTATAAATCTTTAGCAAGCCAGCAATCTCGCGAGAACCCTTTCCTTGTAGAGCAAGGTTTATTGCGGATACTCGTAGCTGAAGATGGGTGTGTTTTACCTTTTTGTTAAACAATAGTCTACATTTAATATAATTTCGAAATCTGATGCAAAATTCAATAAAATAACGTAATAAATTTCGATTGGGCATCTAAAATACAATGAACATAAATTTTAAAATATGTTGACTTTACTAATTACAGGGCACTAACATTCCTTACAGTTGTATACTATATAAATGTATTATAAAAATAAATATTCTTTTAAAAGAAATAAAATATATATGGTTCAAAACTTTTGCACGGAACTGTATATTTTTTATTAATTCTAGCAAATTATTGATAAGATGAGTATAATGATTACCGAAATATAAGATTATTTACCTACTTCTTTCATTTGTACTGCATGTATTATATTGTATAATAATCTATTGGATAACGTTTCAAATAAGCATACAGCAGAACTTCGGTCGTAAAAGATAAAAATAGTACATTACTGTGTACACGATTTTTATATTCACAAGTATATTACTTGTTCAACACTCATCAGAAAGTTATTGTAATTTACATATTTATAATGGATTAAGTAACTTATATATAACATTTAATCTAAGGTCGATCGTTGAACTTATAAAATACAAATAAGAGTTGCCTGATGATGTCGAAAAAGATGAAAAGATCATCACCGTAGTAACAAATATTTGAAAAAACATATGGAATGCTTTGTGATACAAATCAGTCCCCTAGAGGCCTAGAGCGATATTTTCACCTTAGGGAACAGCCAAAATACCCAAGAAGTCTTGCAGGGAAAATAGGGAGTTTGTTTTACTACATGAGTGTTATTTTCTCAAAAATGCTCTGAATCAGATGCAAAAAATGTCCTGCCACAGGTTTAGTAGTTTAAATCGTGCGACCGCACGGTATCTCGAAAGCGATGAAGAACAATGGACCCTTACACAATTGCAATTTGCACGTAGCGCTTCTAGCGGCACTGCATAGAAGTAATGGTTGCTATGGTTACGATAATACAAACAAAGATATAAACATCGTAAACGTTATTTGATAATTATTATAATTTTAGTCTATTATCGTTTTAATTTGAAATGTGAAGTGTGTATACGGATTTTGAACAATTACTTTGGTCTTCTATACTCCAGCCATCGCTTGAGTCGTACTAACGAATGGTCTTCAATATTATTAAACAAAAAAGTTGCCCCAGGCACATCTTTCGGTTTTAAACTCATTTTTAATCAACAAAACAAATCTGAATAAAGAATTAGGTTATAACCCTGAATGACAGATACAAACATAATGACAGGAGTAGTACTATGGACAGGGACGTAAGACAACAAGGGGAGGTTTGTATGTATATACAGGGTTGTCCAAAAAGATTTTATCACTTATATGATACTACATAATTTTTAAAAAAAATTGTTGCAGACTAGATATGGCCACGCAAATTAATTTGGAAGAGAGAAGGAAGGTAGCAGCTGGTGACCCAAACACTTCCATCCAAATTGCTACCTTCCTTCTCTCTTCCAAATTAAGTCGGGTGGCCATATCTAGTCTGTAACAAAAGAAAATTTAAAATTATGTAGTATCATATATGTAAGTGGTAATATTTTTTCGAACAACCCTGTAAATCTTCTATCTCTCTCTTGCGTGTGACGTCAATTCTGTAAGTGTCTATTTTGGTCCACTTCACTGTAGTCGGAAAACGGTCAACATCATTTTAACATGCGCCATCTTTGAAATGGTTGTACCACTTTTTAATTTGTGTGATACCCCCGGTAACGTCACTGAAAATTTGGTATATCTTTCGAATTGTTTCCATTTGGCTGTTCTCTAGTCGGTTCATCACTATTTCGCGAAAAAGAAAAGACTGCAAATTCTCAGAGGGGGAGAAAAATCATATATTTGCAATAAGGAACCTTGCATGTTCTAGACAGAGGAAACTTCTTCTTGAATAAACTATTTAATTTAGCAACAGAATTCTATGAAATTAATGGCTTCAACTACAGAGAATCCTTATCAAGTATATTTTTAGTGGTCCACTTTCATTAAATGAATTAAAGAATAAATAGAACAATAATTTCTTTTTAACTGGACGAACTCAAAATGATAACTTATCAGTACGTCACGTCCCGACCAGCGGACAGTGTTATGGTCTTATCTCTTTTTCTGGGTCGGAATGAACTCATACAACCCCACTACCGAAGTACCGATGCCTTGGACATTTCATTCAACATAGAAAATTTACGAAACACTAAATAAAAATGTGGCTTTGCTACATAACGACACTTTTCCTCATAGAAACACACTTTTCTCACATAGCAACGACCAAACTTTATTTACATAAACATTAAAAATTGTTTATTTTCCCGTTGTTGCGATTTTATGACAAAGGAAAATTTGAAATTTATTAGGGAGTTATTGCAACTTCTAAGATGATAGAACGTAAACGTTAACCTTATGTAGAAAACACTTTATTTTAGAAATAAAGGACTTTCAATTTCAATGTTTACCGCATTTAATTACTGTATTCACGCTAACGTTAACGCTAAAAGCAACACAAACGAGGTTACATCCACACTTTTCACCGAAACATAACCTCAAAAGATACAGAACGTGTGACGTTAAACGCTCGCTATTCCATTGCACATAACGTGTCTCCTTATACATATAACGTGAACCTTATTAGTACGCATGCGCACTCGGGCTGTCACGTGACTTTAAAGTGCACGTTATTTTTGCGTTGAAGCTGCAATAACTCTCTATTATTTATTTCTTTTTTACGTATGGTTCATATTTTACCTTCCCTCGCCTTTTAGGTAAGGAAGGTATTGTCTTTGGTCAAAAAATTCGGTGGTAAGTTTTTAATGAATAAGCACGTTTTAGGGTCCTTAGAATTGGTTATAGAAAAAAATGTTTTAGATGGAAGTTGTAGGGAATTTTATTCTGAACAAATTCAAAAATAACTATTTTTGCCCTAATGCAAATAGGTGAAGAGATATTTTGACAAAACCGCTTTTTTGCGTCTTCTTTTTCAAGTTGGCGGTGCTTCCCGAAGGCCCTCAAGTTCAAAATTTGCATTTTTATTAGGACTCCCAAATATATAACATCCAAAAATTAAAAATACCTGACCTTTTATGGAAAAAACCCTTATTCTTTTACCTAATGGCTGGACTAACAGTTTTCTTGAAAAAACGCAGTTAAATATCATTTTTTGGCATTTTATTATTTTATGTGATTGTCAATATGAAAGAATATCTTGTTGTCTATATGGTTTGATTATACATTTTCCTTCATAAATAAATAAATAAATAAATAAATATATTATCACGGAATATTACCCATTACTGGATGTGCCAGTATCTACAATACATGTAGGCATCGGTAATGATGACGATATATTTTACCGTGTGGGCGTTTACCAGGCGTCACCGCACGGGCACTCATTGCTGGCGTGGAGAGTGCACCACAGGGGTCACTTTTGTGCCATTAAAAATTCTAAATATTTGGCGCCGGTCGGGATCGAACCCGGTTCCACAGATTAGCGACCAGACACTCAGGCACGCAGCCACGGAACCCCATTTTCCTTCATATTCAATAAATATAGAGTAAGACAATGGGGTCATTTAAAAAAAAATAATTGTCGATTTTTTTATAAAATCATGAAATTCATTTCATTTAATAAATGTAGTAATAGAAAATAATTTGAAATATGCGACTTTTCATTCATAAATTTGCTAATAAACTTTCGCGCTTTTAAACACGAACTAAATTTGTGACGACACATATTCATACTCCCACAAAGACAATTCTTTCTCACACATACACGCTTCACAACATGAAGCAGTAATCTAACCTAAAAGTGTGACAGGTGACAGCAAAATATACAAGAGAGAAGATTATTTTTACTTTCTATTTCTTTAAAAGTACTAGTGCAGTATAAGGTATGTAAATAAACCATTTATTTAAATAAATACCAAACCAAACAATCATAGTTCTAAATTAAACTGGTTGAGCTCGACTGTCGTATCCGTGAATATTTGTCGTCAACCGTTGAAATATTTGAAATTTAACGCAACTTTTAAAAAATCATATCTCTGATTCTAAAGACTTGTAAGATGTAAAACATACACATACATGTTTAATTTGACCTATTTTTTCAAGAAAAAAATAAATCAGAAAATGTGAAATGACCCCATTATAAAGAGAGTAAGTAACTTTCATAAATCAACCAGTTTTGTTATAATTATGGAAACAGCTGACATAATTCAAATAATTCTAATTGATAGTGTAAGTGCAATTTACATAGTGTATGTTCGTGTAATAATTTTGTTGGATGTATAGAATTTTTTCCAAAGAACTCTCGATATGGAATTTGTAGAAAATAGTATATGTTCGTGTTACAATTTTATTGGAAATATAAAATCTTTTCCAAGGAACTTTCGGTATAGGATTTTTACACATTACATAGAATTAACTGAAGGCAATGTGCTGGCCACATAAGTTTTTTTTTTTTAATACATGATACAATAGTTCAATAGCAGCTTCAACGTGTAAAGAATTATATTTTGGAGTTCGCGAAAAACTGATACACTCGCTAGATAATTACCACTTTACTTATTAAGCAATCTATTTTCTCTTGGAATTCATCGTGATTTAAAAAAAATGTGATCTGAACTATCTGCACCATTATTTTTAAATTCTGCTTGTGAATAAAATATGTCTACTTATACTTTATACTACAAATAACTATTAAGATATGTAACCTAAAATAAATAGTCGAATTTGGAGTAGGTAGGTAAGTCGTTGAACATATTTGGAAGGTACACTTAATCTCATATCAAAACACTTCATATAATGTATTGTACTTGTCTAAAGTTTTGACATTCGGAACAATTAAGGTTCAAATTTCTTATTGTGTTTGAAAATGTCTGAAATTTTAAGAGGACCATTTATCTCACTTAAACATCGTTCTAGAGAACTACCTCCAAATAGACAAGGTACACTCACCTACAAAACACTGAATAAGGATAGAAATAAACTATTTTTAAACCTTACTGACTTAATTTTGAATAGCGCACCGAAATAATGTGTAATAAACATAAGCTCAAAGGAGTTAATTTTATTAAAGTATCTTGTAAATACTTCTTAATGATGACAAGGCGAATATTTGAAGATTAATGATCTACCAACGTTTTTTCTTTAAAATCTTCATTGTGACGTGATTATGTTCCTAGTGTTATTTATTTAAGTGACTGTTAAAAGTGACAGTAGTGAAAACTGTCACTTTTTAAAAAACAGTTTGTTACTCATCGGATGTCAAATGTTTAATGATGTGCTTCTTTCTAAATGATTGTATAGATTTCCAACAAAAAATAAACTGAACACGCGGGTCTAGAATAACAAGGTAGTAACTGTAAGAAGATAAAACAGCGAAGAAATTGATTTGAAATTTTAACACGATGTTATTAAAGAATATGGAATAAACAGTACAATGGTATGCTTAGTTACCGAAAAAGTATTAGAAAAGTAGACAAAATTATGTACCTCAAATTTTTGCATCAGTTTTATCTGTGCATATTTAAAAAATTTGATGTGGCCAGCACATTATGTATTTTTCACAAATCCTTTACTGAAAGTTTTTTGGAAAAGATTCTATATAGGGATCCAGTAAAATTGTAACACGAACATAACTATTTTCTATAAAATCCATACCGAATTTTTTTTGGAAAAGATTATATCCGATAAAATTATCACACGAACATATACTACGAAAATTGCACTTGACGCTGATATCTGTCAATTTAATATTTCACCAGTTTCCATGGTTAGGTATAGCATATCTGGCTGATTTATAAAAGTTAATCTCTTTAAAATTCTTTAACTCTATGGGCCAGTTGCATAAAGCATTGTTAGCTGACCACGTGGTTAACTACATATTGTAACAATGGATACTTATCAAAAATACATTGGAAAATAAGTCTTGTCAAAGTTAACATCGTGATTAAAGTTAACAATATTTTCTGCAACTGGGCCTAAATCTATTTAATATGAAGGAAAATGTCTAATCAAATCGTATAGACATAATTAAATGTTCTTTCATATTTGTAATAATATAAACCGTCAGAAAAAAATATTTAACTGCGTTTTTCAATAAAAACTGTTAAGAACTTCAAATAAAGGTACTTCGGGTTGTTCAATTATAACCAAAATGGAATCAATTCTTCATATGGACGTAAAGAACAGAAATGTGAAAGAATTATAATTCTTAGAACTATGTAGTGTTGGCGAAATTAATTATGGTTAAATATTCGTAGGGTGCAATACTTTCACAAGTTTTTATAATTTTTCATCTCTTGATGAAGGCATAAGAGGTGCCGAAACCGGCCGAATCCGAAAATAAATAAAAATTTTGACTGCATATCCAGGAATTTTTTCAACCATAATTACCATTCTAGTTAAGAAGAACCCTCACAGACAATTTCTTTTTATGCATCATAATCGCTCTTTAAAACGACCATTAAAACACGCTAAATTTTTGAGTTACCTAGGTAACGAAAAATGACAATAAATATGAATAACAACTAAAACAATGAAAAAAAAAAAAATATTGACTTGTTGACTTAACGTAAACAATACCAATAATTGCTAACTGTCTCCTTGGAAACGCTCAAACTCACTGGATCAAAAATCAAATTCGTATGATTTGCAATCATTTTCAGTTTTAAATGGTTATGATGCATTTATAATAAAAAATAGCGTATTATACACGTGTATCATAATATACTATTAAAGCACGTCTATCTGTACTGTAGCAGATATAACTTCGCTATTACAAGTTTGATTAAATTTTTGGCAGAACTTTGTTTCTGTACTATTTCGATAAACGACCGCAATATTTCAAATCTAATATCAAAAAGAGATAGAATATGGCAAATATAACTTATTTATGCAAAATTATCATTTTCCAAAAATTTGCAGTTACAACCTTGTTATAAACAGCTAACAGAAATTTCGGAACTATGTACGTGTATAATTAAAATTTTTAAGGTTGTAAGGTTTAAACTCCGTTATTCAAGAACTTCACTCCCGAAGTTAGCATTGGCACGATATTCTTATTTTACATATAGACAAGTTCTTTCTTATGGCGATAATCTTAAACGCAAAGTCAATTACCAACACGAACCATCTTCATCTATTAATATCTTCTTCTTATCTTCTTGCATCTGAGATGATGATGATCGCACGTGTGGTCTCCATCGTCCGGCACGCTTTCTCTCCTTATTGGGACACCCTGTGTATATGGATCACACCAGATGCAGACTTATTGTTTGGCAGATTGCAAGGTATTTCATAATGCAGCGGTCAGGTGGATTATAAATAAGTGCTTGGAGTCAATGAAGATGTTGAATTGGAAGAGAAATTGATTTATTTCACAAGTTATTGTGTTGTCAAATAAATAAGGTATACGAGTCTATTCTGTAACTCAGTGGTTAATTTTCAACAATTGGTTAAATTTTTCAACCAATCAAGTATTTTGATATATATCAAAAAACTGGATTTTTAGTTGTCTAATCAATATCTTGGAATATTTTTTTTAAACAGTTAAATTAACAACTGAATTACATAATAGATCCGATAGGCTAATGTTTTTAATAGAATCTGGTTATGTTTTACATGAATTTAAATATTTTTATTCTATTCCTGTTGTTAAAAAGTGACTTCGGGTGTATTCTGTATCTTTTTATAATCATTTTAGCATCCTGTTTAAATTTTTCACCAATAACAATATAGTATAAATTGAATAAAAATCTGATGTGTCCAGCACATTACCTTCCTTCAATTCTATGTATTTTGTGCAGATCTCGTACTGAAAATTCCTTGGAAAATATTCTACATATCTATTAAAATTTTAACACAAACATATACCATTTTCTACAAATTCCATACCGAAAGTTTCTTGGAAAAAATTCTATATATCCAATAAAATTAGAACACGAACATAATATAATATGTAAATTACACTTGACACAAATCTGTCAATTAGAATTTTTTGAATTTATCAGTAGTTTCCATGATTATAGCATAGCTGGCTGATTTATAAAAGTTAATCTCTTCAAAAATCTTGAACTTTATATCTATTGAATATGACGGAAAATGTGTTATCAAACCGTATAGACATAGACAATAATTTTTTTCATATTTAGAATAACAGAATGTCAAATAATGATATTTAATTGCGTTTTTTTTTTTCAAGAAAAACTGATAAGAACTTCAAATAAGAGTACTTGCGGTAGATCTATTATAACCAAAACCCAATGAGGTCTACATGTGGATGTAAAGAATTGTAATTTTTAAAATTGTAATGTTGGAGTTATCGTCGGGAAATTTTTGTAACATACACATACACACACACGCACGCACGCACGCACGCACACACGCACCCACGCGCACACCCACCCACACACACACACACACACACACACACACACACACACACACACACACACACACACACACATGCAGACAGTCACATATAGATATCATCGCAAAACTAGTAAAATCGTATACTAGAGACACTAAAACGTGCTTATTCATTAAAATCTCACCACCGAATTTTATGACCAAAAACAATACCTTCCTTTACCTACAGGTGATGGAAGGTAAAAAATAAAATTGACAAATAATTTTTTTTTTTTCCTATTTTCAAATAGCATATAAAGCACTGAACACAAATTAATTAATTAATGTACTAATCTGTGATATAAGGTAATATCTATTGTGCTCTCTCTTCGACAACTTTGAGTGCTTGACATTATCAAAATCTATGAATAGAAACAGATTAGCATAAGGTGGTATACCTAGTAATTGGTTATAAGCTATAATAATATATTTGCTTATTTATTAACAAATTGTACACAAGTTTATAATTCTATAATGTAAAATTCTAAACGAAGTTCTAAATTCAGCATTCTGTAGTTGTAAAGTAGGGGAATTTGAATGCTGTAGGATTTTAAGATTATAGCATTTCTATTTCTATATTTCATGGAAACATTTAACATTGAAATTTGCTCTAATTCTGTTGCTCACTTTATGATTCTGTAACCAACTGGAAACGAAAATATGGACATATTTACTATCCAAAACAATCTAAGTTGCTTTGAAATTCCAGATTTTACATAACCAAAAGAATAAATACTAAAACATATAATATACAGGGTGTTATGTAAGTAAGCGTACAACCCATGGTAGAACTAACCCCGTAGATAGTAAAACTGGCAATAATTTTTGTTTAACTAGCTTTAAGCCTTTAAAGCTGACCAATCACGTCATAGTTAAAATTTTTGTAAAAAAGTAAAAATCAATGTATTCTCTGGAAAAAAATGTCACACCTGTCACAAATAACAAATAAGATCATTGATGTCTATTTGGAAATAACCCTCTCTGAACCATGTCTGCATACTCTTAATTAGTGAACGTAAATGGCATTTTGAGAATATCAAAAAAACAATATAAATTGTAAGTCTATGCAAAAAATGTTTTTCTTCAAATCTCGTAAAAATGGCATCTTTTGTAACTTGATTTACAAGGTAGAAATTAAATAAATAAATATCCATAGCAACTATATAAAATGAGTGAATAAGAAGTAACTTGTAAAATAGAAACCTCTCATGTCGCCCCAAGATACACTAGATAACCTAGAAATAAAGTTACTAAAAACCTCCAACAGCTGTCAAATTTAAATTGATAATCTACAAATTGTAATATAAACAGTTTATATTTAACGAAATAACATTATTATAAAATAGCAGACTTACATATTGGTAATGACGGTAAGAATAATTAGAATTAAAGTGATAAGAAAAGTTCATATTGTTTTTCAGTGATTCTTCGACATAACATATTCTTCAGTAATATTGTTGAACTTCCATACAATTGAACAACCTCAAGGGCCGTACATGGCAATACTTCAAATTCTGATAAAATTGCTTAGTTTTTATTTAAACGTCAAAACGTGAAAATATTCTCTTGAATATTTATAACAAAAAGTGAACAAATACGAAAGTATCCATGGCAACAGAGCAATTGAAATCAACAAACGTCCTTCACTTAAAATATTTATAATGGGCAACTTGCGTACCATTTTTTTATTTAATATTTTTGAAGAGCAGGTAAAAACTTGCTACCCATATTTTTTCTTTTGACAAAATTTTTATTAATTAGCCAGAAAAAAAAATAATGAAATTTGATTATTTGAATTCCCGCCATGTATGACGTAGAATTACGCCGCACCAATAAACGGTCGTAAAGCCATAGCGTTTGTTTGTACGGGTAATGTAGATCTCCTGTTTGACGATTCAACAATAGTTTGGAGGTTAGTATTTTAGTTTGTCTTTTTGTTATCGATATTTTAAATTACATGTAACTACCTATGTGTTTATTTGTGAAGTAGTTAATATATTTGAGAGCCCAGAGAGAGAGAAAAATGAACTAATGTCAAATTCAAATTAAAACTTTCTCGCACGCTATGCCATCTATACAGTACATTTTTAAACATGGTTTCTTTTCTGAGTTTAATATAATGACGTCACAGAAAATTTTCTTTCTTAATTTACTAAAAAACAAATAATTTTTTAAAAATAAAATTTATATTTTTATATATGTTTTCAACATAACATTAGTATATAGTGATAGAAATCGGATTTTCAATACCACGCAAGTAGCCCATTATTGTAGCGTCAAGTTGTATTTATTTTATTTAAATACGTATGTTTGCAGAAAAAATATAATGTGTCATTCGGAGTAAAAGTGTCATTGTAAACCTCGCATGTAATTGTCGGACTCGCTACCGCTCGTCATGCAAACTTACATGCTCGCCACACAAAGAATCACTTTTACTCCTAATAATACAATATACTATTATCGCCAGTTTTGACAATCAACAGTTTTTTCAGAGAATACAATGATTTTTATTTTTTTTTTTACAAAATTTTAAAATATAACATTATTGGTCAGTTTTAAAGGCCTCCAGTTCTTGTAGGAAGCATGTAAAACAAAAAAATTGCCAGATTTACTATCTACGGGGTCAGTTCTACCAGGTTAAGCGTTGTACACTTACATAACATTCTGTATACAATACAAATTTACTTTATGTTAATAATTCTACGAAGAATTTTTATTTCACATATTTCTGAGTTTAGCAGCTTTAAGTAGGATTTCTATTTATCCTACTTACGATGGGACACTTCATTAGTACAACATCGATATCTTAAAACCATTTAATAAAACCATAACTTTATTACGTTAACAATTAGATTTTCTGTCAACAAATACTTGAAATCTGTCATACAGCATTCATTCTTATTCTTACAAAACTGATATTTCGGTATACACTTATACTTTTTTCATAAATTTAAATACATTCGTTTAACATCGCACAGATCTGTTCGCTTTGAAAATAGGTAACACAATAATAGATTTTTCTTATATCGTCGCTTTATTTTATGATTTTTGGATGAATAATAGTTGAAGCACAAGCTAATTGTTTTTATCTAGAGTGTAGATAAAAATTCGGAACATTTTTATCTGCAGCAAGGATGTATGTTGGAGTATCCTGTTCCCAATTCAGCAGATACTTTATCTACAAGTTGCGCAAATTACACATCGCTGCTCTGCTTCTGCTGCTAGAGCTCTTAATTTACTTCAACAACTCTATACATCAAAATATTACCACACATATGCCAAACAAGTAATTGAAGAAATTATTTAAATTGATGATAACATCCTTCCTATTTTATACTTTACTTTTTACTTTCGCAGAGAGAAGAAAATTTATACCTCTTTAAAACGAGGATAACGCCAGAATTTAATTATTCATATTGATTGTTTGAATACTATAGACCACGTTAGTGTAACGGTCAATTTATGGCGGCAAATTCAAACTAAAACCCTAACTCGCCTCTGCCGATTTATACTCCCATGTTATTCATACGGGAACAAATATATGCTATTTTCAGCATGTTCAAAAGAACTTTAAAATGCAAATCTTATCTATTAAACTTTATAAATACAAATCTCTAATGTATTTTCTATCTACTTATGTCGTATAAATATCTAAAACACCCAAACTTATTGAATAATCTGTAATTAAAGCAACAAGTGCAAATTCATTAAAACGTAGGTCGTAGCTGTTTTCGATTCTATTTAATCCTGACAATTTAAATCGTCAGCAAAGAAATTATTTATTGCGGACTACTTAATAACCCTTTTAGACATCGCAAATAACACAAATGAAAAACTTATAACCACCTTATATTATAACTTTAAAGACAGCGTTAAATCCAAAACTAACTACTACAAATTCAGTTGACCTGACTGCACCAAGTTACAACATATGTTACTATCTGAAATCCTACTTTCTTTAAAATGAAATTATGCTTAACTTATTATTTTGTTCATACTTTTACTGTACAAAAAGCAAAGAGTATTGTTAACAGTTAGTAAGAAACTCAAAATTGTAGTGAAGAAACACAGAATAGCTTTAATAATATGAATTGAAAATGCGCTTCCATAAGAACTACATACATTCTGATTTGATTTAGGGTTTCGCGCCAAACGAAAATCTTAACCTCACTATAATGTGGTCTATTGAGACCCGTAGAATCCATTGGCGGCACTATATAACCGCGTCTGTCATAGCGGCTAGTAGAACATGTCAATTTATTCCTGAATAAGGTTTTTCTGACTCATTGCCGCGTGCCTAAGTGTCTGGTCGCGAACTTAGGGAACCGGGTTCGCTCCCGACCGACGCCAAATATTTCCAATTTTAAATGGCACAAAAGTAACCCCTGTGGTTGCACTCTCCACGCCAGCAATGAGCGCCCGTGAGGTGACGCCTGGTAAACGCCTCACGGTAGAAATATGTCATCATGATTACCGAAATCTGTGTATAACACAGTTTGGCACACTCAGAAATGGGTAATATGCCGTGATGATATATTTATTTTATTTATTTATTCTCTGTTTAAAACCTTTTGCAGAATTTAAAATATACGTTCCTCTTCCTCTTACATGGAGTGTGAATATATTAGTTGCGTGTGAATATCTTCACGTGCGGTACATTTTTATTTGTTTGCGTTAAGTTTATAAGTTATAACCATGCCATCGTTAATTCTTACGTTTAATTTACCTGTCACCTGTAATTATGAATTAAAACCGGTGGTTGATTTAATTCTGAGTCATTTTAATTAACATTCGTTATTAATGACTTATAGTTTCTTATAACGGGATGTAGAGTATTTTTTGCAAATCCTTCATCAGATAGGAATTAATTACTCTCATTAGATTATCATTAATAAGTAATCATTATTACACATTGATTAGTATGGACATTGAATATTGATTTTAAATATGTAATGTGCTCTTAATCTCTTCATTCATCTGATTTCCCTGATACAGCAGAATCGATATAATCGTAATAAAACAAATCTGTTGTGGCCAGCACAAAACTTTCCGTCAATTCGATGTATTTTGTACATATCCCATACCAATAGTTCTTTGAAAAAGATTCTGTATATCCTGTAAAATTGTAACACGAACACACTATTTTTTACAAATTCTATACCGAAAGTTCCTATCCCTATTTTATTAGGTGTCGTTGTTTCTTACTCTTCTCTTTTACTCATTCCTGTCCAACGCATTTTCTTCACACAATTCTTCTTCTCTCAAATCTTCTGCTACACACTCCTTCAATTTTCTCTTTGGCCTTTCTCGTACTTCCGACATTGAAAATTCCAATATTGAGGCGAGGCTGCAACTGCAAGTCACTTGCGAGGGACACTCTATCACATTCACATACAACTTTCTGACCCTATACTTTCAATTTAGGTTTTGCCGAGGATTTTGCATTTGACACTGACATCTGTCAGTTAATTTTTTTTTAATATATCTGCTGTTTCCATAATTTTAGCAAAGCTGACTAATTTTTGAAAGTTAATCTCTCTTAATAGCTCTATAACTCTATATCTATTGAATATGAAGGAAAATGTATAATCAAACCGTATAGAGAATAAGATATTCTTTCATATTGATAATCACAAAATGTCGAAAAATGATATTTAACTGCGTTTTTTCAAGAAAAACTGTTAAAAACTTCAAATAAGCGTACTTCCGGTGGATCAGTTATAACCAAAATCTAATCAGCTCTTCATATGGATGTAAAGAAGAGGAATACGAAAGAATTATAATTTTTAGAATTAGTATTGGAGTTATCGTCGGAGAAAAATTTGTCACACACACACACACACACACACACACACACACACACACATACACACACACACACACACACATACATACATACATACATACATACATACATACATACAGACATCATCTTAAAAATAGTAAATTCGTATTCTAGGGACCCTAAAACGTGCTTATTCGTTAAAAACTCGCCAACGAATTTTTTGACCAAAGACAATACCTTCCTTACCTAAAGGTGACGGAAGATAAAAATAAGTATAACAGACAATAATTTATTCAAAAATTGGTTGAAATTCCCGCGGAATCTCGTTTCCTATAGCTTAGAAATGAAATAAAAATATTATTCAGACAAAATATAACAAATTTACATAGATTTGAAACAACAAATAGCATTCTAAAAATAGAACTTTGGATTGTACAAGCTACTTCACTCTAGTTTTGCAGCTTGTTGAGGAATATATGCATGATTTTACTGATGGTTAATTTTATTGAATTTTAATAATAAAAATTGTAGAACGAGAGTGAACGAAATAATAGCTACTGTTTCTACAATTATATCATTTCTAAAACAATATAAATAAATAAATAGATAAATAAATTAAATGTTTATTTTAACAAAATAGACAGTATCAAGACAATGGGGTCATTTCACATTTTCTGATTTATTTTTTTCTTGAAAGAATAGGTCAAATTAAATATGTACGTGTATGTTTTACATATTACAAATCTTTAGAATCAGAGATATGATTTTTTAAAAGTTGCGTTTAATTTCAAATATTTTAACGGCTGACGACACAGTTTCACGGGTACGATAGTCGAGCTCTACAGGTTTAATTTAGAACTATGATTATTTGGTTTGGTATTTATTTAAATAAATGGTTTATTTACATAACTTATACTGCAATAGTACTTTTAAAGAAATAGAAAGTAATAATAATCTTCTCTCTTGTATATTTTTATGTCAGCTGTCACATTTTTAGGTAAGATTACTGTTTCATGTTGTGAAGCGAGTGTATGTGAGAGAGAATTATCTTTGTGTGAGAGAGAATTGTCTTTGGGTGACTATGAATTTGTGTCGTAACAAATTTAGCCCGTGTTTAATAGCGCGAAAGTTTTTATCTCCCGCTACCCTTGGTGGGGGAGATATAGGGATCGTGCTAAAAATTGCATATCGAGATTTTAGTAAATGACCACGTTTTAAGGTCCCTAGAATCCAATTTTAACATTTTCACAATGATGTCAGTATGTGTATATGGATTTTGTCTCCGCTCTAACTCAAATACTATCATTCAGAAAATTCTGAAACCTATTCTGATATGGAAAGAAACCATTAGATTTTGATGTAAATCGGATAACCGGAAATGGCACTTTATTTGAAGCTCGTAATGGGTTTTTTAAAAAAAATACCATTAAATGTTATTTTTTGCATTTTATGTCTTTATAAAAATTAAAGATTCTTGAATTTTCTACGGAATTACATTAATAATACTTTTTCTATATATTTTGCAGATAAATTTAAAACAATCCTTTTAAGATATTTAAAAAATAACACAACATGTTTCACAAGATTTCAGTGTCTGAATCAACCTCTCGGTCATTTATCAGAGATTGGCTCGTGACCACACTGAAGAGCTCCAATAAGAGCGAAACGCGTCTGTGGTTTCGGCTGAGTGAGCCAGTCTCTGATAAATGACTGAGAGGTTGATTCAGAGATTGAAATCTTGTCAAACATGTCAAGTGTTATTTTTAAATATCTTATTTAAACTGTTTCACCAAGTTTTGCCATCTTATTGTACTTTATTGTACTTTTATTAATAATCTTTTTTATAAATCTCAAAGCCTATGATTAAAAGACAAACACAATGAGGTCAAGCACGACTTTTTTTATAATTTTAATCGATAGAGTAGTGAAAAATAATAGACCCGTATTTTTTATTTTTCCTCAAATGGATCTTTAATCATGAAAAAATTGTAATTGAAAATGACATTCTTTAAAATGAGGCTGCTAGACCCCCGCTTCGTCCCTTGTCTAATGACGTCACAGAGTGACAGGCACGGCCATTTTGATTTTCACATTGTCTTAAACGTCAAAGTGACATTTAAGGATAACCTACAATTTATGAAAGTGAACATGTCGATGGAACGTTGTTTCGTGCCAAAATAAAGAATAAAATAATATTCTGCAATATATTCAATGTCTCACATGCGTTTATAACCTTCTACCGTCTAATTCAAAGATTCAAAAGTGAAAGAAACATCTGATGTAACGTAGATAATTTCACGCTAAATGAAATTATATTTATAAAAATAAATAGAACGATATTATATTAATATATTATAGCAGATTCAGATATGCAAACCTCAATTTATAGTTTATATATATTTTTCTTTTAGAAATTATGTGTCTATATAAAATGTCTGTTTGAAATGACTCTGAACTTGGTACGTAACGTTGTGACGACAAAACATGGCTGGTTTTTGCAACTTTTTAAAAATATCATACTTTAAAACGATTTTATACAACAAAAAATATAAATAAAAAATAATTTAATAATACTGATCGATGAATTAGACTATCCTTTTTCGATTTAAACAGAAAAAGGTACAATTATTTTTTTTTGCATGACCTCATTCCTTTGTTACACTTACACATTTCATAATTCAAATGTATGTAACTGACAGATAAATGTCACTGTCAAAAATTAATCACTTTAAATTAATAATGGTGACATTTTAAAAAGAAAATAGTGAATAAAGCAATAGTAGTTATATGCAAAGGAACTTATATAGTTTGTAAGGAATTTATTTAAATTAATAACAATTAAATAGCGAGAGATATTGTGTTGGCCACAACAGATTTTTAAAATTTGCTCGCCCGGTATTTTTCTACTCCACCAACATCTATGTCTAACCTTGAATGGAATTGGTGCGTTGGAGTGCAGAATGTGGCATTACGCGAGCGTTTTGTGTAGTCGAAGTCTAGGTCTCTCGAGCTTTCGTGGGCGATCGCAACTGGCCTGCTCTGCTACATCGGCTACAGTAGAAGAAATACTTTCTTATTCTGTGGCTGACATACCACGTCTCAGTGTGTCCTGGACCCAGAAACAAGTGAAACGCTGACGTAACCACGTGGGATGCGACTATAGATATGAATGGATGGAATTTTATTCATATGTGATTGAACTAGACTGTATTGTATAGGTTATTGTAATAATTGAGATTGAAATAAAAATAAAATAGTACTTTGAAGACAATCATGATTTGATTGATAGTAAAAAATCTGATGTGGCCAACACAAAACCTCCCGCTATTTAATTTTTATTAATTTAAATACATACCTACGTCTTTAGTAATGCTTCAAACTATATTATGTTCCATTGCATATAACTATGGCTTTATTTACGATTTTCTTTATTATTTAATATGTCACTATTATTAATTTGAAGTGATTAGTTTTTTGACAATGACGTTTACCTGTCAGTTACATTCATTTAAAAAATGAACTGTGTAACAAAGGAATTGTGTTTATCTTAGGCTACGAGATAAAAAAAAGAAAAATGATTTTTAAATTTATCTGTAAAATATATACCGTGAGTATTTTTAACGTGAACATTGGGTTTGTCATATCCATGGTTACGACTTGACATTTGATTGACAGTAATGTATTTGCGCGTTCCATTTAAAATGAAACATAGGGAACGAATTTGACATTTGATAAGACGTCAATAGAGGTTAATTTTGTTTAAATAATTATACGTTATACCTTCATTCTAAATTAAAATTAGTTGTAGAAAAAATATAGTGTGCACCTTGTGCCCGAGTGGTTTTCTGACTCGGCTAAATTTCTTACAATATTTAAATATATTTCTTCTGTCAAATTCATTCCCCATGTGTCATTTTAAATGAGACAGACAAATACATTGCTTTCAATTAAATGTCAAATCGTAACTTATAGGAAAATTCAACGGTTATCTGTCTAATTGACAAGATGTCATTAGAGGTTAATTTTATTTAAATAATCATACCTGTTTTCTAAAAATTAAATTTAGATGTAGAAAAAATACTGGGTGCACCTTGTGTCCGAAATATGTTTAGTGCTCTCGAGTGGTTTATCTGACTCCGCTAAATTTCTTACAATTGTTACACAAGGATTTACTGTAGTTGATTAATTTGTATGTGTATACGTAATACATTGTTTATAAAGGTTGGAAATAATAATTTGGGAGTTAGTTGTATTTGATATGCGACAAGAGGAACGGTATTCAGAATAAAGGGAGTGTTTAGTTTCATACTTGGTTTCTTTTATTTTCCTATTTTCCTAGTAGTCCTAATACAATATTTAAAAATAATACTTCTGTCAGATTCGTTCCCTATGTTTCATTTTAAATGGAACGGTCAAATACATTGCTGTGAATCAAATATCAAGTCGTAACCATGGATATGACAAACCCAATGTTTCACGTTAAAAAATACTCACGGTAGAAAAAGTATTAATGTATACGTGTACAAAATTCAATAATCTATAATTTTATATTTTTGAAGAAAAACCATAATGAGCTTCAAGTAAAGTGCTATTTCCGTTTATCCGATTTACACCAAAATCTAATGGCTTCTTTTCGTATTAGAATAGAGTAGAAATACCAGGTTTCAGAATTTTCTGAATGATACTATTTGAGTTAGAGCGAAGACAAAATTATTTATTCCGTAAAAATGTACAGGTGTTCCATTTAAAAAATCAAAGTTAAATATTTTTCTGGAAAATTGGTAGGCCTTGGTAAAAAATTGTTTATGCTAAATTATAGACCAGGTTGTATCAAATAACTTTTCTATATAACTTTTTCTTGTACCTTTAATATTTCAGAAGATATAAGCTGGACAATGAAAAATCAACCATCCTGTATATTTAAGAAAATTCTGAAACTTTGTATTTCGACCTCATTCTAATATGGAAAGAAACCATTAGATTTTGGTGTAAACTGGATAACCGGAAATGACACTTTACTTGAAGTTCGTAATGGTTTTTCTTCAAAAAATGTCATTAATTACAATATTTTCGCTTATTAAAAAAATTAAAGATTATTTAATTTTCTATAGGTCTGTACTAAAACTTTTTCTACATATTTTACAGGTAAATTTAAAAAATATTTATACCCCAGAACCATGATAAACAAAATTCCTTTGTTGCACATTTCATATTTCAAATGTATATTGAGGGAGGTATTGTGTTGGCCACATCAAATTTTTATCCTGTTTTTCACGAAGATCCACTAATAGATTTGAATGGTTTCTGATGGTTTGGGTTACCATTATCAGTGCTGAACGTGTTGTCTTAACATATCCTATATTTTTTAAATGCATTATAAGTCAGGTCGGCAATCTGCCCATCGCAATAACTTTTTTAAGAGTTTACGCCTCTGACCACCCGCATAATGTTACTCATACTCACGACTATAACCTCTTATGGAGTGAATGTCGGTTTCTTTATCTTTTAATTATATTTAATAGAGATTACTAGTTGTCACTATACAGCTTATTTACGATATGCAGAGTAATTGTTATAATTTAGCTTAATTCCAGTGTGTGTATCAATGTTGTTTCCTTGCCACACCAACGTAGTTTTTGTCGTTCGATGTTTACCATGTTCTAGCGCCTACACTGGATTCCAAAATGCCACCTTTTTCCTTCAAAACATACTTTTGCTTTCTCTGATTCGGGTTTTATTACCTTATTCAACATTATCATAAAATATATTTGGATCTACTATAAATTGTACGTTACGTCTAATTTTTGGAGCACTTCTTTGGATAGATTTATACTATACAGGGTGTATCAGAGCTCGTATAACAAAAAAGAATAGTATATTCTTGAGCTCATTTTGAGCAAAAAATGTTATATGAAGGTATGTCCGGAAACTTTTCGTTACAGAGTTACAGGTCTTTAAAAGTGTACCTCAACAAGCTCATTTTTATTCATAACTCTGATACTAGTTGCACTAAACTTTTGAAACCTGATATGAGAATATTACTTATTTAGATGCATATTTATACTTTCTTTTGTTTCTGTATCTCAACCAGAAGCGTCCCATATGGGGGAGGCATGAAGATTTTTTTATCGTTATTTTTTGACTTATTAACATTTTTTTATTTTACCCATAAAATGTTACATGCAATAAAAAAATACACGAAAAAGGTATTCTTGATAAAACTTGATATACGCAGTAGTTTTTGAGATATTTTAATTTTTAGAAAAAATATTAATTATCTAAGATTTTTTAACAGTTAAAAATCAACTTATAATATACCATTTTTTTTAAATTAAAAAATCTGTTGTGGCCAGCACAAGACCTCTCGCCATTTCCATATTAGGCTATATAAGTATTATATTGCACTTCGCTTTTGAACCGTCGTTTTATAAATAAATATTACAGAACTTTACCCAAATATTGTTTTTTATTGTATTTAACTTGTCTTCTGTACACATATTAGTCTAATTATATCTATTTTTCATTTTATGAGGAAGTTTATAAATGTCACAGATTGTTCCAATTCATTAACCAGATTGGCGGTATTTCTGATGGATATATGCATTTCACCTATAATTTCAAATATTTAATTAATGAAACAATAAGAAAAATTAAATATACTTCCCAGAAAAATCTATCAGAATGTCACTAAAACTGTTGATATTTGACAATGACATAATGATATGTGTCATTTACAAACTATGTTATAAATATTGGAATTTGTCAACTGGTTTCTTTAGTGCCTAAGCCTCTGCGATTAGTTTACTCTTTAAATTATAGTGTCTTTATCTCTAAATATATACAAGATATAATAAAAAATTTAAGTGTATTAGTTAGTTTATTTATGGTTATTGTAACGTTTTGGGCTTGTGTTTTGCGCAACGCAAGAATTTTGGCTTAGGGATGCATCGGCATCTTTAGGGTTAAGTTATGTTTAGTGTTAGTGTCTGGGTTCAGGATAACCTTCCTCCCCCCCGTGTAACATGAGTTGTCCAAAGATAAAATTCGCAAAAGGTGTAAAGATGGCAGAAAAAGTATGATATGTTCTTATTGCAACTGTAATAAACTTTAAATGGAAGAAAATAGTGAAGTACAAATTACAACTCTCATTAAATCTTTTTCATTTTGTTTTCTGAGATAAATAACGCTTTTACGTGTTATATAGAGAATTAAATGAAATTTAACGATTTCACTTAGCCTCTAGAACATAATAAGAGCCATTTACATTAAAAAGAAATCTTGATCTTCAAGCTACAGCATAATAAGAGGTTCAGGTGAGTTAGATAACACTTTAAGCAAGTAAGAGTAAAATTGATGTTAATTGGATCTTTTGGAGCTTTATACGATGTTAAAGCAGATAATTCAACAATTCAAATACGTGAAAATGTATGAACTTAATTACCGTTTTACAATTTATTTTGCAGTCTTTGCAACAATTTAAAAATAAATTCATATTTACAAAAACCTCATTAAAAAATTAAATTTTAATATTCATATGTGAAATTGGCAATATATTAAGTCCGGTACTGTCTGCTCGCCCAAAGCACAGGCCCAGAAAGTGCAAGTGAACACGTCATAGAATAAACATATCGTATAATAATTTATACACACCACACCGCCGTATGGTGTAATACTGAGGCCTACTTTAGATATCAATATGGAAATATAAGTTGTTTATATCAATGTAAGTTGAAAGTCTATGAATGATTTGTAGGTAACTAACCTATGGTATAGTATGACTATGATTTCATATTTGAATATTTTTGTTTTGTCCATATATGAAGATTTTCATGCAGATACATATGGTACATACGTGAGGTACTCGTATACTATAAAGTCGTGACTTTCATGTAAATTTTATGAATATGTAAATGAAATAAAATAAGTAGGTACAGTATAAAACATTATTACAGATATAACATTATAGTCACTTTTTTGCTTTGCGACACATGATTCTAACTTGGTTTTCTGGAATAAAAGTTTGTAGATTAAACGGTAGCAATTTATCTGAACTTTAAACCAAAGTATTATTATTATTAGTATTATTAACAGAACAGGTCAAAACGATAAGAAAAAAACATGTTAAATAGGGGGACATGGCTTAATCACAGTTTCCTGAGACTAAAACAAGACGATTTAACCAAACTTGCTTCTACCGGAAAGTATACCATTTAGCCAGTATTCTGCTTCAAAGTTCTTAAAAAAAAAATAATGAATTGTGCTTATAATAAACGGACGCTTTATTCGATTTGGATGAAATTTGGTGTGACAGTTTACATGGTTATAACTCATCTTTTAAGATGATACTTGTTATTATTAGTGAACCACTAGTGTATGAAACTTAGGTGTCCCAAAATTAATTACACCGTAACTTTTTAATGGCCACACAGATAACGTGAAATTATTATTATTATTTTTTTCAGAAAAATTCAATATTAAACTTTTTTTAAATAAATTTTATCTAGCAGTCTGTCCAAATACCAAACATTTAATTTTTAATGACGGTAAGAAGTTGCCAATCTTCACAACTTGTTTAGGAGTAAGCTAAGATATGTAATCGTCGTATTTATAATAATTGTAGTAAAATATTATTAGGCCGAACAAACGGATGTTACTAATTTTATAATATTGCGAAGAACATTTTTGACAACCCATAAAACAATTGTTACTGTCATTAAAAAATAGTTGTTTGACATTTGGATAGACTGCTAGATTAAATTTATTTTAAAAAATTCACGGTGCAGTCACACAGGTTTTATTATTTTCTGTGTGAAACGTAACAGATATCACAAATTACATAGAGAGAGAAAAGTTTACTATTGAATGTATCTTTTTGAAGAAAAATAATTTCACGTTATCGGCGTGGCCATTAAAAAGTTACGGTCTAATTAATGTTGGGACAACTAAGTTTCATAAACTAGTGGTTCACTTATAATAAGTATCATCGTAAAAGATGACTTATAACCATATAAACTGTCATACCAAATTTTATCCAAATCGAATAGAGTGTCCGGTTATTAAAAGCAAAATTAATTTTTTTTGAAGAATTTTGAAGAGGAATACTGACTAAATGGTCCAGTTTCCGGTAGGAGCAAGTTTGGTTAAATCGTTTTATTTTAGCCTCAGGAATATGTGGTTAAGCCATGTCCCGCTATTTGAGAGACATTCTGTATATGTATGTAGTACAGTGTATTTTCAATGAAACTGTAAATAGTACATTTACGAATATGACTTTATTACCATTTTACCAATAATATTCATATAATTAGTACTTTAAAAAACTTAAAATTTGTATCGTCGCAGAAAATTATTACTTTTCCCCAATACTTAAATAAAATAAATAAATATATCATAACGGCATATTACCTATTTCTGGGTGTGCCAGTATCTACAACACATGTAGACATCGGTAATGATGACGATATATTTTACCGTGTGGGCGCTTACCAGGCGTCACCTCACGGGCACTCATAGCTGGCGTGCACCACAGGGTTCACTTTTGTGCCATTTTTAAAATTGGAAATATTTGGCGTCAGTCGGAATCGAACCCGGTTCCCCCAGGTTCGCGACCAGACACTCAGGCACGCGGTCACGGGACCCCATTACTTATCCCAATACTTTGTTTTTATAATTTGGAAAAATTTTAAACAATTTTAATTTTAATATGCTGTTGTCTATAATTTTCGTTAAACTGTAAATTTTAAGTAATAATTAGTAATTTTAATTTCCTTGTGCTTAAATCTTTACATCTTTCTTCAATTTTTTTTTTTACGTTATCATTGCACCCATTGCACAACCGTCTGGAATCATTAATTATTACATATAAATTTTGATTTTTATTTGTTATTAGTGTATAATTACAAGGTATTACTTTTTTGCTGATTAAAAATAAATCTGTTTTTCATTAAAAACTATGAAAACAATACCGTCGTGTGTGGTTCCAAATTTTACCGTTAGATAGCCTAGCTAGCTTCGCGAATAAATTACATTATGTTCATATATCCCTGGTGACAAAGCTCATAGTACCATTTTATTATTATTATTAATTATTGTTATATGTATTGTTTTTCATAACTAATACTTCCTTATTGCGAAGCTCAATATTAAAATAAATACACTAATGCGTTTTCAATTGTTTTACGGTAAAAATATGAGTTAATAGCAGTGAGTTGACTAAATGAAACACAGTCCCAGCCAATGAGAACGCATGTTATTTTCATTTGAATTGAGTGTGCAGTTTACGAGGCTTTTAATTTGCTGTAACTTCTTCGTACACTGTTTTTACATTACACCGCGCCGTCAGTCATAAACTATTCTTTCCATCTGATCTAAATTCAAAATGGCGGACGGGTGTTAAATATTTATGCTGGATTTGAACTTGACTTCGATGTATTGTGCTGATTTCAATGAATAACTTTCGATCATTCCAACAGACTTTAAATTAGATCCACAATTGTTTTCTTTTTCGGTTTCAATTTAAATAAATCTTTCTTCTTACAATGCATAATAAATAAATTATAAAATAATTTCATAGTTGAATGATTTAGAATAAGAAAATCAGGTAGGCCGTGAAAAAAAATTTTAAACAGTTATTTATCTGTGATTTAAAATGAACTTTTGTTAATCATTTTTTAAAGTAACATTTATGAGTTAAAATATAGAATTATCCAGGGAGCATTTAATTCAGTTTTAGATAAAAAAAGAAAAGGAATAAGTAATAGAACAACCGCAATACTCATCTGTGACCTGATTTGATAAAGTGCGACTTTTGGCTATTTTTTTTTTTATTTAAAATTTTTTTGTGGTCAGCACAAGATCTCTCGCCAATTCCATATTAGGCTATAAAAATATGTATTGTATTTAACATTTTTTAATTAATTCTGTAAATAAGTTTCTTCTTATTCTTCTAAATGTTCGAGATTCTTCAAATTCATTGGCGAGATTGGCGGTATTTCTGATGCGTATATGTAATATATGTATAGGCCATCCAGCGAATCAAGCGGTTTACGTCATCGTTTAGGGATTTTTGAAATTTTCTTTATTTTTTTAAATATATTTTATTAACGGTATTTTATTGGTTCTTTTATTATTACCATGTATTTGACACCTTTATTAGAAATAATTATATTTGGATATATTATTATTAAGTAAAATTTTGTAAATTTTTGCAAAATGACGTTTGATTAAATTTTTTTAATATTGGTAATTCTGAAGATGTATATTACTAAATATTATATGTCTATATTATACTTTTCAACGTGTATTGTGATTTCATTTTGTTTTTGGTTTCGTTGTTCATTGTCAAAACGTCAAATGCTCTGTCATGTCAAATTCAAAATCTTGTAGTTAATTTATTGACTTATTTTGAAAATGAAAAATAGATTGGTGGGTTTTTACTTTCACTGAAATCTAATATTGAGGTAATATTTGGTTCTATTTGTTAGTAATAATTTGAAAATTAAATCTATATGTACAGCGTGTGGCAAACGCTATACGCAATGTATAGAAACAGTGAGAAATTGTATGGTATGCAGTATTCTGTATTTTTTTAAGGATCTCACATAATACTAGATAGTTTGTTGCATATACTACAAGAATGAAGTATTTATAACGGCGTAAGCAATATCGTTCAGAATATTTTAAATAAAATTGGATTTCGCTGGAAAAATGTTATACCAGACGTGTTTTTAAGAAAAATTTGGGTTTATGAAGGTAACCCACAGATTTTAATCCGTTTTACATGCTCATGTAAACTTTTTAACATATGACGTCATTGTTTCTAGTGATATTGTATTTATGACGTAAACCGCTTGATTCGCTGGATGGCCTATATCTATAATTTATAAATATTTAATTAATAATGAAAAACCCTAAAAAACTACGTGTTTTATTTTCAATACTGTCTCTAGTACTCTTAACATCTTTGGTGACTGCATAGCTAAATTTAAAAGTGGCTTAATTCAGCAATTATTATTAATGCAATAATGGGTGTCTTCTGTTTAAATACTGTTTTATTTAAGCAATTATTCTGTATTTTTAATTTGAAACAACATACTTCTTCTTTTTTGTATTATTTGTATGTTTACATTAAGTGTTCTTTAGTGCTTGTGACAATTGTTGTTATAATTTTATGTATTTAAAACCGACCTGTAATAGACACTTACAAAATTGACGTCACTGCAAGAGAGAGATAGAAGATCATGCATCCAAACAAACCTCCCCTCGTTGTTTTGCGTCCCGTTCCCTGTTCCTATCTGTCATTGTGTTCGCATCTGTTATTCAATGTTAAACCTAATTCTTTATTGTGATTTGTACGTTGTGTTTAATAAAAATGAGTTTAAAACCAGAAGATGTGTCTGGGGCAACTTTTAACTTTACTTTAACTTTGATAATATTGAAGATCATTCGATTATTCAACTAAAACGATGGCTAGAGTGTAGAGTCTACGGCTGAAGATAGGTCTTTGTTTGGACGGGTAACCATAGCAACCTTGATTTCTATGCGTTGCCGCTAGAGGCGCTCTTGCAAATTGCAATTTTGTAAGTGTCTATTGGGATCTTAGTATCCTGTTGGTAAATAAATAAAAAAAAGCCTTCAGTAATGTATCTGGTTTTCTTCCACTAACATTTTCTGTCAATATTTCAACTGGTTTCTATGGAGTTATTTGGGCTGTGAGATTCACTACAACGGATTATTTTATATATTTGTTATTCTCTATCTCTAAATCTAGAGAAGATATAATAAAAGTGTTCAATGTATCGGATAGAGAATTTTATATTTTTTAATATTTGTAACAACATAAATTTCCAAAAAATAATATTATCCACAGAACACACACACACACATGTACGCACACACACACACACATTGTAAAAATGTTAAAATCGGACCTTAGTGACCTAGTGACCTTAAAACGTGCTTATTCACTAAAATCTGGATATGCGATTTTTAGCATGAATCCAATACCTCCTCTTAATTACGGTATTGATGGTCTTCGTTTGAAGAACAGATTGATGCTCTGTAATTCATGATTATTTCAAAACCATTTCCAAGGAAGATTTATTGTGAGCTCTTTAATAGTGAAAGGAAAGAATAATAGTGTTTTATTCAATTTTGACGTTTAAAACTGTCATTATTAACTCCATAGCAATAACTATAAGTAACATTTTATGCACAAGTGAATTAATTTTTTTTAAATCACTCTCACAATTTTTTTAACTCACTCTGCAACAAATAATGCATTTAAAATAAAATCAGGCTCGAAAATAACACTCACCGTAGTATTTATTAGATATTATCAGCCATTTTCGTTATTTTTTACGACACAAATGACAGACAATAATGCTTTTTAAATAGATGACTTTACGTCTATCATCGACGATTGTCATGCACAGCCTACTAACTGATTAGTTTTTTATTTTGTCAATTGCCAAAATTAAAAATTAGAAAATAAAAAAAAAAAAATAAAAAATTTAAAAAAATATATCGTCATCATTACCGATGTCTACATGTATTGTAGATACTGGCACACCCAGAAATGGGTAATATGCCGTGATGATATATTTATTTATTTTATTTAAATATTAGAATGGTTTTTATTATAATTTCGTCAAAATTGAATAAAATATTGTATAAAACACGTGAGCTAAGAATGTTTATTCACTCGAAGTGAACTAAACTTTCTTCTCATGAATAAACATTATCTTAGCTTACTTGGTGTATAAATATCTATTATTGGGGACAAGTTTGAACGTATTTAAGATAAAATTCTATAAAATATGAATCAAATGTCTTATTTTCAATTAATTTAGCGGGACCCCCTATATATTAAGAGATACGAGCTTTTGCTTCGTCCCCCTACAGACCTTTATAAAAACTGATTCTGTATGGTCCGGTTCTATAAGCTGCTGGAACTAATAGAATTCATTGTTATCAATTATAACCATAAAGAGAAATTGATTTTCTCAGACTACAACAATTAATTACAAGAGAGAATCGATCAAGACCATTAATTTATCTCATAAATCATTACATGAAATCTTTTATTTAACAATTACATTAGTACATTTTCGGTGACGAAATTTCATTTTATTTTTACTTATTGCTACAAAGCATAATTTTTTTTTGAAATAAAATAGAAAAGAAAACATTCTAATGCTGGGTTTATGCTCCATGTAAATTATGAAATTAAATACCACAATATCTCTCGCTATTTCCATTTTATGTTATACTCCTATAAGTATTGTATTGCACTTCGCTATTGAACCGTCGTTTATAACAAAAAATTTACAGAACTTTACCCAAATATTGGTTTTTATTGTATTTAACATGCCTTCTGCACACATATAATTCTAATTATATATGTTTTTTATTGTATGAGGAAGTTCCTAAATGTCAGAGATTCTTCCAATTCGTTAACAAGATTGGCGGCATTTCAGGTGGATATACGCATTTTACCTACAATTTTAAATATTTAAATAATAAAACGATAAGAAAGATTAAATGTGCTTCCCAGAAAAAGGTATCAGAATGCCACTAAAACTGTTGATTTTTGATACTGACATCTGTCATTTACAAACTATATGTTATAAACATTTGAATTTGGCAACTGGTTTCCTTAGTGTAGTTTAGCCTTTGTGATGTATTACATCCGATTATTCTATATATTATAGTGTCTTTATATTTAAATCTATACAAGATATAATAAAAATTTTAAGTGTATTAAGTGGAGAATTTTATATTCTTCAATATTTGTAATAACAAAAATATCCAAAAAATTATATTTGGAAGAATATTTCTAAGAAACTCTGCTTCCGGTTGTCCAATTGTTACGAAAACCTTTTCAGCTCTTCCCAGGAATGTCAGATTGAGGAATTCATAGTTAAACAGGTCTTAAGTCTTATAGTTTTTGAGGTATTGTCCTTCCAACATCCCCACGTACATACATACATACACACACACACACACACATCATCGTAGAAATGTTATAATCGGATTCTAGGGACCTTGCATCGTTCTTATTCACTAATGATATAATATAATAATAAACCAGGTGACGCCTGGTAAGCGCCCACACGGTAAAATATATCGTCATCATTACCGATGTCTACACGTGTTGTAGATACTGGCACACCCAGAAATGGGTAATATGCCGTGATGATATATTTATTTATTTATTTATTTAGTTTAAATCTTCAGCTTTGTTGCATAAACATTGTCAATGATAACAATTGAATCTACTTTAGTTTTACATTTTAATTTTTAAATGTCATTGTCTACATAAACCCAGCATAAATGTACCGCTTATAGCTTAAACTATTACATGTTTTAGAAGATTTGAGTGTAAATTAAGCGTAATGAGTATTCTTACAACAATGATCAGCTTATCGTTCTACCAATCATTAATTACCTCTAATGAACCCTTTAATTAAGAGTTGAGGAAGAAGAGAACAGCGTTTAGAAGAAGGAAGACTGGTGTAGAAGATAGAAATCGTTTGATGCACCGACAATCAATAGGTTGAACCTTAATTTCATTGTCTTCAAAGAGAAGAATAGCGTATTTGTATCATGTGTCAAATTAGGTGTAAATTAGGAAGAATCGAATAAAGAAAATTATGATATAAGGTGTAAAAAATGTTAACGTAATTTATTACTAATTTCAAAATAATCACATAGAAATTTATAGAAAAATATTTCTGAATTCAACATCTTGAAAACATTTTTGTATTCTGGGAAGAAGAGGCACTTCACAACGAGATGCATTTTGTAAAAATGAATAATACATGAAACGCAGCAAACAGGTTTACAAGTCCATTGAAAATTTGCACGGTTCCATCCATTGTCCATTGTGAAAAGATTTTAAAGAGACGAACGTAAGATCAGGACTCATAATAAATCGACAAATAAGAAAACCTACTCGTATTGGTGAATCTTATTTTTTATATTGCTCATCATTTAATATTGAAATTTTAGTTTTTAGTTTTATTATTTTAAATATGTCGCCATTGAAGATACGAAAGCTGTTTTAAAATATCATAAAATTTTTAGTAAATTAAGAAGTTTTAAGGTTCCTACAAATTTACTATTTTCACCATGGCCATCACCTTGGGAACAAAGTTGTAGTTAAGGCTGTGTCCGATGTCGCATTTTGACATTTAGATTTTGGGATCTAGGTTTTCTTCACATAAATACAACTCCAAATGGCACACTAATGACATCCATTGGTTTGTATGGCTACACTTTAGAATAACAAAAATTAAATATTAATATATTATATTTCATAAAATAGAAGCTAAGACGCTATTCTTTGACAGTAAATTTCACGTTTTGCACAAATTATAGCAACGAACATGATTTGTTTAATTAGTGCACGTCAAATTCAAGGCATAGTGTACTCCTATAAAACCCTAAAATCTAATTCCAAAATTCCTAAATAATCATTAGATTTATGGCATATAAATTTAGGATTTAGATATAGGGTAGGGTAATTTGTATGTCCTAAATAATGTCATTATTTAGGATTTTAAAGGTGGGTTTATGCTGAAAAATTTAAGAATAGGAATAAAAATAAGAATAGTGTTAAGAATAATTTTAAACATAACGATAAGTGGTGTTTATGCTGCCAGTTATAAGAATAAGCGTAAGAATAAGAGTAGTGATATTAAAGTTTTTTGGTTAGTGAAAAGTAGTTACATTTATTATTCTCATAGTGGTAGCAGCGTTGATTTGACATTTATAAGATTTATAATTTTATTATTATTATTTTTTAATTTGTTAAAATGAAGTACAATCAAAATATTATTTTGTCTGCACTAATTCAATTAATTGGGAAAGAAGAGAATCCATCACTAAATTTGACGTAATTATGTTTCGCCAACACCGATTATTATAAATGAATAATGAATGACCATTGACGTATTATAACTAACGTTAGTTATAATACGTCAATGTGAATGACCAATATTTTTGTTTGAAATATTTGACGGTTGACACGCATGCGCTCTTCGCTTACAGGAATAAGAATAAGGCGTAAAGTTAAAAGTAAACGAACTTTGGCTTATTCCTTATTCTTATTTCTTATTCCTTATTCTTATTTCTGCAGCATAAACCGAGTCGTATGTTATAACTGTTTTAACTTTATCACTATTCTTATTCTTATTTTTATTCTTAAATTTTGCGAGCATAAACCCACCATAAGAATTAGATTTTAAGGTTTTACAGGAGCACACCATGCCTTGAAGTTGACGCGCACTAATTAAACAAATCATGTTCGTTACTATAATTTGTACTAAATGCCAAATTTACTGTCAAAGAATAGCTTCTTAGCTACTATTTTATGAAATATAATATTAACATTTAATCTGAAGCATCAAATTAAATCGAATTTTATAATTAATTTTTGTTGTTCTAAAATGTTGCCATGAAAACCAATGGAACTCACTATTGCGCTATTTGAAGTAGTATTTGTGTGAAGAAGACCTAAATCCTAAATACTAAATACCAAATGCGACATCAGACACAGCCAAAGAAATGGGTAATAAGCCATGATGATATATTTATTTATTTAAAAAAGCAAAATGATGCGTATACCTGTCTCAAAATGCAAACACAAAATATGGATAAAATTGTATTCCCTTTTCTTTTCAATGTACAATCTTCCATTCTTCCTTTATTTACAATTTACGCTTACAAATATAAAAAGAGTACTACGCTGTACCTTTGAAGTTCGGAACCTTTTAAGATTGTGGAATTCCATTCACAAAGCAACGAACACACTTCATACAACTGGACTGACCCATTTTACTTCACAACTTTCTGTTCGTCTGGCAACGCAGCCAGAATCTTCACAAAATAAACAAATAGTACAAATGGCTTCTACTTATATGGAAAAGTCAACTTTTCGGTCGCGCAGATCTGTTTCGTAAGACCATTCACAGTTTCGTAGTCAAATATCTTTGAGATGATGACAATTTTTCTTCTGAAGGTAGACATTAAAAATTGTAATGATCTATATGGTAATTATTATCAAATTGGGAAATTTACATTAAATAATGGAAAAATAAATATAATAAATAATATGAATATAAAGGGTGTTAAAAAGGGTAAATTATTTTAAGGTATAGTACTGACTAAAATGAGTAAAAGCTCAATCAACAAGGGTCTGATCTGCAACTGCTTCCGAGAAAGAGGTTATTTTGTATTAGAATCGAAAAAAAAAAAAAAACTCTCAAAGATAGTGATCGAACATAATTTCGTCTATGCCAGTAAATAGACTATAAAGAAACAATAATTTTTTATGTGAAGCATTTCTCTCAATTTCTAATAGTTACGAAGTTATTTAAAAATTAAAGATTGGCCAATGTCGCCACAACATTAAATTTAGTACAATTATTTGTTTTTTTTTTTTTATTTTGAAAAACAAAAGCAAATCTAAGATAACCTCTGAAAGGTAAACAAAAAGTCTCTTTTTTTCTCGAAAACTATTAAGATCGGATTAAGCTGTTTTACCTCCCGCTTCCCTTGGTAAAGGAGGTATAGGGATCGTGCTAAAAATCACATATCGAAATTTTAGTAAATGACCACGTTTTAAGGTCCCTAGAATCCAATTTTAACATTTTCACGATGATGTCTGTATGTGTGTATGTGTATGGATTTTGTTGACGCTCTAACTCAAATACTATCATTCAGAAAATTCTGAAACCTTGTATTTCTACCTTATTCTAATATGGGAAGACACCATTAGATTTTAGTGTAAATCGGATAACCGGAAATGGCACTTTACCTGAAGCTCATAATGGTTTTTCTTCAAAAATACCATTAAATGCTAATTTTGCATTTTATGTCATGAAAATTAAAGATTATTGAATTTTCTACATTAATTCATTAATATTTTTTCTAAATATTTTGCAGATAAATTTTAAAATCATTTTTTTATTAATCCCGAAGCCTAAGATAAACACAATTCCTTTGTTACACAGTTCATATTGGAAGTGAATGTAACTGACAGGTAAATATCACTGTCAAAAAAATAATCACTTCAAATTAATAATAGTGACATTTCAAAAAGAAAATAGTAAATATAAATATTTTGACTAGTACTATATGTTCTCATAAAAAATATTTAATCTTAATTTTAACTCCTTTTTGAAATATTAAAATGTACTTTTAACGAAACATCAAAGAACTTTCTGCTAGTGGCTTCCTATCCTTGATCGTATACTATCCTTATTAACAAGTCCCAAAATTGTTCATTTGGGCGATGGAATATTTGATGTATTGTCTTGTTTTTATATTGTCCCTTTGCCATTGTTGAGTGACTCTGGTAAAGTGGCACGATGCTAAATCATGCCAAAATAGGATGTGATCATTCCTATCTTACTTGTAAATGAATAATTATTCCAATTTATGAAGAAGTGGGTTCCCGTGGTCGCGTGCCTGAGTGTATGGTCGCGAACCTGGTGAACCGGGTTCGATCCCGACAGGCGCCAAATATTTCCAATTTTAAATGGCACAAAAGTGACCCCTGTGGTGCACTCTCCACACCAGCTATGGCGTGCCCGTGAGGTGACGCCTGGTAAGCGCCCACACGGTAAAATATATCGGCATCATTACCGTTGTCTACATGGTTCTATATACTGGCACACCCAGAAATGGGTAATATGCCGTGATGATATATTTATTTACTTATTTATATTTATGAAGACAATTTCCTTTGTAGGTATTATACATGATTAGTAATATTCTAACCTACAAACAGTGGCTTCACGCCTGGTAAATTTAGATCACAAATATTGCGCATATGATGTGAAATGTATTATATTTTAATAGTTTACATTGTGGAAAGGAAATTAATTAGTTAATTCTATGAATTTAGCCTTTTTATAAATCTAACAATTGTGGATTATTTTATTTCTTGTTGATTAGTATTTTTTTAAAGAACGGAGTGCTTTAATTGGCCTTTTCGTACACTTTTTAGTTCGATAACCATGAATTATGATGCAGGTATAATAAAAAATTGTTTCCAATCTTCAAATAGCACAAATGTGACATTTATACTATTAGAGAGTTAGACATTTGATATAAACTTAATAATTAACCGAGTTATAGTACAATTCACGATAATTTCTTCGACTTTTTAATTAGTAACATTAGTGTGATGGAAACTTACAGCAAGAGAAAATAGTTATTATTTACAAACTATTTAGGTTCATAATTATTTGCGCTTTAAGGGGAGCAAAAAATTTAGTTTCATTGAAGTAATAAATTACATGTAAATAATGTGTGTGAAGAAACATTAATATGAAATGAACGATACTATTTTTATTAATTTAAATTGCAACATGTGTTTCTTTAATAAAGTAATGGTTTAGAAATAGATACATGTTTTTATAAATTAACATATGTTTTTGGTAAAGTAAATAACTTCGAATTAAATATAAACAAAATAAATAAGCGCATATGGTTGCTAAAATAGCCGTCAAAAATGAGTTCTGTAAAAAAGAAATAAGTAGGTAATACACTATATTTCACATTATTAAAATAGTTTCTCGTCCTACGTATTTTCAGAAACAGATACAGAAACTTACTGAATTGTGTAGTTACTCAATTTGTGTCCAGTTAACAGAAATTTACAAACTGGCCCGCCTCTATCAGTTTAATAATAAATACATTAATCTTACAATATTTGGAAATTGCGTGGTATTGTGAACAACTAATAAATGTTCTGCTCTCATGAGAAATCTTTCGCAAACTGTAGAATGTCACAATAGTGGGTTGATATTATAATAAATTTAATAATACAGTTGCCATTGAAAGGATATATGTGAATGAATAGAAGTAAATAATATCTTAATTACTCTTATGATTTATTATATTAGTTTACAAATAGTACATTGAAATACAGGTACAGAAATAAGAACATTAAATTTAACCAGTGATAGAACTCGTCCAGAGGAACAATATTTCTTAGTAACTTTTTTTTGTAAATCTTCTAGATATTGTATTAAAAATCTTCAAAGTTTTGTAAAATAGTAATTTACGTAACAAGACCTGAAAGTGATACTTTACTGGGTGAGCAAGCATATTCCAGAGCGAGCCGTAGGCGAGCTTTGGAAGCTTGTGAGCCCAGTATAGACACTTTCAGGTCATGTTGGGTACAATATTTTTTTTGCGATCCTGAAAAAAGAATAAAAAAGTATTATTTTATTTTTTACTGCGAGCAAATAAGAAATAAATAAACAACTGATCTCCATGGAAACATTTAGCTTTACCGGTCCCCGGATCGGTAAAGTACTTTCCGATCCCTTATAGACAACTTTCCGAGCTAGCTCAGCAAAGAAGGACTTTCCGGTCTAAATAGTGATCAGAAACAGCTCATTTTCTGGGCGATCGCGAAAAAAAAAAATCATACCTGCCTAAAATACTAAAATGTCAATGTCACTTACTTTTTCTGTTTCACCAGTATATTTTTTGAAACTGGAAATATTTTTTTCCAAAAAATAAATTGCGAATTAAAAAAAAAGTTAAGGTATCTACTTATTTCTGTTACTCCCTGTATTATGGCTTAATAGATCAGAGTACTTCCTACATTTGAAAATGATATTTATCATTGAGAAAAACTCAAAATGTTAATGTTCTTACATCTTTTCATAAAAGTTCGTAATAATTTTCATTAATATTCTATGACGAAGATTTTAAGTTCACTTTGTTCTTAAATAGTCGGGTTTGCTAATAATTCATTATCATCATTTATATATTTGAAGAGGTTTCAATAGAAATATTGTCTCCGTACTAATTTGTCCTGCGCTTTTCTCTTTAGCCTCTCATAATGCAGTCCGTCCTTAATTTCAGTTAACATTCCAAATTCTCTACGTTCTCTTTCCTTTGACTCCTATATTTTCCATGCAATTATAATCTTCTGTATACCATCTCACCCCTCCTTAAAATATATATCCAATCCAGTTAGCTTTCATCTTACTTATTTATTTCAAAATTATTCTTTCTTTTCTAATAATTGGAGTCACATAAATTGATCTGTTCCACCACTTCATAATTATCAATTGAATAAAAAAATTACGTTTGTATTGGTATCCTGTATCATTCAAAATATCTTTTACTTTCATACAAACGAAAATAATTTTTATCTGGCATAGCATCATTAATTCAATTCAACCACGTGTTAGTTTACCTTCATTGTTTCGTCATTTTCTGCCTTTATTTACTAAAGATGATAGTGAGGTTAAGGGAATTAAAACACAAAATATTTTAAATACCACTAACTTTTTACTCCCGCTACCCTTAGTAAGGGAGGTATAGAGATCGTGTTAAAAATCGCATGTCGACTTAGATAAATGACCACATTGTAAGGTCCCTAGAATCCGATTTTAACATTTTCACGATGATGTCTGTATATGTGTATTTTATCAACGTTCTAATCTAAATACTATCATTCAGATAATTTTGAAACCTTGTATTTCTATCTTATTCCAATATGAAAACAAGCCGTTTTGGTGTGGATGGAAATGCTACTTTACGCGAAGCTCAAAACAGTTTTTCTTCGAAAAATACATTTAAATGTACTTTTTCCGCGATTTATGTTTTTATAGGAATTAAAGATTATTAAATGTTTTACAGGTATGCATTCATACTTTTTCTATAATATATTTTTTATCTATATAATAATCACACAGTTCAGATTTCAAATATATTAAACTAACAGATTAATGTCTTACACCAAAATTCTGTAAGGAAGTTGTTAAGTCTTAGCAAAGTTGCTAAAAATTGTAACCAATAAAAACAAATGTAAAGCCTGTCATTTTCATGTTTTATTCAGTGTTCGCAATTATTATTGGTTATTTGCTATAGCAACGTTGTTAAGATTTAACAACTTTCTTACAGAATTGGGGCGATTGTCAAAAAATTATTAATGGTAACGTTTTAAAAAGAAAATTGCAATAGTAAATAAAACAATAGTTATTTATATCAAACGAATACAAAGGAACATAATATAGTTTCCAGCATCAATAAATATGTAGGTATGTATTTAAATTAATAAAAGTTAAAGTAATAATAATGATAATAATAATAATAATAATAATAATACTAATAATAATAACACTCGGTTTAGTTTCACAAGAAAAGTACATTTTTATGTACAAATTCATCAGTTGCGACATCATCAGAAATACTGGCGGGAGGTATAGTGCTGGCCACAACAGATTTTTTTAAACTTTAGTAGTCTCTATCATACCGATTTAAAGTTTAGTTTTAAAATAAATGACCCATGTTCTCGTTTGTTCCTATGGTAAAGGACTCCCGTTATGATCAATTAACCAAATACAATTAAAATTCATTTATCTTTGACATTTAAATTAATAGCATTATTTATTTTATTTTCACTCATATTTTTTGCTATCATCAATTGATGATAATATCTGCTGTCATCAAAAAGTACTGGACCGAACATATCGCAAGAGGAATTTGAACTGGACCGTTATACATCATCCAAACTTGGAACGAGTAAATTATTTTGAAATATGTAAACAAATTGAGCGTTCACGCCTTTCTTATACCATATATAGATTAACAAGAATCTTTAATCACAGAAATATTAGATCAGATCAAATAGTCAATATTTTTGTTGTATTCTTTTTAAATTTTAGTTTTTTAAAGTTTAAACGTTGTACTTGAAACCTCAGCATTTTTTATAGATAAGCATTACGTGTTACGTGCTGTCGAGGTATCGTCTTTCGACATAACTGACAATGAGTATCATCTTTCGCTTGATTTGACACAAAATCTGGCGCCGTTTTATCAATTCGTGCTTGTTGTACTACTTTGTTACTTTATATTTTATCTTTTCTTCACAATACAAAGATATATTTATCTGTTTCTCTTAACCAAGTTAAGAGCGCTTTTATCCGAAAGGAAAACTAATGCCAAAAAGTAGGTCTACACCTTTAATGGAGCTCTCTGTAACATTAGGTTCAAAAAGAAATTAAAACAGTTTCTTCTAGAAAAAAGTTTCTATACAGTTGTTAATGAATCCTTTTATCTTTTATTATTGTCCATTACTTAGCTGGTCATTTGCAGATTTTATACACCCTACCAAAATGTTTATTAATTCTAACGGCAGTAGCCAGAGACGATAATGTAAAATTTACTACAAAACAGTCGTGTTTAAACAATAGTCGAGACTAGACACTATACAAATAAAGAATGGCTCACAAAATTTAAATAAAAGTTTCATGTTTTGTAAATATTGTACATATTTTATTTCTTCGCAAAATAAAATCATTTTTATCAACGTACAACATTTTATTCCCGTAAATTTAGGGGTGGTCCTTCGAGAATCATTCTTATATATTAATTATTGACGCAAAATTGCGTGTTTAACTTTCACTGTCAGTATCCACTGATGTCTGAATTTCACGGTATGACACATGCTGATCTCGCTCAATCATTTCCCGCACTACTTCACTAACTTCAGAAGTGGATGGACGACTTTCACGAAACTCGTTACAGAAAATGGAGCGTCCACGCTGGAATTTGGCATACCAATTATAAACTTCCCTCTTGGATAGCGATCATCCCCAAAAGCTAAATCAAGACGATCGCACTGATTCGGCGTAAAATTACATTTAAAATCATAAAAAAAATTGATTAGTCAACCGGAGGTTCCCTTATTTGAAGTACTTAATAGTTTTTCTTGGAAAAACGCAGTTAAATATCATTTTTTGACATTTTATATGATTATCAATATGAAAGAATTTTTTTTCCATTATACATTTTCTTTCATGTTCAATAGATATAGAGTTAAAGCATTAAAAAGAGATTAACTTTCATAAATCACCCAGCTTTGCTATTATCATGCAAACACCTGATTTATTCAAATAATTCTAATAGTCACTTACAAAATTGTCGTCACTGCAAGAGAGAGATAGAAGATCATGCATCCAAACAAACCTCCCCTCGTTGTCTTACGTCCCGTTCCGTGTTCCTATCTGTCATTGTGTTCGCATCTGTTACTCAGTGTTAAACCTAATTCTTTATTGTGATTTGTACGTTGTGTTTAATAAAAATTAGTTTAAAACCAGAAGATGTGTCTGGGGCAACTTTTTGGTTTGATAATATTGAAGATTATTACGGCTGATGTCTTTGTTTGGACGTGGTAACCATAGCAACCTTGAGTTCTATGCTTTGCCGTTAGAAGCGCTCGTACAAATTGCAATTTTGTAAGTGTCCATTGACAGATGTCAGTGTCTAGTGCAATTTTCATAATATTTGTTCGTGTTATAATTTTATTGGATTTATAGAATCTTTTCCAAGGAACTTTCGGTAAGGAATTCGTAGAAAATAGTTATGTTCGTATTACTATTTTACTGGATATATAGAATCTTTTCCAAGGAACTTTTGGTATGGGATTTGTGCAAAATACATAGAATTTATGGAAGGTAACGTGCTGGTCACATAATATTTTTTTAATTTAAAAAATGGCGGAAAAAAAATCGACATTAAATTATATTTTACAAATGATATAATATGCAGTAAAGTGGTGTAAATGCTGGAGAAAGATTTTGGCAAGGAAGTTATGTTGACCAAGGGTTTATGAAAACTACAAACGTTTTGAAGGAAGTTGTGAAAATGTAGATCATAAGAGAGCCGAGCGTTAATATTGAGTTCTTGAAACAAATTAAAATTGTTATTTTTTATCAAATCTTGTTCATATGTAATCATCGCAGAATCATAATTCTAGTTAATGCAAATAATCAAAATATTTTCCAAACTGCAGTTTCTCAGAATCAAAACACATTTTATTGCCCGCAATTTGATATCTGGCTCCTTTAGAAATAAAAATGATGTAATGATTCATATGTCGTCATATCCGACTGATATCTCGCGTAGATTCTTAGAAATGCCATTGTGTATTTAGAGAAATACGAGTGTAGAACAGACACATTGTGCTAATTTCGTACAGAAATGATAATGATATACAACTTACTGAATTGACTGCATCTGCGTTATCTAAATTGAGGAAAGAATTAGATCATGAACTAGAATACTTCTAGCACTAATATGTAGTAGGATACTAGCGTAGACGAAGAAATTTTTTATCTGACGTACGGTAAATGGTCACTAATAAACTTGGTTGCTCCAGAAAATTATTACTTCTACTTTTTCTATTGATCGTTCACTACTGATGTTCGGAAATTTGTAATTGGACTGGAATTAGATTGCAGATGCCAGTAGCCTAATTTCAGTTAGATGTAATGTAAACAATTTAGTTTATATTGCATTTTGTAAGATCTGTTCTGAAATTATGTCACGCTCAAATTGATCGTAACTTTGTCGTAAACATGGCTGATTAGAAACTATTTCTAACTCGGAAACATAAACATTTGTAAACAACGGCATGTGTATCAAATTCCATTCCACAAAGATTACGAATAGTATCTACGGGGGTGATACAAAAAGTAACAATAAATTGATGTTAATTTTGAAGAGAATAGAGGTAAAAAGTAATTCGTTTCTAATAAAAATCAGTTATAAAAAGAGTGATATTGTTTGATGAACCTAATATTTGCTAAAACGAGAGAAACGAGTTTTGCAAATTATGTGAGTCAAACAATATCACGTTTTATATACAAAATTTTATCTAATTCCGCTAAAATACTTTTCAAATACTCAAAATTCTATATATTTTTTATGACAGCTCAATATACATATTACAAAATCAATTTACCAAAGCGTTGCCATGAAAATAAATTAATTTAATTTTTACCTCCCGCTACCCTTGGTAAGGGTGGTATAGGGATCGTGCTAAAAATCACATGTCGAGATTTTAGTAAATGACCACGTTTTAAGGTCCCTAGAATCCATTTTTAACATTTTGACGATGATGTCTGTATGTGTGTATGTGTATGGGTTTTGTCTTCGCTCTAACTCAAATACTATCATTCAGAAAATTCTGAAACCTTGTATTTCTATCCTATTATAATATGAAAACAAGCCATTAGATTTTGGTGTAAATCGGATAACCGGAAATGGCACTTTACCTGAAACTCATAATGGTTTTTCTTCAATAAATACCATTAAATGCCATTTTTCGCATTTTTTTTCTTTATAAAAATTAAAGATTATTGAATTTTATACAGGGATACATTAATACTTTTTCTATATATTTTACAGATAAATTTAAAAATATTTTTTTTATTAGTCGCGAAGCCTAAGATAAACACAATTCCTTTGTTACACAGTTCATATTTCAAATGAATGTAACTGACAGTAAATGACACTGCCAAGAAACTAATCACTTCAAATTAATAAGAGTGACATTTTAAAAAACAGATAGTAAATAAAGTAATAGTTTTCTACAATGGAACAGTTTGCAGCGTTCGGAAATACGTAGGTATGTATTTAAATTAATAAAAATTAAATAGCGGGAGGTTTTGTGTTTTGGGCACATCAGATTTTTTTATTTAATGCTTATGTCAGTGTATGCGTCATAGAAAGTGACTTCTGAATGTGTTCTGAAACCGATATAGATCTTCCTTCTGATATAGAGGAATTGGATATAAGTCAATAATTCATAAAATGATATTAAAGAAATCATTTTTGATATATTATTGTTCCTTTTATTATCAGTGTCTTGTCAGTTTAAGTTCTTCTCTACGTAACTGAGTCATGTAAAGATTTTTACAAAATTCATTTTGTATCAATTTATGTAAAAAGTGACATTTCATAACGTCAAAATGTTAGGTAAAATTCAATATTTTAAAATGGAATTAGATAATATTTATTTATGTATCAAGGGGTACTGAAGTTCAACTTTTTATCACTAATGTGCAATTTAGGAAAATAAACTATATGAGAGATAAAAAGGAACTTCAGTGCTGAGGTGCATATTAAATTTTATTTGAAATCGAAAAATTGTGAAAATAAAAAAAAAATATTTATTTTTATAGGTTATGTTGATAAATCTGTGAGTTGCTGTCTGTCAAACAAACGAACTTATATTATTATGTTCAGTGTTGCGAACCTCCGAACATTGAATTTCTTGTGATGAATGAATACACAAAATTTTGTGTTATGTCAAACTTCTTCATCGGAATAATTTATTTCGTTCTTCTCTTCTTTTCCTGCACTTTAGTGACGGTTTCAAATAAAAAATATTATTTGATGGTAATGTTTTTATTTATTACTCTATTGAAGTTTTTCGATAAACCATGTTTATCTTTCTTTGAGATATGTAAACATAGTCGACAATATTTCACACCAATTTTGCATATGGTAGAAAACTAAGTCAGTGTGTCACCAAATATTCTTTCTGTGACTTTGCCGCCATTGAAACAGTTGCGAAATAATCTTGGGAACCAGGCTGATGATGTCAGTGCCTCAACTAAGCTACCCCAAAAAAAACTAATAGATTTTCAAGCCAGCCAGTCTGCACGCCGGTACTTTTAGAGCTTCTATCTTTGTCTTTAGCTATGAGTTTCCTTCTCTAACTTATATGTTCCAGTAAGACTAAGGTTTAGGTTACTAATTTATTGGTTTAAGGATGAATTCCAGGTATAGGATTACCGATTCAATCTAGATCGCATTTTTCAGTAAGAAAACATATAGTATTACGATTTTATTCTCTATTAAAGGATATCTGGCGTAAGAAATTTGGTATATCTCAGGAAGTATCGCATCACCGTATGAATTATTATTATTAGTATTAACGCGTTATATGGAGAGGAATTTTGTTTTATTGTATTCCAGATATGACTCTTGGGTGAACATGTAAACAATATATGAACATTAAAGGTAAGAAATTTTAGAAAAATGTGTATAACTTTCAATCTAAGATATATTAGTTATTTATTGTAGCAAACATAATTGAATTAAAATTTTAAAACTGCTGATGATGAGGGCCTTGGGTCCCTCGAAACACCACAACTGTAACAAAAACAGTGTTTTATTTAAAATACACCTTGAGAAGGCGAAAACAAAATTCCTCTCCATATATACATCATCCAAGGTACCAGCCAAAAGAAAAATATTAACACGTTAGGTAATTGGTTGTGATTCAAACGCCACAGATTAGATTTAGATTAGAACCCTTCATATTCAATAGATATCGAGTTAAAGAATTTTACAAAAATAAACTTTCATAAATCAGCCAGCTATGCTATAACCATGGGAACGGGTGATATATTTGTGGTGCAGCCTCCGCACCAGCTCTGAGAGCCCATTAGAGATGACGCCTGGCATTCACACACACGGTAAAAATATATCGTCATCATTACATCTACATGCGCAGTAGATACTGGCACTCAGTATTGGGTATTATGCCGTGATGATATATTTATGGGCCATCCAGCGAATCAAGCGGTTTACGTCATAAATATAATATCACTAGAAACAATGACATCATATATTAAAAAGTTTACATGAACATGTAAATGGATTAAAATATGATCTGTGGGTTGCCTTCATAAATCCAAATCTTTCTTGAAAAGGTAACACGTCTGGTATAATTTTTTTCCAGGGAAATCCAATTTTATTTAAAATATTCTGAACGATACTGCTTTCGCCGTTATAAATCCTTCATTCTTGTAGTATATGCAACAAACTATTTAGTATTATGTGAGATCCTTAAAAAAATACAGAATACTGCATACCATACAATTTCTCACTGTTTCTATACATTGCGTATAGCGTTTGCCACACGCTGTACATATAGATTTAATTTTCAAATTATTACTAACAAATAGAACCAAATATTACCTCAATATTAGATTTCAGTGAAAGTAAAAACCCACCAATCTATTTTTCATTTTCAAAATAAGTCAATAAATTAACTACAAGCTCTTGAATTTGTCATGACAGAGCATTTGACATTTTGTCAATGAACAACGAAACCAAAAACAAAATGAAATCACAATACAGGTTGAAAAGTATAATATAGACATATAATATTTAGTAATATACATGTTCAGAATTACCAATATTAAAAAAATATAATCAAACGTCATTTTGCAAAAATTTACAAAATTTTCTTAATAATAATATATCCAAATATAATTATTTCTATTAAAGGTGTCAAATACATAATAATAATAAAAAAACCAATAAAATACCTTCAATAAAATATATTAAAAAAATAAAGAAAATTTCAAAAATCCCTAAACGATGACGTAAACCGCTTGATTCTCTGGATAGCCCATATTTATTAGAGAGGTAAGTAAAATAGCATTTTTGTTAAAAAAAAATAGTAACAGAATACTCAGAGCAGATAGAATACCAGATGATGCATGCATTCATTCCAAAAAGCGACACAAATAATGGCCTATTTTGTATCCAATATTATAAAGAAAATAGTAAGCGATTTGTCGCTACGTCATAATTATATAATATTTATAGTTTTATTGCTGGACCCGACAGAGCCAATTTTTTTGACTATGTGTAGTTTGTAAACCAGCACCAAAAATCTGTTGTGGCCAGCACAAGACCTCTCGCCATTTCCATATTAGGCTATATAAGTATTGTTCTGCACTTCGCTTTCGAACCGTCGTTTTATAACAAAATATCACAGAACTTTACCCAAATATTGTTTTTGATTATATTTAACATGTCTTCTGCAAACATATATAGTTCTAATTATATCTATTTTTCATTGAATGAGGAAATTCCTAAATGACAGAGATTCTTCCAATTCATTAACCAGATTGGCGGTATTTCTGATGGATATATGCATTTTACCACAATTTTACCTATAATTTCAAATATTTAATTAATAAAACAATAAGAAAAGTAAAATATACTTCCCAGAAAAAACTATCAGAATGTCACTAAAACTGTTGATATTTGACAATGGCATGTGTCATGTTATAAACATTGGAATTTGTCAACTGTTCTTAGTGCCTTAGCCTCTGCGATAAGTGTACTCTATAAATTATAGTGTCTTTATCTCTAAATCTATGCAAGATATAATAAAAATTTTAAGTGTATTAGATGGAGAATTTTATGTTCTTCAATATTTAATAAAAAAAAACTCCCAAAAAAATATATTTAGAAGAATTTTTCTAAGAAACTACTACTTCCGGTTATTCAATTGATATCAAAACCTTTTCAGCTCTTCCCAGGAATGTAAGATTGAGGAAACTACAGTTAAATATTTTTTAAGCCTTATAGTTTTTGAGGAATCGTGTCTACAACATCCAGACATACACACATACACACACACACACACACATCATTTTAAAAATGTTGTTGTGAAATTCTTTTACTTTTCCAATTTGAATTTGTACTCTATAATTTTTACTTCGAATTTGTCGCATTCACAACAGCATGTAATTTCAATTTGACGCATGTGCAAATTATCATATTCTGCATACGTATATTAGGTTTCTTATCACATTTCTGTACACATTTGTTTCGATCGAGACTTTTGACAAAAGATTACTGAAGCTTGAGAGCTTCTTTGCGATTAATTTCTAAATAACCTCCAAATAATGACAGCTGAGCTTGACATTCGACGTTTAGCAGCATTGTGCGCATGCGTTACCTCAAATTAGAATTGGAAAGTTTGGACCTTGCAAGGTTCGAATTAGAAGCTGAAATTGGAAAGTGAAATTATTATGTTGCGAACGCGTACATTCAGGTACATATTCCAAGCTTTGACGCAAAGTAGAAATTCGAATTGGATATTGAAATTACTTGGTTGTGAACGCCGCTTTAAGTTGAAAGTTGGTCAACTTTAGCTCTCAAAGTAAAATTAAAAGTGTGCACATAAAGTAGTACTCTTATTAACACACCTTTAACTTTTGTAAAGTAAAAGAAAAAGAAAAGTTAAAATAAAAAGTAGGCTGCATAAATCCACCTTTATGTAAACTTATAAAACGACTTTGAAGGGCAGCATCACTTAATTTTATTTCATTCACATTCCCGGCAACCATACCATAAATTCCTTATTCTCCATAAGTTCGTTTACCTAACAAATACAAGACAGTAACAGTAAAAAGTGTTGGACTTGTATTGTTGGTTGCACATGTGATGTGAGTTTGTGATTGGTTGATTGACGGTTAGGTTGGGAGTTGATTAGCAAGAGCCGAGTGCATTCCAAGGGCCACGGAATGTTTCAGACCGGGCCAGGCAGATGCGTCGATGGAGAATACTTTTCAATCTTCATTATAACTGATTGAACAATTATAAGGCGATGGAGTTGTGCCAATTGAGATTTAAATGGGGAATTATTGAAAAAAGTACGATTGAGGCATTTAAATTCAAACAGATCTACAGTACCATCTGAAAATATGAGTACGCCTAATAACTACGGGATAAGAAGAAAAAAAAACAATATACGAGCCCAAACTCATAATAATTCGGCAGGTTTACATCTTCAACAAATTATAAAATCTACATAAATGGTTAGAATTTTCTACAAATTTCTTTCGACTACTTTAAACATAGATAGAGATGCACTCGATTTCGAGCTTTGGCCCGGCCCGGCCCGAAGCCCGCCTCGATTTCGAGTTGATCATCGAGCCGGGTCGAAGATATTTTTTTATCGGGCCGAATCGGGCTAATCATTTCAATCAATTCAAAAATCGAGGCGAGCCGGACTTTTGATTTTGGCCCGGCCCGAAAATTCGAGCTTTTCGGGCCGGCCCGAAAAATCTTATAGTTGAATCAAATGCACAGTTTCCTTAATATTTTAATGAAAATGGATGAAGTTGAAAAGTGTCAAAATGATTTAATAACAACATACTTCACATCTTAATAATAAAAATGTTATTTTACTTCAAAAATTCAAGGTTATTCATTAAAGCATAATAATGCTATTGTCATGTTATTATTATTACTATTGTTACTATTCGTATACTTAAATAAAAGTGATTTTTATTTCTGCTATAATGATTTCTTGTCTTATTTTTGAGTATAAATAAAGTTAGATAAAAAAATTCTTATGTAAATGATAACTTTTTGTATAAGATTTTTGAAACAGTTTAAATTTTCGAGCGCCTTTGGGAAACAGTGTTAAATATTCGTAAGTCTGTAATTTTTATAACAAACTTACACTAGAAGTGTCTCTTTTTTTTTAACAACTTATGTTAACTAATGTCGAAAGTTATAAGGATGTAGAAGTTTTTTATAAATTTGACCCAAAAAAGTTAAACATTTCGCCTCATTTAAAATCAAAATTAGGAATGTCGGATGCACCCAATTTCGAGCTTTGGCACGGCCTGGCCCGATTTCGAGTCAATTTTCGAGCCGGGCCAGCTAATTTTTTGTCGAGTCGATCTTCGAATCGGGCCGGCAATTTTTATTTTCGGACCGAGTCGATGCAAACCTCAAAGCCCGGTCCGGCCCGGCCCGGCCCGAATGCATCTCTATCGGTGATCCCATCTACGAGCAAATTCCATCTGCGCGTTCGTCCAACAAATTTTATATATTATATTTACAATCTGAATTGTGATGACTGTATAGCCATAAGAAATAAATAATTAAATACCCCTAATTAAGAGTAAATACTATCAGTTATATTCTTTAGACTTGTGTCGTGTGACTAGTTGGTCGTCCACATAGTCGGGAGTTTAGAAAACCAAAGTTTCTTGCAGTTTGAATGTATACATTATCATCTAAAAATAAACGACAATTACAAAATACTCCTCATATATCACTTTGTATAAAGATCAACATATGAGACAATATCAACATTTCATAACAAAATCATGTTAACATTTCCGTGGTCACATATGCTCTACACTCGTTTCAATATCAGAATGCATGCTTTTTCCCTAACTTGACACCATTTCTGCCTAAAAACGTACACAAGTTTGATGACCTACAACAAGAATAAAACTACAACTTCCATCATGCAGTGGTAGTGGTGCATTTAATATGCCCTGTAATCTTGTGCAACATAAACAAAGTTGAAAAGTTGTGACATTGCATAAATAGTGTAAACAAGAACATGTCAGTCTTGACTTTGGGCAGACTAAAATAATATTTTATTTGAAAGCAAAAATGCTGCGTTTACAAAGATGTTGTTTGTTTTAAATGTTTCTTGATTCAAATGTATCTGTGAGTAGCAAAATGTTGATTATTATTATTATTATTTTAGCTACTGCTGATAAATTTTGATTATGATTAAGAGATATTGGTGATTAGTAAATAAAGATTACTTCAGCTGGGCCGAGTCGGACTTAGAGATTGAAACTGGTATAATAACGTTGTGCGCGTTACACTTGATAAAGTCTAGAGGGATGTGGTGTTGCCGTTGAAATAAAAATGATGTAATGTGTTTAATTGGTATATTTTGCGTGATGAGTTTTGTACAAAAAATTACAATTGTCTCAGTGGCTGTTGCTCAGTGAATATTTGGTGAATTCTGAGTGAATACTGAATGTATACTGACTTACACTAATACATACTTTCCTTAGCTTAAGATGAACTGGGGGATGGGGGTGAAAATAGGTCGAGTTTATTTTCTTTACAGGGTAGTGATTGATGATGTCTGTTGAGTAAACTCAACAACTGGACTCGGCTTGAATTTTTTTAACAATAATTGCATGATTTTTACGGACGCGTATCAAGCATTAAAATCCTATAGTATCTAAGTGCTATGTCACAAAAATGTCATACTTTTCTAGTGTTAAAAGTGCTACAATTACCCCATCATCAATGACGTAGAGTTTAGATAACCTAATCTAAAATCTAACAAATCCTAAATTGAGTCATATAGCGAGATTGAAAAATTTGTCTTTTTTACCTTACGTCACCTTTCGGTAAGGAAGGTATTGTCTTTGATCAAAAAATTCTGTAGTGAGTTTTTAATGAATACGCACGTTTTAGGGTCCCTAAAATACGATACTACTAGTTTTACTATGATGTCTGCATATGCGTGTATATATATATGTATCCGTGTGTGTGTGTGTGTGTGTGTGTGTGTGTGTGTGTATCCGTGCGTGTGTATGTGTGTGTGTGTGTGTGTGTAACTGTGTGTCCATGACCGTACACAAAAATTTCTCTGACGATAACTCCAATACTACAATTCTAAAAATTATAATTCTTTCGAATTCTTCTTCTTTACCTTCATATGAAGAACTGATTAGATTTTTTTTAATAATTGATCTACCGGAAGGTCCTTTATTGGAAGTTCTTAACAGTTTTTCTTGAAAAAACTCAGTTAAATACTATTTTTTGACATTTTATGTGATTATCAATATGAAAGAATATCTTATTGTCCATACGATTTGATTATACATTTTCCTTCATAGTCAATAGATATAGAGTTAAAGGATTATAAATAAAGATATTAACTTTCATTAATCAGCCAGCTAGAATCATGGAATTTACATAGTATATGTTCGTGTTATAATTTTACTGGATTTATAGAATCTTTTCCAAGGAACTTTCGGTATGGAATTTGTAGAAAATAGTACATGTTTATGTTACAATTTTACTGGATATATAGAATCTTTTTCAAGGAACTTTTGGTATAGGATTTGTACAAAATCATAGAATTGACGGAAGGTAATGTGCTGGCCTCACCAAATTTTTTAAAACGTCCAGTCGTTTCCACGTGACTAGGCGAATTGTAAAATGTACAATTGCACATTTCCGCTTGAAATTTTGGTAAACATATCTACCGTAACCTAACCTAACATAAAACTCACGGTTGCAAAATTTAAACTGAGTTTTGTGCCTTATGTGAAGGTCTCGTATGATTTATCTTCTTTGTCGTGTATGCAATCCTTCTGGAACCCACAAACCCAGTCTCCTAGTGTGATATACAATCTGTGCGGCACATCTTGATGTGTCTCGAGGCGACTGCATGACATCACATATGATTGTCATGTCAGCCTTCATGTTAACTCTTCCTCGCAGCCGCAGTCACATGGCACATGTTGTGTTGTGTACACACAGCCGTATACAGTTTAATGAATATTATGTCATATGTGAATGAATGCAAGTGTGTTTGTTTTGCATCAACCACTTAGTGTCGCACGCCTCTAATTCGATTAGAGTTACAGCCAATTTAAAACTGATTCGTTATAATTTGTGCGTGCACAAATATTTATTAGCGAAGATTGATTGATGATGGTGTTCTCACTTAGGTTTTTAAATGATTTTTTCAAAACTATATTTCATTGAATCTGGTTACGCAGACGTCAATTACAGAGTGATAAAAAACTGATTCATTTGCACTTCATTGCACTTCGCTTTCAAACCGTCGTTTTATAACAAAACATTACAGAATTTTACCCAAATATTGTTTTTTATTGTATTTAACATCTTCCGCACACATATAATTCTAATTATATCTATTTTTCATTGTATGAAGAAGTTCCTAAATATGAGAGATTGTTCCAATTCGTTAACCAGATTGGCGGTATTTCTGATGGATATATGCATTTTACCTATAATTTCAAATATTTAATTAACAAAACAATAAGAAGGATTAAATATACTTCCCAGAAAAAGCTATCAGAATGTCACTAAAATTATTCACTAAAATCTGGATATGCGAATTTTAGCATGAATCCAATACCTCTCTTAGCGAGAGGTAAAAAATTACTTGAAATTGGTAATACTGATACAAAAACTTATTTCCTGTTCTTGATTTGAAAATTTAAATTTGGTATATTTACATTTTTTTATTAAAATGGTTGTTGTTTCCCTTACCGACGTACTTTTATTTCTTACATTACTCATAAGCAATAATCTAAAGCATTTCAATCACTTAAAATCTTATTAGCTGTCAGGCCCCACATTTGACATAACCTATAATTATTTATTGTCAAAATGACATGTCAAAAATTATTACCGCTTTCACCTGGTGTTGGTGTTATGTAAACTGTAGAATAAAAACATCCCCAGAATTGTATTGCCAACTGCATTTCTTTTTTATCACTCTATACTATTATGGTGTTTCCATCACTATTAACTGTATTTCTGGTTTACATACGAAGATCAGGCTAGAACCGCTAGAACTATTGAAAATAAGACAGGTGGTTCGTAGTAGTTCCCTTCAACAATAATTTACTTCACCATTCTTTCTTCCACTTTGTACGAAACGTCTTTTAGAATGCATTCAAACTAATTTTTAAGAGATAAAAACTGTCAAGGCTGTCAAATAAATTTCTGGTGACTTAAAATTACCAAACTGCCAATTACTGGGGGACTGTAATTTAATTTTAGGCATCAAAACTCAATGCTGTCAAATGATAAATCATGTTTCGAAAACGCTCTCTGATACTTTCACTCACAACGATACTATATTTACTATAATGGCCATATTTATTTGGGAACTTCAGGTTCAATTTTAAACTGATCTCTAACCAACTTGTGTTATAGCTGGTCCAGCAATCATTTGAACAAAAGACTTTTAAATCCTCCGTAATAATACTAATCGTAGGTACTGTGAAAATTTTGGCGTTTCACGCAAATATATTTTCTTTTCGTGTATACTATGTCTATGAAGGTTGAAAATTGCTTGAAACTATTTAAATAAGCAAAAGTTTTATTGGTGTTCCGAAGGACCACAGTTGCACTGTAAAATTCTTATCCAAGTTGTTATGTTTGATTTAACAATGAACGCTCATTACTTCATTGAACACCTGGTAATGCCAGAATGTAAATGTACACGAGTTACAGGATTGTATTGAATGATAATTTTAATAATTACAAGTACCTATATAAATTTACAAATTATAATAATATTGTAGTAGATTTAAAAATTTTTTATCAGAATCTTCTCTGTGAGTTTCAGAATCTGGAATTTTTAACCGTCTTTTGTTTTTGAGCTACATACTAAAACTTGTTTTTCGCTTATTCTGAAAATATCTCATATCTCGCTTATTATAAGAGATAAAGAAAACATGTTTAGATAATTTTTATACAGTTTTTTGGATAAAATAACGTGGTGTAAATTTAAATCTATATTCAGGCCTATTCTGTAATTCAGTGGTTAATTTTTAAAAACTGGTTAAAAATTATACCCAATAGCTTTTGATTTGACAACTAAAAATCCATTTTTTGTTATATACCAACATACTTGATTGGTTAAAAACTTTAATCAGTTGTTAAAAATCAACCACTTAGTTACAGAATAGGCCCGAATAAGTACATGGCTGAACATAAGCAAAATGTATGAAGTATATGAATTTTCTACGTTAGTAACTTATTGCTTGCAATTATTCCAAACTTATAGACTTTTTTGCTACTTCTTTTCCAAGTAAACGTATCATCGAAGAATTAACTGTGTATTAATTTGTTAATCAACCCCGGGACATGTTAAACTTAACCAGATTACAATGTATGTAACTGGCAGATACATGTGACTGTCAAAAACATATCATTTCAAAAAAGAAAGTAGTAAATAAAATAATAGTTATGTTATACGAATGCAAAGGCACATAATATAGTTTCTCTAACACTACTATGACATTTACACATTCTGTAATTGAAAACTGTTACAGAATGTACATATTCTGTCATACTGTTACGGAATAATATAATAGTTTTAGTCAATTCCCACTAGTTTTTTAATCCACCCATTTAAAATACATGGGAAAACGCAATTGTTTCCAAATTAAGTTGGCTTTGCTTTGTGCGTTGTTTCTGTGATTTTGTTTTCTCAGTTGTCAAATTAGTAACTAATAAGACGGATAAATAATTATTTTTTATTAATAGTGTTAAAGAAAGTATAGTCTAAAACTCGTAAGGAATAGTATTTCTGCCACTCGCGAAACCGTAGATCTCGCCAATTGCTCGGCCTAAAAAACTTTCGCTCGCGCGGGAATTATGAATTCCATACTAGTTATAAAATATACTATTCCAGCATCAATAAATATGTAGGTATTTATTTAAATTAATAAAAGTTGAGTGGTGAAGGTATTGTGTTGGCCACATCAGATTTTTTCTCTTTGGAATTGAATCAAATCAAAGCACTCCTACACACCAACAAAAAAGAAAAATTACGATTTTCATATATACTCTTTTGAAGACTTTTCTTGTCTGCTGGGCGGATCGTCGACCTTTGATATGATATGCGCCACCCTGCGGTATTTTATCTGTGTTAGTACCGTCGAGCGAGAGTTCTAGGAACGAAACCGCCAGATACCCGAGCCGCTGTCGCTGTCACATAGCTTTCCGGTTGGTTACAATAACCCCACACTTATGCACACTCAGCAAACTTAACACGTGGATCAAAGGAAACGAAACTAATCAAATCGCAAAGAAACTCAGAAATACAAACAAACTATTTTAGAAGTTAACACCATTATTATCGGAAAGAAACATGATATAGGCACTGTCTAAAAATATGGGTATACCAAAAACAAATGTACAGAATAGAACAAATTCGAGTTTCTTGTATGAAAAACTTTTTTATTATGCACGCAACAGAATATTGATGTAGGTCTTTATGGGCCTACTTTTTGAGACAACATTAATAGGCACCACAGGAATTTTCGATCGTCTTTTGTTTTTGAGCTACAGGCTAAAACTTGATTTTCGCTTATTTTGATATCTCATATCTCGCTTATTATGAGATAAGCAGAAAAAATATTTAGATAATTTATATACAGTTTTTTACGTAGAATAATGTGGTGTAGATTTTTTTAACACGTAATAATACTCGAGATATAATACAAACATTATATTTTTTTAAATGGGAACATAGGTTGAAAATGGTCTCATCTTTTTATTTATTTTATAAGCTTTTCAATGATGTTATATCAAATCTACATTCTTTTGTTTTACATGAATAAAAAATTTTTTTTGGGGTGAAAAAATGAAATTTGTTAAGAAACGAATGAAAAAATCAATTATAGATCATCATTTGTTTATTTGATTATATATCTATTAATTATATTCTAAAAATTCTTTTGGTCAGTTATTTTCGAATTAGTTAATTTATTTTTTATCAGCGTAATAGTTGGCTTTGACGCGATTCCAAATATGTGGAAAATATGCTCTCTGAAGTATATAAATTAGGAAAATGAGTAAAAATATTGAAAATAACAATACAAAATATTTGATGTGGACACCACATGACTTCCTTGTACGCCTGTTACACTATACATATTTTGTTAATAATTAAAATATGCATAATAACACACCCAATCATAAAATTGCACGTATTTGACATAATTTGACATTGACATTTTTTGTTATTTCTTGTCCTAATTCATAGCAAACTTAATTACAGAAACCAAAAAGTACATAATGTTTAAATTTACATATCTCTCTTATACAAAGAACTAATTTAATCATACTTGAAGTTTTCGACGCAAAATTCAATTCTTTAAAACTTTTATTTGAAGCATTTATTGTTAATTTCAAAATAACACCATTTTTTTCAAGAAAAACTAATAATAGCTTCAAGTAAAGTATCACTTCCGGTTAGACTATTTTAACCAAAGTCTATTATGTTATTTCCATTGATATAAAAGTATTATATAACAAATTTTAAAAGTTTTGGATTATATTTTAATATTGTTTTTGATTAAAATCTATTATAGGTTTCAAGTAAAGTACCACTTCCGGGTATACCATTTTAACTAAAATCTATTATGTTATTCCCATTGATATAAAAGTATTATATACCAAATTTGAAAAGTTTTGGATTATATTTTAATATAGTTTTTCATTAAAATCTACTTTAGGCTTGAAATAAAGTACCACTTCCGGGTAGACCATTTTTACTAAAATGTATTATGTTATTCCCATTGATATAAAAGTCTTATATACCAAATTTTAAAAGTTTTGGATTATATTATAATATAGTTTTCCATTAAAATCTATTATGGGCTTCAAGTAAAGTACCACTTCTGAAAGTTATGCAATGACCAAAAAGGGAGCTGCACAACTAGATGTTATAACAGTCCTAAATACAAAATTTTAACTTTCTACGGCTTCCCGTTTTTCAGTTATGCGAGATACGTACGTACGTACAGACGTCACGACGAAATTAGTCAAGTCAAAATGGATTCAGGGATGGTCAAAATGTATATTTCCGTTGAAATCTGAAAACCGATTTTTTTCGCGATTACAATACTTCCTTTACTTCGTACAAGGATGTAATAAACAAATCATGATCTGTAATTGATTTTATTATTTGTTTCTTAATAAATTTTCTTTTTTTTTGCACCCCAAACAAAAAAACAAAAAAAAAATGTAGACTTGTTCTATATCGATGAAAAGCTTATAAAATAAGTAGAAAGATGAGTCTATTTTCAACATACCTACATTATGTTCCCATTTAAAAAATATGATGTTTGTATTATATCTCCAGAATTATTAAGTTTTGAAAAAAAATTAATTATACCACGAAAAAAACTGTATAAAAATTATCTAAACCTTTTTTCTGTATCTCTCATAATAAGCGAGATATGAGGTATTTTCAAAATAAGCGAAAAACAGGTTTTAGCCTGTAGCTCAAAAACAAAAGACGATCGAAAATTCCTGTGGTGCCTATTAAAGTTCTCCCAAAAATTTGGCCCATAAAGACTGACATAAAATTTTTGTGGCTTGGTTGATAAAAAAGTTTTTCAAGGAACTCGAATTTGTTCCATCCTGTACACAAGGTTCGTACCACGATCACGGTTTTAACTAAAACACTGTTTTAAGAAATGTCAAATTTCATTATTTAACGATAATAACAAATACTATCAAATTTATCAAAATATGATTTTAAAGCAGAACATAGTTCAATCAAATATTTTTAAATAAATCGATCTTCTAACATAAGGGTGAAATTGCGTTTTGAAATTTGAATTTGACGTTTCTTAAAACAGTGTTTTAGTTAAAACCGTGATCATAGTACGAGTCATTTGTTTCTCCTCATATAATTTTTAATAAAAATTACAATTTACTAATACTCAAAAGAATGACTAGAAAATCTTGAAAATTTTGCGAGAATGAAAGTCAATCCGTTCCACATCCTGTCACTTTTAAGGAACGTGAATTATTATAACAAAACATGTGTTTTTGTACAGATTGTAGTTGTCTGTTTCCCATGAGGTGCTCCAGAAAAGGCTAAACTTGTTGAAGAGTGATGTATGTATAGGTGCACTTGAACCTCTCCAATGGTGACGTGCACTCTGCAGACTGATCTGTATGCAGAGAAGCGCACTACATGCACTATTAGTGTAGGCAACATTCAATGTTAATTACAAGAACTGATATACTTGTTTTCACAACTAGACCACGACGTCTAATTGTATAGCCTTTGCTATCTTTATAACAAGATGGATGTCACAATTGTAATAAATTGTTGTATGAAGAATTAGTAAAAGAGTAAAACGAGGAGGAGCAGACATTGATAGTTTTATAAAATATTACTCCATCTTTGTGACACCCTCCTTTGCATATATACAGCAACCTACCTATCTACCTTCCACATATTACTACTTACTACTGATGACATCCTCTCGCGCATTAAAAAAATTAAACCTACTCTTGCTTGTGGCCCAGACCTTATACCTAATCTTGTTATAAAAGATTGTGCATATCCTTTTTCTATACCTTTATTTCACATATCGCTACCATCATTCTAATACCGCGTATCTCAATTTTTAGGGAAAATGAGATTTTTATGTTTTTGGGTGTAGTTCTGCGCATGTCATCCTTTAGTTCTAATGCCAAGTATCTGAAAAAATTGTAACAAATTGTATGTTGGAAAATTACAAAACACGTATCTATCTGACAACTTGTAAAACGTAAAGATAATAACACATATCTGTTAAATTCTTATAATACGTATTAAGAAGAAATTTGTTATTAAGTAGTATGTTTTATACAAATTTTATTATTATTCAAAACCATAATTTCATATCCTAATAAATTATTTTGTGAGAAATAAACAGATTTTATTAATTATCTCGGATCGGATGTTTTTGAGATACGCGGTATTAGAATGTTGGTATCGATATTTAATCTTTCACTTAAAACATCTACTTTTCCAACTGCCTGGAAAATTGCTCGTGTTACTCCTATTCACAAAATTGGTGACGTTTCTTTAATTTCTAATTATAGACCTATCGTTGTCTTATCTACTTTTAGTAAAATATTTGAATCTCTCATTTATACTGTAATTTACTCCCATATACATAATCTTCTAATCACTCCCGTACGAACTAGGAGCATTAATTTATTTCACTTGCCCATACCTCACACCAATATTTTATACAAATCTCCCATCCACCGCATGTGTGCACTTTATAATTCTCTCTCTCTCTCTCTCTTCAAGACCAACCAGACTTATTTATTTAATACTTGCCGCTTTAAATTTAAAATGTCTATTTTGTTATTTGTTTTTGTCACTTATAACTTGTAATGTTTGGGTTTGACTGATGTTTTTGATCTTTTCATTCAGTCTACCTGTCCTGTAATTGGTTTTTCTGTAGGACAGATATATTCAAATAAATAAATAAATTTATGGCACACCTTGAACATCAAGAATTTTCGGGACCTAGGGCAAAACAAAACTGCAGGGCGAAAAAAAACTGCGAGACCATTAGATATTTATATATTTCTTCAAAATCATATTACAATTTAAAAAGAAAAAAATCTGTTGTGGCCAACACAAGACCTTCCGTCAATTCGATGTATTTTGTAAAAATCCCACACCAAAAGTACCTTTATTTGAAGTTCTTAACAGTTTTTATTGAAAAAACTCAGTTAAATATCATATTTTGACACTTTATGTTATTATAAATATGAAAGAACATTTGATTGTCTATACTGTTTAATTACATATTGTCCTCAATATTCAATACCTATAGAGTTAAAGAATTTATAGAGATTAACTTTCATAAATCAGCCAGCTATGCTATAACTATGAAAACTGGTGATATATTCAAATATTCTAATTGACAGATATACCCAAATCATTCAAGCAGCCAATGCACGTCATTAATAAAAATTGAATAAAAGTAACTAGATGTGTGACGTCATGTAATGGTACGTTTGCAGAGGTTTTAGAATCTTTATGAAAAGAGTTATACAGATTGCAATCTGTATTATCGACATGGTCATGAACTGTCACATCTACAAAATAAATACTATATTTTCGTCACTGTCCATTTCTATTTATATTATGTTATAATACTAACCTTATTTATACTTATGTATGCCATATAAAGGCAATAAATAAATGTGAGCCGAATTTTAAAGAAATATACCGAATTCTTCTGATTGATTAGAAGTGCTACCTTCTGCAGATTCACAGATTTTGTGTTTGCGTTAACGTTCACGTTGCGTCGTTGCGTTGCGTTTAACATTACTTTATTATAAATATGCCTTTACAACGCACAAAAATGTTTCAAACACGATACAAATATTTTTCAAATAATAACTTTGACAGTATGAACATACAAATTATCAATGTTGCCAACTGTAGCAACAATTAAACGAATAATATGACGTTGATGTACATTATTTATATATTATTCATGTCATATTCGATAAGTAATGAATTCTACTATTCATCTTAATAATAATTATATAAGGCTATACACTTTTTGACTGTTAAAAATGATTAAAATTTTATTTCATTTTTCACTATTAGTGATTTTAATGCATTAAGGTTTTTACACTAAGTGATGACGTGCATTGGCTGCTTGAATGATTTGGGTATATCAGTGTCATGTGTAATTTTCATAATATTTGTCCGTGTTATAATTTTATTGGATATATAGAATCTTTTTCAAAGAAATTTCGGTATGGAATTTGTAGAAAATAATTATGTTCGTGTTACAATTTTACTGAATATATAGAATCTTTTCGAAGGAACTTTTGGTATAAGATTTGTAAAAAGTACATAGAATTGACGGAAGGTAATGTGCTGGCCACATCAGATTTGTTTCTAAGAGGTTCAAAATTTTATACTTTTTTAACAAATCTTGTACAATTTCTTAGGTATGTGCGAAAATGCGGGGCCCAGGGAAGAAATACAGGACTAAGGACAAGGAAGACAAATCTTCTTTTTCTTCTTATTCTTCTTTGCGTTTGTAACTTGTTGAGTGGTCCGCATATTTGCCTTTCTTGACTCCATGTAACGCGTCTAATGAATTATTTCTTAAATATAATTACTGTAATTTGTAATGTTGACTTTACAAATTAATATATTTGATTTACTAGGATAACGGGAATGCACCATCTCCGAATATTCCTTAAAGCTAATAAAAAACTGTACGCAAAGCCTTGGTAGAGAAGTGACCTAATTTATCGCTGATTTCTGACTGAGAAGAGATCACAGGAAACACTTTAATGCTGTTGTATTTCTTTTTCTTTGCGTAATATTAATAATCACTAATTTTAGTTTACACATATTTTCTGGGATAGACCATGCTCTGATGATGCTTTTTTTTTACCACAAAATAAATAAATAAATAGTGCTAACCACACTTATACGAAAAGATAATGAGTAAATCCTACAAATGTCATTTATTTCGCGTGTGCAGTGACTTCATTTGTTTGAAAGCGTCACGGCCAGCTTTGACCTTATTTTTTTTATCTTGCTGCTCATATGTTTGTTCCCACATGTGCTGCTATGTTTAGTTAAAGGCGTTAGTGTTTTGTTAATCTGTTTCATTTGTTTTTTAAGTGCTTTGTAGGCGATTTAGATTCTGGGAATTTCTCAGCGAGATTTTAATTATTTGGAATTTCGGGTTGAAAAATTGGGACATTTTGATAAAAGTTACGACATGAATTATTGGACAATTATCGAAGTTAATTTTTTAGAGAAAGTTGCAGACAGAAATAAAGCAAAAAAAAATTATCGCAACAAATGAACGGAAAAAATAAAACGCAAACAAGATTTATTATCAATTTCACACCAATTTATGTCACTTGTTAATTTTATAATAAAACCTCTTAATTTATAACTGTTTTATCAACAATCAACAGAATATCCGAAATAATATATAATATAAATTGTGGACATTGCAACGGTAAGCCAACATTACATTGAACGGTACTGCTAACGTTCATTTCCTTCGACATAACTTATGTAGATTTTATTTTTAATTACATATTCTAAAAAAAATCTGTTGTGGCCAGCACAATATCTTTCGCCATTTCCATTTTATATTATAAAAAAAAAATTACAGAATTTTACCCAAATATTGTTTTTTATTGTATTTAACATATCTTCTGCACACATACAATTCTAATTATATCAATTTTTCATTGTATGAGGAAGTTTCTAAATGGAAGAAATTCTTCCGATTCATTAATAAGATTGACGGTATTTCTCATGGATATATGCATTTTACCTATAATTTTAAATATTTAATTAATAAAACAATAAGAAAGATTAAATGTACTTCCTAAAAAAAGCTTTCAGAATGGCACTAAAATTGTTGATTTCTGATACAGGCATCTGTCATTTACAAACTATGTTATAAACGTTTGATTTTGTCACCTGGTTTCCTTAGTATAATTAAGCCTCTGCGATGTTTACATCCGATTATACTCTATATTATATAGTATCTTTATCTCTAAATCTATACAAGATATAATAAAATTTTTAAGTGTATTAGATGGAGAATTTTATATTCTTCAATATTTGTAATAACAAACATGTCCAAAAAATTATATTTAGAAGAATTTTTCTAAGAAACTACTACTTCCGGTTGTCAAATTTTTACCAAAACCTTTTTAGCTCTTCCCAGGAATGTCAGATTGAGGAATTCATAGTTAAACAGGTCTTAAGTCTTATAGTTTTTGAGGAATCGTCCTTCCAACACCCACATGTACACACACACACACATCCACACCACACACACACACACACACACACACACACACAGACAGACATCATCGTAAAAATGTTAAATTCGCATTATAGGGACCTTAAATCGTGCTTATTCACTAAAATCTGGATATGTGATTTTTATCATGAATCCAATACCTCTTTTAGCGAGAGGTAAAAAGTGAAATATATGTATTTTACGCACAAAATTGTTTACATCTTAGTTACAATAGCGGAAAAAGTATTTATCAATGATCGAGGGTATTCGGTGAGAAAATTTTTTGCAGTTTTAACCTTTTAACATTAAATTTGCCTAAAATTTGTATTTGACAGAATTTTTGTGTCTAACATAGCCCAGTAGATGTCACTAGTAGCTATGAACGTGAATGTGGCTATAAATATGTTCAGTGTGCAATGAGAATGAGACCTCTTTGAGTGAGACAAAGAGAAGAAGATAAGACATACAAAACTCCATATATATTCTCCATATTTAGTTTTTTATTTAATACATTATTTTTTGATGAGTTTTCTTCTATAATTTTGTTGATTAAACCATCATTTTCATTAACAGCGTGAAAATGACATTTTTAAATTAAAACAATCTTTAATTATATGTCAAAAAGTGTTTGTTACTTAGCAACTTGTGACATAAGTGATAATTGTCTTAGGATAATTATCAGTGTAAGTTTGTTTTGATTGGTTACTTTCGCACAAGTGGTCATCAATAAAGGGATTCAATTGGATAATTTTTTAACCAAAAAATTTTCAATATAAGTTATTATTTAAAAAATCATAAGTTTGTGTTTCCATTCCATGGTGTTAATTTGTACTGTGAGATTCATTACAACGGATTATTTTTTATATTTATAATACTCTATCTCTAAATCTATAGAAGTTATAATCTAATGTTAAATGTATCGGATAGAGAATTTTATATTCTTTAATCTTTGTGATAACAAATTTCCAAAAAATAATATTTATTATTTTTTTTAAGAAACTACTACTTCCGGTTTTCGAATTGTTACCAAAACTTCCAGCACTTGCCATTAATGTCAGAGTCAGACTAAGGAAAACGTAGTTAAATTTGTGTTTAGTCATAGAGAATTTGAGAAACCGTCAACTGTCCCTCCAACATCCGGATATCCACACACATAGACAGACAGATAGACCTTAAAACGTGCTTATTCACTTAAATCTGGATATGCGTTTTTTAGCATGAATCCAATACCTACCTCTCTTAGCGAGAGGTAAAAATGCTCTCTGATTAATTCCATATTTTTTGTAAATACTTTAAAAAATTGTTTAAGTTTTGCTACTTAATGTCAAATGACATTAATTCTAGCATGACCCTCTTATAAACTGCAGATTACCAATTACATACATGTTATACATAATTAATAATATTATTCTTTTTGTTATAGGTAAGTCCTGGCATTTTCTAGTTATCTTGTACATCCTTTTCTCTTAAGAATTATTGGTACTGGTGAGTAAAAAAATTAGATAATTATACATGACTTGAGGAATAACCTGTTAAAGTTTGTTACACTCTTTCTCATTATAAATCACCCTGTACCTTGAAACAAACTATGACGAATATGGCGGGCCGCTCTCAAGATATAATTAAAATAGAAAGTGTACTGACTCCACAAAGTACATCTTAATAAAAAATCTTTTTAAATTAAACAATTTTCTCCTTAAATTACTTCAATTTTACAGTAACCAATCTCTTTTAAATAACTCTTTTATCCGAAATTTTCACGGGTCCACTTCAATCAACTTTATCTCCGCGGTAATTATCGAATCGAAAGTACAGTTATCCGGCCCTGTACACGTGCTGACCCCCCTGGCCCGGTCCTGAATTAATCACACGGAGTAATTCGCACGTCGCAGAGTAAATTGCACTGATATAGACCTTACAAGGCCCACGAACTCGTTTTTCTGCTTGTGAGATCACACAGAAATGCTTTTGTGATTTATATTGCACGATGAATTTTTAAGTATACAGAGAGAGGAATATTTGCAGAAAGTGTTAATTTATACTTCAAGCCGAAAGGTTCTGGTTATTATAGATTTTAAGATTTATACCCTTACTTAAAAGTGTATCATCATCGTCATCTATATTTTGGTGCATTATTACCTTCCGTCAATTATTAGGAAGGTGAGAAACTCGATGATTTTGAAGTTTTTAATTAATAAGTACGTTTTAGGGCTCGTTCCTAGAATCCTAGAAGACGATTTTACTATTTTTGCAATGATATCTGTTTGTATGTGTGCCATGCGTGTGTCATGTCTGACGATTTTTTCTGCCCCGACAATTCCAATACAACTTTTTCGAAAATTACATTTTTTTTTTCTCGTTTTTACTCCATGCTAAGAGCAGATTAGGTTTTATTTTTTTTTTCTGTAAGAACAGGATAAAATAAGAATTTTAGTTCAAACGCGACTTAAAAATTTTACGTAATAAGCGAGATATGAATTTTTAAAGTTTAAGAATTTGATGCGTGAGGTAGCAGGTACTAACGAGTGATCGACAAACAATGGGACAAACTTTTAGTTACAGAGGGAACAATTTTTTTCATGTTTGCATAGCTGAAATGCTTTTATATAAAAACTTATACGTTATATTCATTAAGAAATTATTATTAAGTATAAATAATAAGCATTTTTTCCTAATAAATTATAGAACATTGGAACAGTTTGACAATATTATTAAACAAAGTATGACAACAGATGGCGCCAGTGTTTGCCTGTTTTGAAGTTTCAATATTAATTTAATTAATATTATTATTAATTTAATTAATATTACAAATTGATTTAATTATAAATATATTATTATTGTTAATATTACTAGATGTTATAATTAAACAAATTCATCAAACACAAAATTGTTAAATGTTTTGTTAGGTTATAGAACAACATGACATTTCATATTCTTTTAAAGGTGACCGCTAAAGACGCGCGAATCTTCTTTTTAAAATCAGGCGACCAATCAAATTCTTAGTACCTAACACGTCATGCCCAATTAGTAATGAGCTTCAATCGCTTGTAGTTTGTGACCTAGTCAATATTTAAAGAAAATTTTTTCACTAATACTCATTAATTTATGTATATTTTCGTCTTCTTATTTAAAATAGATAAAATATGACTATGGTATAGGACCCCATTTCTGTTGTTATAAATGTTAAAGAATATTAAATTCTCTATATGTTTTGAATGCATATTCAATAGATTTAGCAATAAAAAAATGATAAATAAATTAAGTTTCATAAATCTTGAAACCTTTGCTAGCTACAGGCTGTTCAAATATTACCAATGAGATCCTCCACCATAACAAAAATTAATAACATGTATACTTTATACTTAAAATACTAGTCAATAAATAACGATTGATAAAAAAAACATTTTTTTTAATAAATACTTTCCGAGATACATATTTGCATTCGTTTTCAGTGCCACAGTGACGTAACAGCATTACTGTCTTTCTCGCGCAGCCTAATATTGAAACTGGTGTGAGAGAGAACAATGGTTTATGGTTTCGCTAAAATCAGATATAGTTAAGCTAAAAACAATTATGACTTTTTAATACTACGAATTGCCTCAAAATTAAAAGAACTTTCATTTAAAATAATAAAAAATAAGAATGGAGGACCCCATTGACAGATGTCAGTATCAGGTAGTATTGTTCACGAAATAATTTTACTGGAAATATATAATTTTTTTACAAAAAACTTTCTGCATTACATAAAATTGACGGAGGGTGATACAAATAGGTCGGCTACATTCGATTTTTGCAGGTCGTCTAATTACTTCGAGTATTCTAACTTTAAGAGTTTACATAGTAATACAGTACTAGTACTCACCAAAATGAGTAAAATAAGTTTAATCAATTTAGATATGATCTTCAACCGTTTCCGAGAAAGAGGATTTTTGTATTAGAATTGAAAATTAGTGATCGAACAAAATTTTGCGTACGCCCAGTAATTAGGCTACAGAAACACAATAAGATCTTATATGAAACATTTTTTTCAATTTCTAAACTTAAAAAGTTATTTGAAAATTAAATATTGGTCAAGGTTCAAGGTCGCCACAACATTTTACTTCATACAATTATTTAATTTTGTTTTCAACTTCACTACCTTAAGTCTGTTTTACACACATCATATATTTAGAACTAAATTTGCAAAATATTTTAATTTTTACATAATTATTTTTGATCAAATTATTTACGATTTACACTGTTAAATAAATATAATGTTTCTGTCTATTGCCAACTTGAGTATATTTTTATTTTGTCATCTTAGTTTCCACAGTTTCCCCCAATTAGATTCCGTTTCAAAAACATATTTCACGCAATAACAACTGCGATAATTATATTATTTTTTTTATTTTTTGGTTATTGTTCTTGAAATATTTGAACTTGACGTTTGGTTTTGCCAAGAACAGTTGGTTTTGACAAAATCTGTTTTATAGAACAGCGTACTTACACATGACATTTAAATTTTTATTTAAAGAAAATTCTAAATATCACTGTCTTCAAAATTAGAACATGTCCTATTTGAGAATTTTTTACAACATCGTATGGTACCATAAGAAGTTTTAAATTTTTACCGTGTAATCACTGAAATTGCTTGATCAAATACGAAGTTGTAAAAATGCAAGTAAATAAAAATAATGTAAAACTGGCTTTTGGTACATCTCGCATACTATTGAGGATTTGATCCACGTAGATTAATTTTTTTTATTCGTTTTGGTTAGTACAATATGCCCTTAAAGTTTGTACCTGTATACATTGAATATACGATATAATTTAATGAAAAACTGTTATGGCTTTAAGTGTAGTGGTAGGTACTTCCGATTAACCAATTATAACAAAATTTAAACTCGCTTCGGTGTTCAGTTTTCCGTATGAGTCAAAAACTTTATGTCAAACAAGGTAAAAATAGTTGGCTGAACTGTTTCCATGCGTATCAACTGATTAGTTAAAACGACACCATCTTAAATTGGATGAAATTTAATTTGTTTTCTAGCCAAAAAAGACTTAATTTTGATGTTAGATAGTAGTATTTACTTTCATTTATTCTTTTCTTAATAATTTCATAACTCATGTCACTGCAATCAAAATAATAATGAAGAATTTTCCTTATATGACGTCATTATGATGAAGATGATCACAGTGTCTTGGTGTGTGGTCCATTGACAGATGTTCATTTGTTCCATGCTGCTCTGCTTCACTTTTTTTCCTTTTATTCTTCTCTGAACTGAATTTCTTTCTCAAGTGACTCCGTAAAGTGCTAAAGTTCAACGCTACTTACTGAATTTTTACGACGAAACTAAAACTATCCAAGAACTAACAGTTACGTACCTATTAGTAGTTTAAGACCTGTAATAATGTAGCAATGTTATGAAAGATATGCTAAACTTTAAAATGCATTGTTAGTAATTTATTAGTGACATATTAGGACGAAAAATGTTGTGGTGTATGGTAAAATGTTAATATACTTGTACTTCGTTTAAAAGTAATCTTGTTTCTTAAGCAGTTAACCTGAATTACTTGCTTGATAAATTGGTTGATAGCCTGGTATTTTCACCAAACATTTTGAAATTCCATTAGTGTCCGTGTACGCTTATAACGAACCACTAGCTGCCATCAAATACAGTTCGTTATAACCGAGGTTCGTTTCAACAGAGCACGTAATAAATTTATCATTTATGGAATGTTTGTTTTTTTTCTCCTAAAAAAACTTTATAAATTACAGTTAACAGTTGATCCTTTTTAACTTCCGACAACCTTTAGGTAAGGAAGGTATTATCTTTGGTCAAAAAATTCAGTCGTGAGTTTTTGATAAATAAGCACGTTTTAAGGTCCCTAGAATACGAATTTACTTGTTTTACGATGATGTCTGTATGTGTCCGTGTGTGTGTATCAGTGTGTGTGTGTGTGTGTGTGTGTGTGTGTTTGTGTGTGTGTGTGTCGATTTTTCTTCGACGATAACTCCAATACTACAATAATTCTAAAAATTATAATTCTTTCGTATTTCTCTTCTTTACATCCATATGAATAGCTAATTAGATTTTGGTTATAATTGGTCAACCGGGCTTGATGTTTTTAACGGTTTTTTCTTGGAAAAACGCAGTTATATATCATTTTATGTGATTTGAATATGAAAGAATATCTTATTCTCTGTATGGTCTGATTAATCATTTTTCTTCATATTCAATAGATACAGAGTTAAAGAATTATAATATTAACTTTAAAAAATCTGTTGTGGCCAGCACAAGCCCTCTCGCCATTTCCATATTAGGCTATATAAGTATTGTATTGCACTTCCCTTTCAAACCGTCGTTTTATAACAAACAGATACACAACTTACCCAAATACTGATTTTTATTGTATTTAACATGTCTTCTGCACACATATAATTCTAATTTTATCTATTTTTCATTGTATGAGGAAGTTTCTAAATGTCAGAGATTCTTCCAATTCATTAACCAGATTGGCGGTATTTCTGATGGATATATGCATTTTACCTATAATTTCAAATATTTAATTAATAAAACAATAAGAAAGATTAAATATGCTTCCCAGGAAAAGCTGTCAGAAAGTCACTAAAACTGTTGATTTTTGACACTGACATGTGTCATTTAAAAACTATCTTATAAACATTGTAATCTGTCAACTGGTTTCCTTAGTGCCTTGGCCTTTGCTATTAAATTACTCTATATATTATAGTGTCTTTATCTCTAAATCTATACAAGATATAATAAAATTTTTAAGTGTATTAGATGGAGAATTTTATGTTCTTCAATATTTAATAACAAAAATTTCCAAAAAATTATATTTAGAAGAATTTTTCTCAGAAACTACTACTTCCGGTTGTTCAATTGTTACCAAAACCTTTTCAGCTCTTCCCAGAAATGTCAGATTTTTGAGGAATCGTGTCTACAATATCCAGACATACACACATACACATATCCACACACACACATACATCATTTTAAAAATGTTATAATCGGATTCTAGGGACCATAAATCGTGCTTATTCAATAAAATCTGGATATGCGAATTTTAGCATGAATCCAATACCTCTCTTAGCGAGAGGTAAAAATGAGCTAGTTTTGGAAACAGCTGACATAATTCTAATTGACAGTTGTCAGTGTCAAGTGCATAGTTTATGTTCGTGCTATAGCTATAATTTTATTGTATTTATAGAATCTTTTCCAAGGAACTTTCGGTATGGAATTTGTAGAAAATAGTATATCTTCGTATTACGTACAATTTTACTGGACGTATAGAATCTTTTCTAACCAACTTTTGGTATGGGATTTGTACAAAATACATCGATTTGACGGAAGGTAATGTGCTGGCCACATCAGATTTTTCAAAATTATTGAAAAGTTGTTAAAACCTCCGATATAGTTTATATGTTTATTTATTTATTTATTTATTTATTTAATATTTAATATATCCCATCCATCCCACAGGATCGAAATCCCAATTACGGGGTGGATACACAAAAAAAAAATACATAAAGGTTACAATGTTTCAACAGAGAAGAAAAAAAAATTATATACAAAACAAAATTGCTATAGAGAAAATCAACTTAGACTATAACTATTTAATAGTGCTTGCTTGAAGTGTCCAAGTGACAAGTGATAAATATCAATATCTACAGTAATATTATTAAAAATGTAGCATATTCGCCGAATGGGCGATCTTGCTTCGTAGTTAGTTCTTATATGTGAGTAATGAAATGTACACTTATTTCTAGAAGATAGGCGCGGAACAGAAAATGGAATACGAGCTAAACAAATAGGATCATCTATAATATTGTTGATTAATTTATATATGTAAATCGAAGATTGCAACTGTCTTCTATTTTCTAATGACACCAAATTGAAAATGGATAGTAAGTAATTATATGACATATCATGAGTAGGATAAACACCATATGTTTTATAATAACAGTACTTTACAAATTTTTTTTGTACTCTTTCAATGCTGTTGCTATATATATTATATAATGGATTCCATATTTGTAAACAGTATTCCAATTTTGAACGCACGAACGAAAAATATAACATTTTTAAAGTTCTTAACCTAAGAAAAGAACGACAATTACGAATTATGAAGCCTAGATTTTTATAGGCAGATCTTACAGTGTAATTTATATGAGCATTGAAAGAGAGCTTAACATCAAATATGACTCCCAAATCTTTAAATTCTGTAACTCGATCAAGTAGATGTCGTTCCATTTTATAAGCGTAAGTGGCAACAGTGTTTTTTACAGAATAGGACATAGCTTTACATTTTTTGATATTGAAATGTAATTTTGAAGATTTGGACCACTCTAGAATGCTGTTTATATCTTCTTGCAGCATTAAACTATCTTCATGTGAATTTATTATTTTTGATATCTTCATATCATCGGCATAGAGAAATACATCGGAATGTTTTACACAGGTAGTAATATCATTAATAAATAATATAAATAGTAAAGGACCTAGGTTTGAACCTTGAGGTACGCCAGAAGTAGGGGTATACTGATCTGAATGGTAGTTATTATAATGTACTTGCATTTTTCTGTTAGTTAAATATGAAGAAAGGAAAGCTATAAGGTTAGGGGAGAAGTTAAAATTATAAGAAAGTTTAAAAAGAAGGATTGCATGATTAAGCTTGTCAAACGCTTTGGCGAAGTCTGTGTAAATTACATCTGTCTGTCTATTGTCACGAAGTGATCCTAAAGTTTTCTCAGTAAAGTTCATAAGATTAGTAGTGGTCGATCTACCTTTCATGAAGCCATGTTGTTGTGGTGTAATGTATTTCTGCGTTGCGCTATATATGTATTTGTATACAACAGTTTCGAAAATTTTAGATAGATTAGAAAGGATAGAGATAGGTCTGTAATTAGACATATTACATTTATCACCCGACTTAAATATAGGCGTAACAAAAGAAGTTTTAAGAGAAGAAGGAAAAGTATTAGTAGATAGAGATAGATTGAATAATATGTGCAGAGGCAGAATAAATATATCTTGACATCCTTTCAAGATATAGGCGGGAATGTTGTCAGGACCAGGTGTACGGGACGGTTTAATACTATTAATTGCCTGCCTAATATCATCTTCAGATATATTAATAATATTTATAAAACCTCCAGAATCTTGTTTATTAATTAATGAAGAGGATGAAGCTTCATTATTTTCGTATACACTGGAAAAATAACTTGAAAATCCAAGGACAATCTCAGCAGTAGAATTATATTCATTATTATCTAAGTGCATTTTACCAGGTATACGAGTATTATTTTTCTTCGCATTTATAAAATTCCATATGCTGGCAGGATTATCGTTAATTTTGTTTTCAATAGATGATATATAGTTTTTGTAAGCAGTGTTAATATCTTTTTTTATAAGAGCACGCAATCTTTTGAATTCACAATTATAAAACTCGAATTTATTTTTAATATAGAGCTTACGATAATGCTCTTTGAGTTTTATATTGTGAATAATAGATCTCGTGAACCAGGGAGGAAAGTTGAATAATCTTAACTAGTCCTTGAGAAAAAAAGCTGTTATGACCCCTGGCATGGTTTACAAGTTGAGTAATTCTATTTTTCGCTAAGGATAACATTACTCTCGAAATACGTAGGTAGTTTTTATTTTCACTGAATTTTAAGGTGCAAATTTTAATTTTATTATTAATTATTGATTCACATATAAACTGAAATATGCACTATACAAGTATGACAACTTTACTAATCGAAAATGCATCCTTCAAAAAAATTCTAATGTCCAAAATGACTAATAATTATTATTATTCTACCATATGTTGTCTACCAAAAATTTATTCGTAATTCGTGTTCTCGTGTGTCATGTGAAATATGGAAACTGCAAATGCACATGACCACATTACATCATTGTGTGACCTTTTCCATAATTTTTGTACACGAGTCTGTCTATACATTCTGACATGTGGAAATATTTGACGATCATAGTGACAATTGATTGAGCAGATTCGGCATTCGGCCGTGGGTAACTAGATTTTTTTCTGAAATATTTATGACAGTATGACATCAGTTTGACTAATTTTATATTTAGAGCCTTTTTTAAATGAATTTATGGTGTATACAAATCGTTAAATAGGTCATTCGTTTGACATAATTATATACGCGTACATGTTTATTATAGTATGATGGTATAAAACTATTAAGTCTAATATATACTAGTATGTTCTAATTTCATAATAACTTGTAAAGTTCTCATGTTTTTCTGATTTATAGTTTACCGTAAAAACTATTAATATTTTATATCTTTACAAATTCATTCATAATATATTATTGATAAAGTAAGCATAATGCTATTTATTTCTAATTTCCTGATACTTAATCGAAAATAGAACAGGAAAAGGAATTCCATGTTAGTGTGAACATGTTTTCCTAGCAATACATGCTGCATAAACAACAAATTCGTAAGACTTATGCAGTGCCGTCCCGAAACTTTTGAGCACCCCAGGCGAAAATTTTACATTACGCTCCGCATTTATTAAAATTTAGATACCCATATCTTATGAAAAAGTAGGAACTGAACCGATTTATGTCATAACTCGCGAACATTTACAGAATCTTAAGTCAAATGAAATTTTTGGAAAATATTTTGGATATAAAATACTGGGATTTTTTACTTTTACTACTTTAAAAGTTTAACGATTTGGAGAGGGATATCCAATCCTGTAAATAAATTCAACCCCCCACCCCCAGGGAAAGCTGGGGAGGGGTAGTTTGTGTCTTTAACCTCCCTTGGGGGTAGGGGGTTAAATTTCTTTGCAGGATCGGATGTCCCCCTCCATATCGTTAAACTTTTATTTAAAACATTTTTTAATACGGTGTATGATCCTGAAGATATTCCAGGTGGTACATTAAAATGGGACAAGCTCTATAGTATAACTTTCTTCCTTATTTTGCAGTTCGGAGAATCGAATGTAGTTTTTTAACAGTTCATTCTAGGTAAAAGTATAACAATTTGTTTTGTATAAAATTTTGCTCTCTTGTAAAATTTCGATATTGAAAAAGGTTAAAAAGTAAATTATGTCGCCTTTTACCCAAATTGGTGAGGGCTGCGAATTTTTCTGTACAGGATTCTGTAAAAAGAACGTTTTTTGATGTTGGGGTATTTTTTAGTAGATTCCTTGAACAATAATAGGGTAGTTGCGCATTTTCCAATTTATTTATTTTCTGAAAGAATTGTTCAAGTTATTCACTTATAATATGTGTTTTACGTCCGGCAACTGTATATTTTTCAAATATATATTTTTTTAAAATTTTTATTTCAAATTTTTTCGTGTGTGATGTGTATTATTAATACCAATCACAGTCTTTCTTGCCCTAGCGGTACACTCTCGGTAGTACACTCTGTACACAATACTGCCATTTTTATCTGTAAAGATTTATATTTTTGAGAGAAGTACCATTCAAAAGAAATTATTCATTTTCACACAAATTCATTAGTTTCATTACCTTGTCTTAAATTTGCTAATATAGAAAAGAAAAATAAAATATGATTTTAACATGCATTAGTCGTCCTACCCGAAAAACGTAGGTTAAATGTCAACAAAAAATGACATTTATGCATCAGTTATGTATATGCCATATGCCTTGGAGTATGTAGCCACCTAGTGGCAAAAATTATTAAGTTGTCTATATAATAATTAAACATCTTGAAAATATTTGTTGTTCAAGTAAATAATTATAACATATACGTACTGTTAAATAATACTCTTGTATCTGTTATTTAACTTTTAGAATTATACTGTAAATATTTATATGATACAATTAAAACATAATTCAACTTTTTCGCTTTGTCGTGGTAGTACAACAAGCTTGTATGTCATATAGACTTGCTCGAACTTATAATTATTAATAATCTATGTCACAAGAATTCCACCGCGAACTTTATTTATGGAAATTATAAGTGCAAAGTTTTATATTTTCTTTATATTACATTAATATGTTTAGAATTAGTTTATATTTCATTATTAATAGGAAAAAATAACATTTATTTTTTTCGCAACTACCCTATTTACTTCTTCTGCATTTAATATTGATATTACAGTGTTTTCAATTAAAATAATCGCCAACAAATATACATAACCTTCCTTCTTTCATAGTTGAAGTAAATAGGATTTAATTAATATGTTTGCTGAAATTTGTTTCAGAGCTAATTGTTACTGGAATGTAAGCATTATGAATAAAACAGCCCACAAATTCGACCTTCAGTCCCGGATTCTTTAGGTAAAACTATACACTCCACAAATCAATAAACTTATGATTTCTTTAATTTATCTGCAAAAAAATATTCTCTGCTTGTGGCTTGGGCCGGCCCTGGACTTATGATAGGACAAAAATAAAAAAATATAAATTATTTTAATACATCTTTTAGTATAATTTGAATTAAGAAACTTTCGCATCATTTTATTATTCTGCATGCTGTTCTGTAATCTGTACTCTGTACATATTATCCTCTGTCGGTTCTGCAGCATGCAAAGTTATCTGCTGAAGGTATCTGGGTCATTCGTATGATTTATAATAAGCAGAATTACAAGTTTCACTTAAACTAACCCAGACATATGAATAAAGGGAGAACTGAACATATGAAACGTTATTTTAATTAAATTACGTCCTAATTAACTTAAAACAAGAGAGTGTAACAGAAAATTTATATTAGGAACACAGAACTATGAAGATTATTTTTCTTCCAACGCAGAAAATGAAGAAAAATCTTTATTGAGCATTGATCGCTCAAAATTATAATAATGATAATAAATAAATATTTATAGGTATCATCATAGCGTAATACCTATTTCTGGGTAATTTGGGTAAAGATGGTATATCTGCTGTTTGACAGATCATTTATTACGCTGTTATACGAGCGTATTGTAATCGCGAAAAAATTCGTTTTCCAGATTTCAACGGAAATATCCATTTTGATCATCCCTGAATTCATTTTGACTAATTTCGTCGTGACGTCTGTACGTACGTACGTATCTCGCATAACTGAAAAACGGGAAGCCGTAGAAAGTTAAATTTTGTATTTAGGACTGTTATAAGATCTAGTTGTGTACCTCCCTTTTTGGTCATTACATAACTTTCGGAAGTGGTACTTTACTTGAAGCCTATAATAGATTTTAATGAAAAACTATATTAAAATATAATACAAAATTTTTCAAATTTGGTATATAATACTTTTATATCAATGGGAATAACATAATAGATTTTGGTTAAAATAGTCTAATCGAAAGTGATACTTTACCTGTAGCTGTTATCAGTTTTTCTTGAAAAAAATGATGTTTTTTTGATTTTAATAATAAATGATTCAAATAAAAGTTTTAGAGAATTGAATACTGTGTCGAAAACATCAAGTATGATTAAATTAGCTGTTTGTATAAGCGAGATATGTAAATTTAAATATTATGTACTTTTTGGTTTCTGTAATTAAGTTTGCTATGAATTAGGACAAAAAATAACAAAAAAATAAAGAATTTAATGTCAATGTCAAATACGTGCAATTTTATGATTGGGTCTGTTATAGTACATATTTTAATTATTAACAAAATATGCATAGTGTAACAGGCGTACAACTAAGTCACGTGGTGCCACATCAGATATTTTTATTATGTGCAGATATGAAAACCTATATACATGGTTGCACAGCGCATACATATTTACGTGGTTGCTAGCACGAAAGGAGTTCTAATTAATTTATGCTCACGTTAAAGTATATTAAATAATATTTCAAAGTGCGTAAGTTTCAATTTTCAAAACTGCGAAGTGGTCTATCGTAAGTGTATCTTTTTCACATGATCACAAATTTTTGTTAACAAATTTGGTACTAAATTATGACTATTTGAAATGGTCTTTAACCTTAACCATTAAATTTTTCTATAAAACGTTTTCATGAAAAAATCTTATTTATTGCAGCTATTCATTGAGGAAAACTGATGTCAGATCAATGAATTTTGTGATGTAATAATTAACAATCAATCGACTATTACAAAGACAATGGTAGGCAGCACTCATAGTGCTCATAAAATTTTACTTATTTTACATGAATGTCAAAAGTATTTTTTATTTGTACATATGCAATATAATTTTATCTTATTGGGACATACACATAATAAAACAGGTCCTTTGAACATGGCATTACTCCTCAGTTTACAACTTTACATAATTATGCATGTAAAATCACACAAATTACATAATTTTACAAATTTTGTAACAGGCAAACATGATGTCTTGAAGTTCGTCCTTACAAGATAGACATAGACGTTGCTAAAATCAATACTTGCTTGCAGAATTTCAGCAAATTCTAGTGCAGACAGATCATAATTTGTCTTAAAAATGAATTATTTTATTGATGATTGAATTCTAAGCGTTGTTATGAAAGTTTTAAATTTTTTCTACTTTGCAGAGTTTTTCTACTTTATTTGAAATTAAGTTATTTTCTTGAATGTCTAATATTAGCACAGATTATTGCCCATTTCTGGGTGTGCTAATCTGATTTTAATTTGTTTTTATTCTACGAATGACATAATAAAATTGAAACAATTTTTGTCACATATACAATAAAAAATGGAAAAATTATGTTCGTAAATTGAGAATAGCAACTTTGTAATTTAGATTACTATAACAGACTAAACTGTTACATAATTCTTAGCCTAATTAAGTTGAGTACTTCACAAGGCCACTTTTTAATTCAAGCCAAAGGTTAAGTATTTTGTGTCATCATACATTTGACAAAATTCAGTTATTTATACTTCTAAGTCAAAGTTCATGCTGCTTATTTTGGCCACTACATTTCAGTTGATTTTTATTGTAACGAAAAGTTAATTAATATTTAATGCGTTTACATTTGATTCATTCATGATTTACAAGGTTGCTTTAATAAACTTTAAATCTAGTATCACCAAATTTGGATATTTTGAAATATAGTTCAAAAATTATTTTTAGTATAGATTGCATTAGTTTTTGTATATAAATACAGGGCAGGACTCTGTAGAAATACAATTTACACTAGTTTACCTCTTTAAAATATGTTCTATCTACTTACTCTTTTTCTTTCTTCTCTCAAAATAGGGTCCTTCACCATAACAGAAAATTGAGTAAAAAGTTAGTTATATTGAAAGTAGATAAGATAAAATCATGATTGAGACGATAAATTTTTTTTAAAAATTGTTAGTTTTTGAAATATTAGTGATTTTCTCGCGCAGCCTACTACAGAAACTGGTGCGAGAAAGATAGCTATAGGTTTCTTTAAAAATCAAATGCAGTTGAACTAAAAACAATTATGACTTTTTAATACTGCAAATGCGTCAAAATTAAATAAACTTTCATTTAAAATAATAAAAAAATTAGAGTGGAGGACCCTATTCTTACCTTCTTCTCTAATCCTCAACACCTCTTCCTGAGTCTTTCTCTTTCTTTCTATCTCTCTCTCTTTCTCTTCACCTAACTGTCGTCATCACTACTTTTCAGAAACTTTCTAAGTACTTTGTCTAGTCTTTCTTAAGGTTCACGTTTCGCAGCCATACAGCACAATACTTCATATAAAACATTATGCAAACCTTTTTCTGACTTCTAATGCGCCTTGCTTTTAAGTTCCATACTTTACTACTTTACTTTCTTTTTCTGTGAAATTCTGCTGTAATTTCTTAAATATTTACATTAAGTATTCGCAGTGAGTATTCTATAAGTATAAATACTTTATACTCACTGGTATTAGTTAATAAATAAAACTATGAAGTTGGGTATTGTAATAATTGGTAACTTCGCAATAATGAATTAAATTATAAATTTTTTACATTTCTTCCATTTTTCAATATTTTAATATTCAATAATTTGAATTCGATGTTACGAACTCTAATTTTATCTTGCTAACATTTTCTCACAAGTCTGGTTGCATTTTCCGTTGCTGTTAATTGTTATCTTTGTATTGGACTTACCTTGTTACAACAGAAGAAATACATATACTGTAGCGGATTATCCATTAAGGCAATGAGGCTCGTGCCTAAGGGCCCCAGACTTTGAGGGCCTCAAGCCCAGACATTTACCTATAGTGTTTTAAAATAAATATTTTCAGTAAACATCATAAAAAAATGTGGGGGCCCCCAAATATAATATAATTTGACTAGGGGTCTCAACTATTCTAGTGGAGAGTGCACCACAGGAGCCACTTTTGTGCCATTTAAAATTCGAAATATTTGGCGTCGGTCGGGATCGAACCCGGTTCATGTATTCGTTGCTAAATGAAATACTTTAAGAACTACTACTACTAGAAAGCAACATTTTAGTACGCATTAAACTGTCACTTTTGCCCATTAAACTGTCAAAAATGTTACTTTTAAGCACTAGTGCTTAAAAGTATTTCATTTAGCAACGAAAATCACAATCAAAAAATTGTTATAAAACGCTAGTATAAAAATGAATTATTTGTTTGTAAATATTTGCAGTACCCAAATTTAAACTTTAAATCATGCATGTACTTTAAAATCTTCTTTTTGGTATACTATGCAAATGAGTTATCAGATATTACCACAAAACAGTAAAAATATTTGCTGAATACAACGCTTGTACTTTGTAAGTAAAACAGTAAAAGGCGTGCATCATATTTATTATATCCTATTCTTAGATACATAGATTAGCGTTACTTCTAAGAAAACATGTTCTCCTGTTACAAAATTAGTTAATTTAGGTACAATTCGCTATATTCTAATTAAACTTAGTATCTAATTTTATTACTAATTACTAATTACATAGTAAACGACACTCCCTTGTCTGTTCATCCACAAAAATAAAAATATAGACCACAAACTTTTTTAATCTTTACAAACAATTATAGAAATAACATTCATAATATTTATATAAAAAGTTAATGCAGAAATATCTTCTAAATATCTATTTTAATCCCCAATGCATTGTGCATGTATGCTAACTCCTCATATTTTTATCTTTTTCCCTTTCAATATCCCCAGCATTACTCTTGAATATTCTGTTCTCCGGATAGCGAAATCGCTACGAAACGACTCGAACGTTGTCGAGAGCTATTCTGGATGGCAGTTGCTATCGCTATCGGTACGAGTATCGCTAACTAAAGCATGCGCATTGAGACGAAATAAATACTTGCAAATTATTATAAGTTGTATAAGTAATTACTCTTGAGGATTCTGTTCGCCGGATACTGAAATCGTTACGAAACGACTCCAACGTTGGCGAGAGCTATTCTGATGTCAGTTGCTATCGCTATCGTTACGAGAATCGCTAACCGAAGCATGCGCATTGAGACGAAATAAATACTTTGAAAATTATTAAAAGTTGTGTAAGTATTACTCCTGAATATTCTGTTCTCCGGATACCGGATACCAAAATCGCTATGAAACGACTCGATAACTCTCAAGCTGCAGCTTCCCAGTTGCTATCGCGAACTGACGCTTGCGCATTGAGACAAAACAAATAAGTAATTTGAAAATTATTGTCAGTTATCAAGTGTCATTTATTGCATACAACTGTACATTGTAATATGCATATAAATTATTGTATAATATCTATGCGAATAAAGATATTGACGGGCATATATTTCAAAGAAGAATGAGAAAGTATTTATGTACATAACGGAATTGGAGGTATTTTACTGAAAGATTATCTTGATTTGTATATTTTCTGATATTCTTGTCAGGAATATTCATAATACGTAAATTAAAGTAATAGGTTCGTGAAATATTAGGACGTGGGTTATTTATATTAAAACTAGACCTTAAAGCTATATGATAGGGACTAAATAAATAAATAAATAAATATATCATCACGGCATTTCTGAGTGTGCCACAATCTGCTTTATCGCAGATAACGGTAATGATGTTATATTTGTACCGTGCGGGCGCTTACCAGGCGTCACCTCACGCCCCTCACGGGCACTCATTGCTGGCTGTGCATTGCTGGAGAGTGCACCACAACGGTTCCTCAGGTTCGCACCCAAACACTTTGACACGCAGCCACGAGCCCCAAGTGTCTAGTATGATTTTTTATATTTTGCTAAGGTGTAATGTAAATGTAAATCGAAAAGTGAGTTACAGGCGTTTAACATGGAATTCAGTTTTTCTTTGCGCAAATGTTACCTAATTATGTTACACAAAAATACTTCAATTAAAGTTATACATACGAGTACATACAACGTAAAAATTAATTATAAAATATAAGTTACAGTTTTTATGAGCTTTTAGTCTAGGCAGCCATGGATTTATAACAAAACAATAAACAAATGCATTGTTTTTAACTGTCAATTAAAACTAAAACATTTTACCTTTTTGTGTTAATTTACTGCTCTAATCATAATTTAGTTATATATGACAGTTAAAAATAACGTATTTGTTTATTTTTGTCATAAATGGACCCCCATAAACCAATTTTTTAAAATATTTTTAAATGAAAGTTCATTTAATTTTGAAGCAATTCGTGGTATCAAAAAGTCATAATTGATTTTTGTATAGCTGCATTTGATTTTTAAAGAAACCTATAGCTATCTTTCCACACCAGTTTCTGTAGTAGACTGCACGAGAAAGATACCGATAGTGTGACGTCATCTGTATCCCTGGAAATGAATTCAAATATCTCGCAAAGTAATTATTAAAAATATTTTTTTTTATCTTAATCGTTATTTATTGAGTAGTTCTTTAAGGATAAAGTGTACATTTTATTATTTTTTGTTAAGTTTTAATGGCTTCCTACAATAAAAGCTCTTATAAACTGTATCTTTATAATTAATTTTTACGTTTATATGAAGAGCTGGAATAAATATATATAATATTTTTGCGGTAACGTTTGCGCACTGAATTCCCTTATTAAACGCCTATGTCTCACTTTTCGATTTACGTCCAGTACAATAATAATAATAAGATTTGGACGGTCTAAGAAATGATTGTCAACAAAACAATGACTCTTTATAGGTTTCGTATTTTGTTTCCTCTGTTCCGTATGGTATGATATTGTTGAATGAGAATATGATGAGTTAAGCAAGCGGAAGTGCGCGCACTACCGCTACGCCCCCGCATTGTAATCGCGAGGTCACGTCCGCTGCTGCATCACCATGCGAAACCATAAGGCTCAAGATCTCTTCTCTTCTGTACCCACGCTACCACTAAGCATTCCATAACAGATACAAATTGCGATACTGAACCTCTCTTACAATTATATTTATTAGTGCTCGTATCATGTCATCAAACAAGAATGCTAATTTAATAATGAGGTCATGCAAAAAAAAATAATTGTACCTTTTTTCTGTTTAAATCGAAAAAGGATAGTCTAATTCATCGATCAGTATGATTAAATTATTTTTTATTTATATTTTTTGTTATATAAAATCGTTTTAAAGTATGGTATTTTTAAAAAGTTGCAAAAACCAGCCATGTTTTGTCGTCACAACGTTACGAACGAAGTTCAGACTCATTTCAAACAGACATTTTATATGGACACATAATTTCTAAAAGAAAAATATATATAAACTATAAATTGAGGATTACATATCTAAATATGCTATTTTATATTAATATAATATCGTTCTATTTATTTTTATAAATATAATTTTCATTTGGCGTGAAATTATCTACGTTACATCAGATGTTTCTTTCACTTTTGAATCTTTGAATTAGACGGTAGGAGGTTATAAACGCATATGAGACATTGAATATATTCCAGAATATTATTTTATTCTTTATTTTGGCATGAAACAACGTTCCATCGACATGTTTACTTTCATAAATTTTAGGTTATCTTCAAATGTCACTTTGACGTTTAAGACAATGTGAAAATCAAAATGGTCGTGCTTCTCACTCTGTGACGTCAATGGACAAGGGACGAAGCGGGGGTCTTCAGCCGCATTTTAAAGAATGTAATTTTCAATTACAATTTTTTCATGATTAAAGATCGATTTGAGGAAAAATAAAAAATACGGGTATATTATTTTTCACTACTCTATCGATTAAAATTATAAAAAAAAAGTCGTGCATGACCTCATTGAGTATTCAGATCCATTTTCGAGCTACAGGTTAAAACTTCAATTTTGCTTATTTTGAAAATACCACATATCTCGATTATTATAAAATGTAAAGAAAAAATATTTAGAAATTTTTTATATGGGGTTTTGCCTAGAATACCGTGGTGCAATTAGATTTTTTTTAAACTTAATAATTCTCGAGATATGACAAACATAATATTTTTTAAATAGAAAGTGTTGGAAATATTCTGATCTTTTTCCTTGTTCTATGAGCTTTTTTCAGTGATATATTTTTTGTTTTAAACGTCAATGAACCAAGAATTATTAATTTTTTGGGAGAAAAAAATAAATTTATTGAGAAATAAATAAAAAATCAATATTTGTTTATTTTGATTTTATATATATTAAATTCTAAAAATTATTTTTGGATTTGATTTTTAATTTTTTTATCAGCGTTATAGTTGGCATGGCACAATTCGAAAATTTAGTTTTATATGCTTTTTGAAGTACATAAATTTTAAATTAGAATGTAATGAATGAGTAAAGTACGGAAAATAACATGATTTGTTTCTTAATAAATTTCTTTTTTTTTTCAACCCAAAAAATGTGGACTTGTTATAAATTATTGAAAAGCTTATAAAATAAAGAAAAATATGAGACTATTTACAACATATTTTTATCTTTTCCCTTAAAATCAACATTATTACTTCTGAGTATTCTGTTCTCCGGATACCAAAATCGCTACGAAACGACTCGATCGCTGTTAACCAGCTATTCTGTATCGCAGTTCGTTAGCTAACGTTACGAGACTGACGCATGCGCATTGAGACGAAATAAATACTTGGAAAATTACAAATTATCTTGTCAGGTGTCATTTATTGCAGAGAACTAATTGTAATATACAAATAAATTAGTATACAATACAAAAAATGAATAATTCATGTTTTATGCCCGGTTTCACCAACACCAAATAAATTTTCGAATAGCTTATTCGTCGAATAAGTGAAAAATATCGCATCAAAATATGACAGCTAGAATAAATACTGTCATTTGCGTTATGGTTTCGATGCGAAATTTTTCTCTTATTCGACGAATAAGTTATTTGTAGATTTATTTGTAAATTGTAAAACATCTTTGAAAAGCTTATAAAATAAAGAAAAATATGAGACTATTTTCAGCTCCTATTAAAAATATTATATTTGCGTTACATCCTGAGAATTATTAAGTTTTTAAAAAATCTAATTTCATCACTATATTCTACGTTAAAAACCATATAAAAATCATCTACCTAAACATTTTTTCTTAATTCTTTATAAGCGAAATAGAAGTATTTACAAAATAAGCGAAAATCAAGTTTTAGCCTGCAGTTCAAAAACAAAAGACGATGGTACATTCCTGTGGCGACTATTAATTTTATCTCAAAAGTTGGCCAATTAACACCTAAATCAATTTTCTGTAGCGGGTATAATAAGAAGTACGTATGCACTCGATCTGTCAGATGTCGCTACTGTCGATTTACGAAGTAAAATTATGAAATTATAAGCATTATGAATTAAGCTTGCGTTTGTGTATAACCCACTATCCACTATGTATTAGCGAAGTAGCTAGGAATGAGACTTAGTGACGAGACGAGGTGACGAAGAATTAACGAGTGTACGGTAACGCAAAAAGATAGAAAGTCACCTATAAACTTTAATGATTCAATTGCCAAAATATCAAGCCAATTATTATGTTAAAAATATGTCAGAGGAGGCGCATAGGTATCTACCCTCGTATTTGTTAATACATAATTAATGTGCAGAATTACAAAATTATGCGCTAGGTTTTTTCCGAAGAATCTTACTAATTATTAAACCACCACTGTTCATTTTCTCTAACCTGACTGAACTCCTTGATGAAGTGTTTCTAAGTGTTTGTCTTTTATTTTTTGTCAAAGCCGCTGCGATGTTAGTTTAGCTGGTACGATTGTCAGCGACTTTAAGCCGTGGTGTTTTCTTTACCACGCCAAGACAGCCGTAATGGTTTTAACATTTCTTCCTAACGTTCTACTGTTACATTTCCGGTACAGGAGAGCATAGCACACAGAGATTATGGTATTATTTATTACCCATATTACTTATGTTCATATGCAAAAGGTAATGAATCAAGAACTTTATGATGGTATCATGTGAATTCATAATTGTACTGTCATTAAAATATATTCATTGTATATTTCACGGTTTATACAGAGGAAGAAACATTAATATAAGCAATTGAAGCATTTATATTTAAAGGAATCTAAATGCTATTTTCATGCTTTAAAGGTATTCAATGAAATGTTTTTTGGCGAACGTTACCTGCAACTTCTTGTATACCTCCTGCTATCCTTGATAAGGGAGGTTATAGGAATCCTATAAAAGTCACATGTCGAGATTTTGGTAAATGACCACGTTTTAAGGTCTCTAGAATCCGATTCTAACATTGTCACAATGGTGTGTGTGTGTGTGTGTGTGTGTGTGTGTGTACTTTGATTTGTGTTTGTGTGTGTATGGATTTTGTCAACGCTCTTACTCAAATACTATCATTCAGAAAATTCTGAAACCTTGTATTTCTACCTTATTCTAATATGGAAAGAAGCCACTAGATTTTGGTGTAAATCAGATAACCGGAAATGGCACCTGTCCAGTGCCCATTTGACCATCGCCCAGTTGATTATCGCCCTCGCCTAGTTGACCATTAACTTTACATTTCAATTCAAAATCAACTTGAAATTTATTTTGCACAACATAATTGCATAAATATTATTGTAATAATTTGTAGACCACAAGTGTTTGTTTTTCCATCTAATTTTCTCTAAAATCCCTGTAAAGTTTTTGTTGCAGAGTTCATAGACACAGACGCATTCCATAGTCATAGTGTTTTGATAAGGCACATAGTTTACGTTACGAGAAGTGCAGAAGCTACCAAGTTGTGAAAGAAACAAAACAGATGATAGAATCTAATAGTAAAATACTACAACACACTATGAGGCTATTTTCAGATAAATTAGATTGAAATTCCATTTTTACACTTTTTACCTTCCGTCAAAAGGAAGGTATTGTCTTTGGTCAAAAAATTAGGTGGTGAGTTTTTAATGAACAAGCACGTTTTACGATCCCTAGAATACGATTTTACTAATTTTACATTGATGACTGTATGTATGTATGTATGTATGTATGTATGTATGTATGTATGTATGTATGTATGTGTGTGTGTGTGTCTCTCTCTCTCTGTGTGTGTGTGTGTGTGTGTGTGCGCGTGTGTGTGTGTGCGCGTGTGTGTGTGTGTGTGTGTGTGTGTGTGTGTGTGTGTGAGTGAGTGATAAATTTTTCTCCGACGATAACTCCAAAACTACAATTCTAAAAATTATGATTCTTTCGTATTCCTCTTCTTTACAACGATATGAGGAGCTGATTAGATTTTGGTTATAATTGGTCAACCGGAAGTACCCTTATTTGAAGTTCTTAACAGTTTTTCTGGAAAAAACGCAGTTAAATATAATTTTTCGACATTTTATGATCATTAATATGAAAGAAAAACTTATTCTCTATACGATTTAATTATACATTTTCCTTCATATTCAATAGATATAGAGTTATAGAGAGATTAAGAGAGGTTAACTTTCAAAAATCAGTCTGCTTTGCAAAAAATATGGAAACAGCAGATATATTCAAAAAAAATCTAATTGATAGATGTCAGTGTCAAGTGCAAAACCAAAGTGGAAAGTATAGGATCAGAAAGGAACATAAGTGACAGAGAGTCCCTCGCGTGGACTTGCAGCTTCAATGTCGGGAGTACGAGGAAGGCCAAAGAGAAGATGGAAGGACTGTGTAGCAGAATATTTGAGAGAGGAAGAACTGTGTGAAGAAGATGCGTTGGAGAGGAATGTGGAAATGTGAAGTGCAATTTACAGAATGTACATTCGTGTTATAATTATATTGGATTTATAGAATCTTTTCCAATTAACTTTCGATATGGAATTTGTAGAAATAGTGTGTTCGTGTTACAATTTTACAGGATATATAGAATCTTTTCCAAGGAACTTTTGGTATCGGATTTGTACAAAATACAGTGAATTGACGGAAGGTCACAACAGATTTTTTAATTTAAACTTCTTATGCATGTAAGGTGTAATGTGGTCTTCATATGTTTCATTTAATTATACAGGGCCTCCCAAATATTGTGCCCTACATCGGGATCTCTAGAGGTGCATACTCAACTCTCGAATATTCAAAACTAGAATGTTCAATTCCAGAATATTCAAACCCAGAATATTTCAAAGCAGAATATGCTTACACAGAATCATTCAATTCCTGATATTCAAAAACATAATCGCGCATGCGTCAAAGCGTATCGACAGCTAACCAGAACCAACCATCTTAAACATAACCTAAAAAGTCCTCCTCTTGGCCACTAGGCCACGCTCACGTATTCAGTTTTTTTACTGATTCGGGCGAAGCGCGTTCTGGCGGTGCGTGATTCGAGATTTGAATTATTCTGTGCATGCATATTCTGATTTTGAATATTCGGGCGTTGAACACTTTCCCGTCTCGAGTACTATGACAGATTCGAAGTCATAAATTAGACAAACGTTGTTCCATTACTAAACAATTTTAATATCAAAATTATAATATTTATATAGGATGGGCGTTAAAGTAAAATAGTATATTAAAGCATAAGTTACCTATTCAAGCTCAACGGACGAGTGATTAAATAGCCTCTAACGACTTTTTATACTATTTTCTCTGTTTCGCTTTTTAATTACATTATTTCTTTATAAAAATAGTTGACAATTTCCATTAAGGGGAAACTTTTAGCTGGTAGTTAGGTTGGTGACAGCAATTTATGTTTTTTATTTTGCTTGTTGCCTATATATTTTGTGTATTAAAAGCATTCATGCCAATCTCTAATAACAAAATATTACTAAAAATTGTTTAAGAATGAAGTTCCTTCTAGTATCAACAATCGTGCTAGAATTATCTCATTCTTATTCCGAAACAGAAAAACTTTTAGAATTTTTAAGTGAATTTGTGATATACAAATCTGACTGTACGAAAACGTGATAGAATGCGCATCTATTTTAGAATACTAGTTCGAATTTTATTTCACAGTTTGAGACATATAAATCAGTTATAAAACCGAATTTTCAAAGGCACCAATAATACCATGCATTCCTGTTATGTTTCTCATAATACAAAATAATATCAACGGTGGCCTGGATTTAGAAATGCAAACAAATGCGAATAAATGCACAACATGGCGCTGGAAAAGTCGTAAATTTATTTTGAGTTCAACAGAGTGCGATTGTATTGACTTGCGATATTTTATTGTTGTATGACGGGATGTATGTGGGCCTATTTGTGTAAGTGATGCAAGACGTTCAATTGTTTAAAACTATAAAAAAGGTAAACAAAATAAACACTCTTATATAAAGATTTAATACTTACTCTGTAAGTAAAGGCATTATATTTTCATATCATGGTTGATAGACATTTATGGATGTATGTATATGGGAGAACCCCCTTCCATAAAATGACGTATTGATGGCTGATACCTACAAGTCTGAATTTTTACCCATTTTCGAGTTATGCCCCCTAAACTCATTTACACCCACTTTTGTAAACTGTTCCAAATTTTCAAAAATAAACTTTTAATAATTTTAGATACGTTTCAACGCCCTGATACTCTAATTTTAAATTTTCAAATCGCAACTTAATATCTCTTTTACTTCCTGAGATATTTGGTGTTCAAACTTGCACAAATAAATCAATAACCCAAAAATGGGTGGATATACATACCTGACGACTTCACCATTCAATTGTATGGACCAAAAATTACATAATACCAATTACCAAAAATTTTGAACAATGGATACAATTTCTAAAACAAAATAACTCAAATTACAAAATCACAAAAAATCTTAGGGCCAGTTTTAAAATCTTCGGTTAGAATTTTAACTACAAGTTAAATAAACAATATAAATAAATAAATAAATATATCATCACGGCATATTACCCATTTCTGGGTGTGCCAGTATCTACAACACATGTAGACATCGGTAATGATCATATTTTACCGTGTGGGTGCTTACCAGGCGTCACCTCACGGGCTGGTGTGGAGAGTGCACATCAGGGGTCATTTTTGTGCCATTTAAAATTGGAAATATTTGGCGCCTGTCGGGATCGAACCCGGTTCCCCTGGGTTCGCGACCAGACACGCAGGCACCCGGCCACAGGACCCCATAAACAATATTGAATCAGAAATAATTTTTGAGCGTGGATTACACGATGAAGTTTTTATTTTCAAATGACTCGAAAAGAGTCTTTATAAGTGACCCTAGAAGTCTGTTTACACGTTCAAGTTTTGCGTGCATTAAAATATCCAAGAGTCAAAATTTAAATTATACTTACATTAAATTGTCATTGAATTTTCATCACATGAATTTTTCGTATACAGGGTGGTTGATTTTTCATTGTCCAGCATATATCTTCTTAAATATTAAAGATACAAGAAAAAGTTAGAAAGAAAAGTTATTTGATACAACCTGTTCTATAATTTAGCATAAACAATTTTTTTCCAAGGTCTACCAATTTTCCAGAAAAATATTTAACTTTGATTTTTTAAATGGAACACCCTGTATATTTTTACGGAATAAAGTTCTAAATAAATTTCTCTTTACAATGAAGTATAACAAGTAAGGGTTTACCTTTAAATTATGTCTAATAAAGCATATAGAAATACGATAAAAGTAGGCAATTTATTAAGAATCTTACTCTGTCAAAATATACAGGGTGTTCCATTTAAAAAATTAAAGTTATACATTTTTCCAAAAAATTGGTAGTCCATGGAAAAAAATTGTTTATGCTAAATTATAGATCAAGTTGTATTAAACAACTTTTGTATATAACTTTTTTTTTGTATCTGTAATATTTCAGAAGATATAAGCTGGACAATGAAAAATCAACCACCCTGTATAGCCATCAAGATTTCAATTACTTCTCTACCCCATTCTTTAGTTTAAAATAAATCACTATATAACACCACACTTGTACACATCAAAAATATAAAAACAAATGAAATTTGACAGTTACTTGACAGTCAAACTTGTAGCAACTTTTAAGAAAAAGTAGCGCATGTTCCAGTTTTTCTTTAAAATTTTTTCGTGAAAAGTCTATTCATTTGTCTCTTATACTCATGTCATTGTGCGAGAGAGAAAACTTTTCAAGTCACTTGAAAAGAAAAACTTCATTGTGTAATCCACGCTTTAATTTCAATTGATAAAAACCAAATGTATAGTTTACCTTTTTTACCTCCCTCTGCCCTTGGTAGGGGAGGTATAGGGATCGTGTTAAAAATCGCAGATCGAGATTTTAGTAAATGACTGCGTTTTAAGATCCCTAGAATCAAATTTTAACATTTTCACGATGATATCTATTTATGTGTAGGTATGTGTATGAATTTTGTCTACGCTCTAACTCTAACTCAAATACTATCATTCAGAAAATTCTGAAACCTTTTGTATTTCGACCCTATTCTAATATGGAAAGACACTGTTAGATTTTGGTGTAAATCGGATAACCGGAATTTTTTTGATTTTGAGTGTACATATGTGGACTCCATGAAACAAGTTTTTTTTCTGAATCCTCCGATTTATTGAGACCCTAGATGTATTCTTTATTCTTTCCAAACTTGATTCATCTATTTGCCAGTCAATCACTTTATTTAATGACAAATAACTTAACATGCCGGTAACCTTGTAGAAAAGAGAAAATTCAGAATGAATTTTATTACCAAATAAGACAACAATCAGCAATTGCAAATGATGCCTCCAGGGGCTTTACTTACTTCATCATTACTTATCATATTCGCTACAGGGCAATAAATCACCGAGGACACATACGACTACCAACTTACTGTTGCCAATAAAAACGCGCCCAGTTCAACATGTGTTGGGAAATGTATACAATACTCGAAGAAGGCGATAAAACTGAAAATGATTTGAATGAATATGCATAGAATGAATCACGCCGCCCATAATAGCATCAAGTGCGTTTGTTCGTGATAGAGAAGGCTACTTGATATATATTTATAACTATGACAACTGCCTGAAGTCACATTTCAATTGTTTCTAATTGCTTGCTCTTGCTATGTTTTTTCAACTGCTCATATTTCAAATATTTTATTTGACAGTTACAGAGAAAAAAGATATGACAACAATGTTAATTCGTTAATTGCAGTAAATGAATTATCTATGACCTTGTACTTGTAATAATAGATACAGTATGCGCCATTAACTTTCATTAAAATAATTTTCATTCGCTCAAAATTCAAAAGGAAGAGAAAGTGGAGACCGCTCTTTGATAAAATAATTTGCTGATACCCACAAGCCCGTTTCCGTATGTCTATTTAATTTTTGGTATTGCCCCGCAAAACTCATATATAATCACTTGTGGATTAAATTTTCAAATATACTTTTCATTTTTTGACAATAACCCGAAAATGGGTAGAGATACTGAGATACATGCCATTCGATACTACGGGTAAAATTACATAAGTGTACGAATTTTCAATTAAAGCAAAATAACTGAGAATAACCAAAAATCGCAAGCCTTGTAGTGGCAGCACGCACTTTAGAAATCTATCATAGAAAACAGGCGAATGCGATTTTTCTTTTACGAATCTTGGTAGCATATAGTATATAATAAATATATAAATTATATATAAATTGGATTTAAAATAAATTGTGACAAAATAATGACGTTAGTTTAATACTTTCGCCTCAAGTCGTACGCTTGCAGGCGAATATTTGAGACCCTCATGCTACCAAATTTTTGCTTCATGGCGAAAAGCGAAAACAAATGCCTCGTTTGATACAATTCTAAAGTGCATGCTACCAGTTCTAGAGCGCTCAGGACTTTGACGGAGGTGGTTCTTCACTCTAAGGGTCGGTTTTTCAACCTCTGGTCAAAATTTTAACAATATTACATCATTTTGTTGACAGCAATGATAAATCTGTCATTTGACAGTTCATTTTGTTTCAATTTTGTTTATTTAACTCTTAGTTAAAATTTTAACCAGATATTGAAAAACCGGCCCTTATTCGTCAAACCCTAGCGCAATACAGGGTCCACTGTTAATGTGGTAGCTTTTTTGAGAGACACTGGCATTTGCCTGAGATTTAACTCTTCTATAACAAAACAACCTAACGGATAAAATTGGCCTGGGTGTTTTAAACGTAACTTTTCCACCCATACAATAAAAAATAAGATAAAATGTTCAATTTTATTTTTTTGTAAATTCCATTAAGAATTACAGGAAGGGAACAATTTGTGTAACTGATTATTATAAATCGCTATGTGCGAGATTGGTTTAATCATATTTTTAAACGGTGACGGTATTGTATAATAGTTATTTATGTAACAAAAGTGTAAACACAAGCTTTATGACATAAGGCAAAGTATTTCCTGACGAGACAAGCCTCGTCACGAAAATTATTGACCGATTGTTATAAAGCTTGTTTGCTCTTGAGTTGCATACAATACTTTTTATACGATCATAAATAACAAAACAGAAATATAACAGACAACAATTTTCACACATAACATGCTGTTCTGCATTACCAACATGAATGTACAGAAGAAAACAAAATTTAGGTAAGACAACTTAAATGCCATTAGTGTAATGATGGTGGCAGCTCTGTAATGTGTAAAGTAAATAAAAAAAATCTGTTGTGGCCAGCACAAGACCTTCCGTCAATTCCATGTATTTTGTACAAATCCCATACCAAAAGGTCCTTGGAACAGATTCTATATAATATCATGTAAAATCGAACACGAACACATACTATTTTTTACAAATTCCATACCAAAAGTTCATTTGAAAAGGTTCTATAAATCCAATAAAATTATAACATAAACTACACTAAGTAATGTCCTTCCATCTTCTCTTGGCCTTTCTCTGCGTGTCACATGCGAGCAACACTATGACATACCAATTTTAGATCCTATACTTTTTTCCATATTTGGTTTTGCACTTGCAACTGACATCTGTCAATTAAATTTTTTTGAATAATTATATCAGCTGTTTCCATGATAAATAACAAAGCTGACTAATTTTTGAAAATTAATTTCTTTATAATGCTTTAATTCTACATCTATTGAATATGAAGGAAAATTAATAATCAAACCATATAGAGAAGAGTATTTTCTTTAATAAATATAATAACAAAATGTCAAAAAATAATATTTAACTGCGTTTTTTTAAGAAAAACTGTTAAAAACTTCAAATAAGGGTACTTCCGGTGGATCAATTATAACCAAAATCTAATCAACTCTTCATATGGATGTACAGAAGACGAATACGAAAGAATTATAATTTTTAGAATTGTAGTATTGGAGTTATCGTCGGAGAAAAAATTGTCACACACGGACACACATACACACACATACACGCACACACACACGGTCACACACACATACATACATACATACATACAGACATCATATTAAAAATAGTAAATTCGTATTGTAGGGACCCTAAAACGTGCTTATTCATTAAAAACTCACCACCGAATTTTTTGACCAAAGACAATACCTTCCTTACCTAAAGGTGACGGAAGGTAAAAGGAAATCGTTTACTTTACACATCGAAGTATAAAAAATATTATTATTCATCTGTACTATAAATAACTATTCCACAAAATTTGGACAAAATAAAGCTTGTACAATAAATAAATATTGTCTTATCAATAAGGAAGTGTGAATGAAACCCAGAACTGTTAAAATGTGAATAAATTGCTCAATTTTAAATAATTAACTGTAACCGAATGATAACAATGTGATTTAGTAGCACATTAAAAAATTATTTTTCGTTTAAAACGATAAGATATGTAGGTTGCCCAAAAACAATTATTAATTTCCTCCATTTTAAATTTTAATATCAAGTGTTAGTGACCTGAATGTATAAATTAATTTTGAAAGAAATAACCGTTCGACTTCGCTTATTTTATTGCAATTTCTCGAAAGAAATAATTGATTCCTGCCACATTGTCTCGGGAGTTAATTAATTCTGTGTTTCAAATGCGTCTTACAATTAGCAGCATGTATCAGTTTTATTTATAAACAACATTGATGGGAAAAGCTATGAAGTACATAACATAAATATAAACGGACCAAAGCCTTGAACTATTATATTATTAAGTGACATATTTCCGCGTTACGAAAATCGCATTGGCCTTGCAAAAGTTTAATGTTTGACTGCACATGTTAAACATATTTGTCAATATTTACCAATGGCATGCATTTGCAAAAGAAGATAAGCTCCATTCTTCAACGATATGTACAATTAAATTCACAATAGTATATTTAATGAACATAACAATAAAAAATCTATTGTGGCCAGCACAAGACCTTCCGTCAATTCGATGTCTTTTTTGTATAAATCCCATACCAAAAGTTCCTTGGAAAAGATTCTATATATCATGTAAAATTGTAACACAAGCAGACACTATATTTTACAAATTCCATACCAAAAGTTCCTTTGAAAAGATTATATTAATCCAATAAAATTATACCTAACATGAACATACACTGTGTAAATTGCACTTGACACTTCCTTCTTTCTTCTTCAGCTTTTCCTTATTTTATTAGGGGTCGCTGTTTCTTACTCTTCTCTTCCACTCATTCCTGTCCAACGCAACTTCACACAGTTCTTTCTCTCTCAGGTCTTCTGCGATACAGTTCTTCCATCTTTTCTTTGACCTTCCTCGTACTCCCGGCAATGAAAGTTGCAATCCTGAGGCGCGGCTGCAACTGCATGTCACTTGCGAGAAACACTATGACATACCATTTTCTTATCCTATACTTTCCATCTTTGCTTTTGCACTTAACACTGACATCTGGCAATTAGAATTTTTTGACTATATCAGCTGCTTCCATGATAAATAGCAAAGCTGACTGAATTTTGAAAGTTAGTCTCTTTATAATTCTTTAACTCTATATCTATTGAATATTAAGGAAAATGTATAATCAAACCGTATGGAGAAGAGCATTTTCTTTAATAATTATATTATCATAAAAGGTTAAAAAATAGTATTTAACTACGTTTTTTTTTTTTTAAGAAAAACTGTTAAATACTTCAAATAAGGGTACTTCCGGTGGATCATTTATAACCAAAATCTAATCACCTCTTCATATGGATGTAAAGAAGAAGAATACGAAAGAATTATAATTTTTAAAATTGTAGTATTGGAGTTATCGTCGGAGAAAAATTTGTTACACACATACACACACATGCATACAGCCCTAAAACGTGCTTATTTACTGATTATTTGACCAACAATACACCTTTACCTAAAGATGAGAGAAGGTAAAAAGTGAGCCGTTGCGGGACTCCTATGGAAATGGCGAGAGGTATTGTGCTGGTCACAACAGATATTTTTTTTGTAGTTTTTTCTGGAAGAATTTTTTGTACTAAGAACTATTATTATTAAATATGTAGGTACATGTTTTACATCTTACAAGTCTTTAAAATCAGAGATATGATTTTTTAAAAGTTGCGTTTAATTTCAAATATTTCAACGGCTGATGACACATATTCACGGATACGACAGTCGAGCTCTACCGGTTTAATTTGGAACTATGATTGTTTGGTTTGGTATTTATTTAAATAAATGGTTTAGTTACATACCTTATACTGCAGTAGTACTTTTAAAGAAATGGAAAGAAATAATAATCTTCTCCTTTGTATATTTTGCTGTCAGCTGTCACAATTTGAGGTTAGATTACTGTTTTTTGCTGTGAAGCGTAAATGTGTATGTTTGTATGAGAGAGAATTGTCTCTGTGTGAGTATGAAACTGTGTCGTCACAAATTTAGTCCGTGTTTAAAAGCGCGAAAGTTTATTAGCAAAGTTGTGAATGAAAAGTCGTATATTTCAAATTATTTTCTATTACTATATTTATTAAATGAGATGGATTTTATGATTTTATAAAAAAAAACGACAATTTTTTTTTTTTTTTTTAATGACCCCATTGACGCCGCACACGAGAGAGAAAGAACATCTTGAGACAAATAAACCCCCTCCCGTTGTTTTTGTCTTTGTCCTTAATTACTATTACTATTGTAGTTAATTACTATTATTTGAATTTCGCTACCTAGCAACCATTCCTTTCAAGCAGTGTAAATTGCACTTGTAGAGTCCATTGTATGTGCTAAAACTTGTTTGTGTATCAAAATGGAAAAAATTATAAACAAAAAAGTTTTTTTCTTTTATCTGAAAACTATGGGTGAGATTCAGTGTGTTGTATAAGCGTGTTTTAAGCTAAAACAGTCCTTTGTCAAAAATATTTTGGCAACTTTGTAATACCTGTCAGAAAAAAGTGAGAGACCAAAGGATCAAATAAAGAAAAAATATTATTAACAGAAGTAAGAAAAAAGAACAAATGTCAAAACTGATCAAAACGGGGGTTAAGATATTTTAAAATTCATTAACATTCAGGTATGAAATATTTGACACATAAAATTTGACATATTTCTAACCTAATTTTGCAATAATGAGTTTCCTTTTACAGCTTCCATTTACAATAATACTTATTCATTTGACTAAAGGATATCTGTATTACTTTTACATGTGGTAAAATTTCTAAATCACAATTGAATCTCATTGATACATGTGGAAAATATTACAATGTTGCCATATACTTAATACAATATTTAATACAGACCTTAATACAACCCACTGAATTCCACCGTATGTATTTAAGTTTTCGGAAATATGCTGTTTTTCCACTCACCGATTGAATAATTATTGTTATAGACTGAAAGAATGTGTGAAGCTAAGATTTTGGTATGCTGTTACCAATTTGCCGCTTATCGTGGGCTGCCTTATTTTAGCAAGTTTATGACTTCCTCATTTACGGGTAATGGACTAATACATTGACCTAGATCATTGTTACCTACACAACTTTTTACTTTTGCTGAGTTCATTTCTAACACCCAACAAACAAAGAACAAGCATAAATACATTCGTAAAATCCGATTTGATGTTTTGCATACGACAGCCAAACGTTAATGTAAAATTTGTTAGGCTCTGTAAAAAATTTATACAACAGAGCATCCGGGAATCAGGTTATAAATATCAGCAATTTTTTATGAAAATTATTTCAAATATGAGAATACTTCAATAAGTAGTTAGGTATATAAAATTTCGTTGCACATAAAACTGATGTTATTTTTCTGAATACAGGGTGTTCATTTTAAATGGGTCACCATTGCTATTTCGAGAACTATAAGAGCTACAAAAACGGATTCTATTCCAGGTTAAATAATTACTGGTATTCAGTTTTTCCATTCATGGAACTCTTATTAATGTCATATTTTAATTAATCTATTATTATTTTTATCTATTTTTCTCAAAAAAATCGTTATGTATATTCAGAATTAAATTCCCTACTGAATAAGCAAATAAAAAAAATGTTCACCTTTAAAATAAAAAATCTGATAAAACCTCCCGCTATTTAATTTTTATTCATTTAAATACGTACCTACGTTTTTACTAATGCTGCAAACTATATTTTGTTCCATTGCATATAACTATTGCTTTATTTACTATTTTCTTTTTATGGGGTCCCGTGGCCGCGTGCCTGAGTGTTTGGTCGCGAACCTGGGGGAACCGGGTTCGATCCCGACAGACGCCAAATATTTCCAATTTTAAATGGCACAAAAGTGACTCTCCACGCCAGCTATGAGTGCCCGTGAGGTAACGCCTTGTAAGCGCCCACACGGTAAAATATATCGTCATCATTACCGATGTCTACATGTGTTGTAGATACTGGCACACCCAGAAATGGGTAATATGCCGTGATGATATATTTTTTTTTTCTTTTGAAATGTCACTATTATTAATTTGAAGTGATTATTTTTTTGACAGTGATATTTACCTGTCAGTTACATTCATTTGAAATATGAAATGTGTAACAAAGGAATTGTGTTCATCTTAGGCTTCGGGATTTATAAAAAAAATGATTTTTAAATTTATCTGTAAAATATATAGAAAAGTATTAATGTATTCCTATAGAAAATTCAATAATCTTTAATTTTCATAATGACATACAATGCGAAAAATAGCATTTAATGGTATTTTTTTGAAGAAAACCCATTATTAACTAAAGGTAACGTGCCATTTACAATGATCCGATTTGCACCAAAATCTAATGGTTTCTTTCCATATTAGAGTAGGGTCAAAATACAAAGTTTCAGAATTTTCTGAGTGATAGTATTTGAGTTAGAACGGAGACAAAATCCGTACACACACACACACACACACACACACACATACACACACACACACACACACACACACACACACACACACACGCACACACACACACACACACAGACAGACAGACAGACAGACAGACATACAGACATCATCGTGAAAATGTTAAAATTGGATTCTAGGGACCTTAAACCGTGGTCATTTACTAAAATCTCGATATGTGATTTTTAGCACGATCCCTATACCTCCCTTACCAAGGGTAGCGGGAGGTAAAAAGTTGGGTCCCGTATTTTAAGAACCATTCGTTTTTTTTTTTCTCTCTCTCTTCTCTAAATTTGTTTTGTATAATAGAAATTGTTTGCCCATTTAACCGTTTTTGGAGTTCTTATAGTTCTCGAGATAGCATTGGTGGCCCATTTAAAATAAATCCCTTCTATAATGATTTTTCTTTTCAATACATTTTTGGCATCGTACCATTCTACAAAATAAAAATGTTTTTCTTCCTTACTATTCGTCTGCTTTTGAACATACGCACTCGTCTACTCTTTTATTAATAATAAAGGCAAATTTAAGAAGTTTCACATACCCTAAACCACAAAAATCTGAGCTACTACAATAGAGCAATCTTCTTTAAGAACAATAACTAAATTAATTTTGAAATACTATCTGATGCCAGCTACATAAATATTGAAATATATGCGGCCTTAATTGCTATTTTGTCATAGGACGTTGATAATAGATTTTAAGATTTCAAAATACACTAAATGTAGTTTGGTTCACGGAAGATTTTGCAGATAACTTCACTGCATTTTATAACTACAGGCGTTCAGGATGAAATATTTATTGATACATTTTAAATGAAAAAATTAAGTGTAATTTATTTGAAAATTATGGTCTTTTTAAATAATGCCTGGCTCAAAGATTTATGTTCTTGAGTTTAGTATGTATTAGCTGTCACTTTTTGAACCACCTCAACCCATAAATGATTTAAATGATCTCTCAGTTGTAATTTGTATTTGTAATGAACGGCATGTTAGAGTAAATAATCAATTTGTGGTATATGGTAGGTGTATTGGGTAAAAGTAAAGAGTAAAGATTTATCGTTATGATCGAGAAGTACAGTATGACGGCGCGGGTACAACATAGGATATGGTGAATGGTGCTGCAGAATGCAGATGCAGAGAGCAGAATGATCTTGGTTGCAGATAACATTTCACTTGAACGTGAACCACGCTTCTAGGATAAACAAACTTTACTTCAGATTTACACAGGGACGGAATACAGATAATATGAATTTAGAATTAAATTATTTAAAATCCAAAGACATCCAACAGGTCAATTCTGAACAAATCTGTAAGTCTTACAGAACTGTAAATCTATAAAAAAAAAAAAAATCTAACAACATATCTATTTTATACATAAGACCGGCGAGTTTCGTTGCTATTTTGATCATTATTTACAGATCTGAAAGACTTGCAGTTTTGTGCAGAATCGGATACTTCTCTCTAAGAGAGGTATTGGATTCATGCTAAAAAAAAATTAAGTTCCCTAGAATCCGATTATAACATTTTTACGATGATTGTGTGTGTGTCTGGATGTTGCAAGGACAATTCCTAAAAAACTATAATACTTAAGGCCTCAATCTGACATTAATGGGAAAAGCTGAAAGGGTTTTGATAACAACTGGACAACCGGAAGTAGTATTTCTTAAAAAAATTCTTCTGAATATATTTTTTTGAAAATTTTTGATATTACAAATATTGAAGAACATAAAATTCTCCATCTAATACACTTAAGAAATTTATTATATCTTCTATGATTTAGAGATATAAAAAATATAAATATGGAATAATCTGTTCCAATGAATCGCACAGTCCAGACTACACCTAGGAAACCAGTTGTCAAATTCAAATGTTTGTAATTGACAGATAAATGTCAGTGCCAAACTCAACAGTTTTATTGACATTACTGCTTACTTTTAATATATAATATTTTATATTTTTTATTGAATTATTAATTAAAACCATCTTGAACATTTTAGAAGAGTAGGGCAAGATTCCTTATAAAATGAAAGTATATACATATAATTAGAATCATTTGTGTGTACATGAAATGTTAAATTCGATACTTATGTAACAAAACGGAAATGACGAGAGGTATTGTGCTGAACACAATAATTTTTTTTTAATATTTTATAGTTAAATTAATAAAGCGATTTGCACGAAATATTATCCATTTTATTTACATTCTAAACACAAATGTAATAAATTATGAAGACTATAGTACTGACAAAATGAGTAAAAAAAGCGTAATCAAAACTGTTTCCGAGAAAGAGACAATTTTTTTGAGTGGAATTAAATATACTACAAATTCAATATATTTTTAATGATCCTACGAGTAAATGCGGTCCACTTCACTTGTAGAAATTTCTACAAGTCTTGTACTTCCGGCATCAGTTTGTGTTTCTGGTCAGGGTGCATTATCTCAGCGTGCATCCACGACTGATAACAGGACATCGTGTTCAAGCTTCAACTACTCTCATAACTTAGCTTTCTTTAAAGAGCAAAAATATTCATCGATTTATATTAACAGTATTATTCAAATGTTTCTTTTTGCAGATAGTTTAACATACGTGAATTAAATGTCCTAGTTTTATATCATATTGTACAAATATTAAACGTTTCTAAAACTATTCCTGTATTTGGACAGTAAAGTTAGATTATACGAAATGTCAAACATAAAATTCTGAATTTTAATTTACTGCATAAACGACGTCATTTTAGTTTAGTTTCTTAATTTAGTGGTTTAATTTAATTTAATAATTTACATGCTGCATAAACCCAGCATAAATCATTCATTAAATTATAACCGAATAAGAATGCGTGACTTTTCTTAGTTACCACGTATTTCAGCGGTTATTATCAAGTAACCATGGTGAACGAATATACCAACCTTTGTATATTTGAATATATCTATTGTACCTTTATATATTCATTTATAGGTGCTTTTGGTTTTGTTCAAAGTTTGTACTCAAAGTTGATAATGTCATTTTGAGTTCTATTTATGGTGCATATAGAGTACTTACGACCTTTTTTTTCAAACACAGTATCTATTACATAAATGAATCTGTAGTTTGACTTTGAGAAGAAAAATAATGCTTTTTTGCTTCAAATAGACATCTGAAATGACAATGACAGTTTCGAGTGCACCGAAACGAATTATCAAACGTACCTATTGTTTAACAGCAAAGCCTTATTGAAATAAAAATTTGACAAGTAAACATTTAGTTATGTAGTCAGAAGTTCAGAAACTGTGTTGTTCCTACTGCGAGTTTTTTTAGAGCATTTCAATATAGTTATGTGGTATACAGTTTGCTGTTTCATGCAGAAGAAATTAGACTACAGGACTATGTGAAATTTTCTGTTTACTTTTTAATTTCTTTATATTCATGATATATGGTGCAATTCTGTAACGTTCTATAAGCTCTATAGGCTCTATAAACAACCGACGTTATAGTATGTAAGAAAATAGCTATTCTGTAACTAGGTTACAGTACCATAAGGGCTATAGTCTTATAGAAATTTCTATAAATCTTGACTGTAAAGTATTTATGGAGCATAGTGAAACGTCAAAAATATTTATATTAAAAAAATATTGTCAAATGTTATGAAATATTGAAATGGAAAATGAAAGAATTTGTTGTGCCACTCCAAAAAACATAGTCTGTTTCCATTTCATTAAAAAAAATTCATACTGTTCTTCACTTGTGTTTGGAATTATTTTTCGCCTGAGTGTCGGGTCGCGAATCTGGGGAATCGGGTTCGATCCCGACCGAAGCCAAAATTATTTCGAATCTTAAACGACCGCACGGTACGAATATGTCATCATTATTACTGATATCTGCACATAAAGCAGTTTGGCCCACCCAGCAATACGTCGTGATGGTATATTTATTTTATTTATTTATATCACAACAGCAACAAGAATTACAATTAAATAATCAAAATATAAATGACAATAAACATTAATTTAGTAATATAATTAAATATATACTTACATATTATTAGAGTTATACATGATTCCTTAACGTCTTGTCAAAAATATGGTTATAGAATATTTGACAGTTTGACATGAATAACAACCAAAACAACTCTATAGCCAGACTTGATGCAGAGAGAGTTACAGAATAGGTAATTTTACTATTCTATAAGGTGTGATCTTATAGAGCTCTATAGCTTACAGAGCGTATAGAGTTACAGTGTTATAGAGCAAAGTTACAGAATAGCACCAATAGTCTAACCGTATACTACTCGATAATAAAAAATTCTCGACATATACTCAACGAGTTAGTTTTTAGAAATACCACTCCACCTTCGGTCTTGTGATGTTTCCAGGTAACATTTTCATATTATCGAGAATTTTCAATCGCCTTGTATAATATATGAATATTTGCTTATTTATTTATAGCAAATTACCCGCAAATAAACCCATGCGAAAATGAATGAACGTTTATCAATTATTAAATAATCTTCAATGAAAAGTTCAAAAGTCGGTCTTGTTCGATTCGTAAGGAGGCTGTGATAAAAATAGTTTATCTTCCTCTGTCAACAACAAGTGACAATCTCGGCGTCTTCATATGTTTGGAGTGCGGTACAATGTTGCAATAAAAAAACAGCGGCGCAGAGGTCAGGTGAAAGGTCACGGCTAGGGGAGGGGGGAGGAACTGGAGCATGCCGTGACCTCTAACCTTTGAGGCGCAATGTCTCATTTTTGGCTTTCGTTACCAAAATTTCTGTACGTCATCTATATATTTATTAATATGTACTATGTTAAAGATTTTGAAAATCAGAGATATACACAATTCATAACAATATAGTTCTATTGATTTTACATTGTTTATTCAATACGAATTAAATATGAACTTATTGTAGGCGGGTTACAAAAAATATAATTACGTAAAAAGATCACATCACTCCTTGAAATAAATAAATGAGCAACAGTCATACATCGGAAATGGAGCGATGAGCGGAAAATTAAACAGATGTTAATATTTTACAAACATTTTGACAACTGCTTTTCTCACATCTCACGGAATAAAATTTCGAATGTCAACTGTTTCGTTTCCTTGACAACGGACACGCAATACAAACATTGGTCCATTCAGCATCCGGTCATATCGAGTTGCAATCAGCATTTATTTTTTGCAAATTAAAAAACTTTGAAACATTGTTACAATATTTATTTATTCAGTATAATCGTTTATTATTTCTCATGTTGCTGTTCACAAAAACACAGCCAGATTCTCGATAGTTCTTCTTGTTCTTCCAACCGTCGTCGATTGTTTTCCCGCGCTCTTGTTGCTTCTTGGCAACGTACTTCAACAGAGGAGTCTTCTTTTTATTTACGTTTTCATTATCTGGTTTTGTTATTTTGGTCTCGAAATTAACATTTTTTTCTAGGCACATTCTTTTACCAATTGTTAAAGTATTTAAAAACATGTTGTAATTGAAAGTGGCGTCAATTGTATTGCAATGAGGGTCATGTTTGTTGAATCGAATTTTAGGAATTTTGGATGAAGTTGCATATTCCACCACTGCTGGATATTCTCCACCTTTGAAATGAATTTATAAAATTATTATTGTTTACATTATAGTGACTGTATATAGTGTGGCCAATAGGGGGATCGATTTTGATTGGTCGGCGCGAAACCCGGCCAAATATGGCGGATATTATGCTAAGCTCAAATATTGTTTACATGCATTAAGTTGGAAAAGTGAAATTTAAGATATTGTTTGTGAATTATATCTGAATTTAAAGTAATTATACTATATTTATAATTCCAATACTGTAAATAATTAAATTATATGTGTATTTGTAACTCAAAAGTGGTTAGGTTAGGTTAGGTTAAATGCGTAAATGCGTTAATACAAAGTTGTTATTAACACGATTTGTATTAATATGTTTCTCTATACTGAACAACGCACAATTAATATATAGTAGTTATAAGTACAAACGAATATTTTTTTTAGTCTCTTTATATTGAAATAATAATTGTGAAGGTAAGATCATTTTATTTTTCTGTTCTGCCGATATTGAATTTCCCTGATTTACTATTAAAATTTAGTATAAAAAAGTAAAAGAAATATCCTGCCCTGCCAAACGGATTATTTTCTGGAATTGTTATCTTGCAAATTAAAATTGTAAAATTGTTGATTACAACAAAGGATTTTGATTATAACCTAATAATAATGATTACAAGAATGAATGGTCGCGTTCAGCCGCACCTAGCAGCTATCTAGCGCTAGATAGCAGCGGTCGTGGTAATTCGACCGGTCCATCTAAAAATAATAATATTTTATATTATATAGCATGTAAAAGTTTACCAAATTGAATATGTTGGTGAATTTCTCTGCTTTCATTTACCAAATATGACATATTTTCATATTCTTATTGTATTATTTCATTTGAATTTGAATTTACCAGCGCCATATTTCCTATTTTTGACAGTTATAGCCGTTATAGCAGTACGCTAAGTCATCTAGCACATTTTGTTTTCGCTAGCCCGCTAGACTAGCAGCTAGAATCTAGCGGTCGGTCAGCGGTCCGTTCAACGACGTTCGCTAGGTTAGCGAGCTAGCACCTAGGTGCGACCAATGTAACAAAGGAAATTCATCAATATTTTAAAACTAGCATTTTTCATATTAGGGGGGGGGGGGGTGCGTATGTACATATTTATTATTTGTATGTAAATATTTGTATAATTAGAGATGATTTATACAAAAAATATTATAGAATACTTTTATTTGTAATTCAGTGGTGTATTTTGAAATAATTAATATTGCGTTTGCAATTTATATACTCTTTCATTAAATGTTTATCTAATTTTGTTTAGTTCTCACATATGAATTCAAATTTCGCGCGCCGTCATTGGCAAAATATGGCGGCGTTTGGCCACACTCACGATTTAAAATAATATTTTAAATCGTGGCCACACTGTTTTTACTATGATTTACACCATTTATAACATAAACATAAACCTACCTTTTGAGCTTAGAAAAACATATCCATCGTACGTTTCTTTAAATAAAAACAGATCTTTTTCGTCAACAAAATTGATATAAGCTCTCGAAAAGGCAAACTTCCCATACTGTAAATCTGCACGAACGTAATACATGTAATCATGTTCTGGTAAAGGGGATACTTGTTCCAAAAATTTTTCTTCGTCCATGTCTGGTGGTAATCTTCTGATTACAATCTTAAGAGAATTACAACTTGGGTCTTCTCCAATTAATTTTTGCGAATTTGAAAATACTGTACGGTGAACGTACCTCGAGTTATTATTGTTGTTTTGCTTCATTTTTAAGAAATATTTTGACAAGCGTATAATAGGTTAAGTTTACTTGAAGTTTACGTAGTCAAAATGTCTACCGCTGTTTAAACATATGACTAAAGTGTCAGGTCTCTTGATTATATTGATATGTTGGAGAAAGTTAAAATTACTAATTTAATAAACATTTTAAACACTGCTTTTTAAAAGTACGACTTTTAAAGCTGTTTAGTTTATTTTTGCTACTAGCGCCGTCTGTGGTGTTTCTAACCGTATATATTTAACCTGAAAGAGCAACCACATTATCGAATCTACGTCACAATTTTCAAGGACGTTTCTAGATTTATAAAGGATTTCAATTTTCTAACATCAAATTATGAATGAAAACTTTTTACTAAATATTTTTTACTATATTTTTCTAATATGCGAAGATGTAAACTTTGTAAACATGATATTTTATAAATAACGAAGACAGATTTGTGAAAAATTTAAGAATCTTACTGGGATTTGAACCCAGGGCCTTCCGATATCTAGTCGGACACTCTACCAACTGAGCTTTGAGACCCCGTGAAGTTCTTGAATTTTTCACACGTCGCATACATCGTTGTAGACAAGTTTTGTCTCCCACTTGGAGTATCGTCACCCGCACAACACCGCGACATCACCTGCAGCAGTGTATTGGCACTGCAGCATTATTTGTGTAAAGAACTGTTGAAATACATCTAAATAGTTCTTTACATTATATTTTATGATGATGAATTTCAATAAAATGATAAATTTGTGCGCCCCGGGCTGTAGCCAAAGTAATCAACTGTGTTGACTGTGAAATACGACAAATTTTGCTCTAATGCTGTTCTATTTTATTGTATGGGCTATCCAGCGAATCAAGTGGTTTACGTCATCGTTTAGGGATTTTTGAAATTTTCTTTATTTTTTTAAATATATTTTATTAACGCTATTTTATTGGTTTTTTTAATTATTATTGTGTATTTGATACCTTTAATAGAAATAATTATATTTGGATATATTATTATTAAGTAAAATTTTGTAAATTTTTGCAAAATGACGTTTGATTATATTTTTTTAATATTGGTAATTCCGAACATGTATATTACTAAATATTATATGTCTATATTATACTTTTCAACCTGTATTGTGATTTCATTTTGTTTTTGGTTTCATTTCAAGAGCTTGTATTTAATTTATTGACTTATTTTGAAAATGAAACATAGATTGGTGTGCTCTTACTTTCACTGAATTGTAATATTGAGGTAATATTTCGTTCTATTTGTCAGTAATAATTTGAAAATTAAATCTATATGTACAGCGTATGGCAAACGCTATACGCAATGTACAGAAACAGTGAGAAATGGTATGGTATGCAGTATTCTGTATTTTTTTAAGGATCTCACATAATACTAGATAGTTTGTTGCATATACTACAAGAATGAAGTATTTATAACGGCGTAAGCAGTATCGTTCAGAATGCATAACATATGACGTCATTGTTTTTAGTGATATTGGGTTGAATTCTGCACTCTTCTTTAACTAAAGAAGCTTCTCTAAAAATAACAAAATAAAGAGAGACATATGCATTGTTATATTAATACGAGAAAGATGGAAGTTGTTTCCATAGTTACTAGAGACGATCACTACACTAGTGAAGAGTGCTGAATTCGGGCCATTGTATTTATGACGTAAACCGCTTGATTCGCTGGATGGCACATACCTTTACTGTACATGTATATAATGTACTTTTACTTGTATGACTTATTGGAAATTTGAATTTAAATGCCCATTTTTAACGATGGAATTTGAAATTACAGTTTTAAATGAGAATAAAAACACAGGGGTGTATTTAAGATTTATGATTTGCGAAAGATCTATATCGAAAACATCACTAAATAAATCATCAGATTTTCTTGATAACTAGATATATGCCTGCATGGTTTTACAATTATGATATAGGTACTCCAATATTTTATTTCTACATTGTTTAAGTAAATCCCTGACATATTTTTTCTTTTTGTTGCAGAGCTGCAAGGGCTGTTCGATTCCATACAAATGTGACTGCCGGGGCATTAAGGGCGCATTTGGTACCCCGGGAATCCCTGGACTTCCTGGAGAACAAGGACAGCACGGTGATATCGGTTTCGAAGGACCTGCAGGATCCAAGGGTGAAAAGGGGGCGGGGGGTGAATATGGAGGCTCTGGAGAGAAAGGATACAGAGTAAGAATTTTTTTTTTATTAGTTCTTAGTATACTAGTATAGTTGATCTTTGTCCAAAAATCAGAATTTTTTGTTTCATTTTACCATCTGCACAGTGGAAATAGAACGCAGAATAATTTAAAAGGTTATACAGTGTGTTCAGAAAAAACTTAATTCGGAGTAGGCTATGAACACAAAAACGTATGTCTGATCAGTTTTCAATTCATAAGTCAAGTTGTCAAAGTTGATCGTGAAATGTAATTTTAAGGAGAAAAGATAATAAAGAAGGATACATAATATTGCCATTCACCGTTTCTAATTTATTTGATTTCTTTAGATAACATTTTTGACAATATCCCGTTTGTAATTGTCATTTAATTAAATACTTTCAAATTGACATTCGTTTTTTTTTTTTTGTTCATAGCCTTCTCTGAGTTAGGATTTTTTTTTAACACACTATTTAAATACGATCAGGGTCGTTCCAAAACACTTCTGAAACTATTTTTCAATGTAGGAACACGTTCCGAAACATTTTGTTTCTCAAATATTTTGAATAAAAATATAAAGTAAGGTTTTAATTTCAATGCCAACAATTTATTAAAAAAAAAAAAATCGGATCCTCCACCATAGCAACAACATGGGTCATTTTTTATTAAAACTAGACCTTAAAAAATTATTGTAGGGACGGACTGTCACCATTAAAAAAGTTAATAGTTTTTAAAATATACCATTATTATCAACATAATACATGTACATACTACTCCAGTCTTACTTCTTTTAAATCTTCTGCTATCTATTTTCAAGTAAATGAATGCAAAAAGTAACGAAACAATGAAATTATACCAAATAATACTTGTTTGAATTAATGATAACACACCAGATAAAAACAACTTATTTTATTAAATAGGTAGCTTATTATTTATGCATATATCCAATTATTGACCACGAAAAGTAATTATTTCAAATATATTATTATTATTAGTGATCTCCAGTTTGAGAACAAAAGGAGTTTAACATCTACGTCATAGAATATTTTAAAAAATTACCGCTTAGTAAATAACAATGGTCAAGTGTACCGCTTATGGTTAACAAAAAAATGCGTATCGAAATTTTGACAATTTAACTGAGCGGTGCCACTGACTACAAAACTTTCTAAAACTACAGGTTGCTTACAATTAAATAAAGTTTCAATACTTCTTTTTTACCTTCCGTCACCTCTAGGAAAGGAAGATTGATGCCCGGTTGCAGAAACGTTCATCAATTCCTTGATCAATCAACGGTTCGTCAAAATGAATAAATGCAATGCGATTTTTTGACAGCGATGATTTTAATGTCATAAGAACAAGGAAACTGATTAGAATTTGTTCATTTTGATGGTCCGTTAACTGAACAAGGAATTGATGAAAGTTTCTGCAACCGGCCAATTATAGACAAAAAATTGGGTAGTGAGTTTTTAACGAATAAGCACATTTTGAGTTAGGGTCCACATAAATATCATTTTTTACATTTTATGTTATTATATGTAAATACCAAAGATTATTTTATTCTCAATACGATTTGACTTCATTTTATATTTCATATTCAATTAATTATCAAAGAATTATAAAGAAATAAAATATCATACATTAGGCAGCTATGCAATAACCATGGAAACGGCCACTATATTAAGATAATTCTGATTGACAGATGACAGTTTCAGATGCAATTTACATGGTAGGTTCGTGAAATAATTTTAATGGAAATATATAATCTTTTGCAAAACTTTCTAAGTGGAATTTGTACAATAGTTATTTAAGTATTAAGGGTTGTAAGTGCTTCCTACATATCGAGGATAGTCGAGATCTCCAACACATCCAATATCGGTAGAAGAGCACTTACCGCAATGCTTATTACGTTTTTTGCACGATCGACGCTCAAAATTTGAAAAAAAATAATTTTTTTTTTGAAAATTATTTTGGCAGTTTTGAAATAAGCTTTAACAGTTGTTTTTATTCATTTACTGACTCCGTCTCTTGTGGCCGTATTATGGGCAAAACTGTGTCTTAAATCTGTAAATAGTGAACAAAATCGCAACGAAACCTGTCACTCTTGTATATAATGGGGAAGTTTAGCATGGTAAAAATTCTACATAACATATTATTTTCTCACAAATATAACACAAATGACTGCTGAAATTGAAATTAAAAATTCAAATTATTGCTCCATTTATTTATAATTAATATTTTTTGGGTAAACTTTAAGTACGTCACAAGTCAGTTATGCGCAAACTCAGACAGAACGCGCTTCACTGGTAACCGCCACCGCGTGCGTCAGTGTATAAGTCGACATACGTTGCGCCAAGCCTCTACCGACGTCATCACAGCTTAAAATCGGCTTTTCCGGAAAATCTGGGCATTTTTGAAAAAAATAAAACATGTTACATCATTTTTCAAGTCATTTCCCATGGAATAAAAATATAAAAAAAAAATCGCTAAACTTCCCCATTTTATAGTAATCAACAAAAATGGAAGTCTTTTTGTCAGTTTTAATTACAGATTTAAACTTACAGTTTTGACCATAATACGGCCATTGGTCGGTAAGTGATTCACATCATTTACCGATCAATAATTTGTAAATAAAGCTTACTGCCTTGGAAACCCTATCGGTAAAGATTTTAGTAATTAATGTAATTAGGCCGATATGAGGCAAATAACGGACGTGACTGAGGTTTGTGAACAGTCGAGTACGTTATTTGCAGCCGTGTGGCGTTCAAGATTTTTCGTAATAACATAAAATTTAAACATTTAGGAATAATAAAATTCTTCTACATCAGTCATAATGAACAACTATTTTGGTTAATTTATAAATTCTCGTAGACAACAGTCCATCAATATGCTGTTATTTTTCTAGGAACACCTGGATCCTTAATTGTAGGCGACTGTTATAAAAAATAATTGCCTAGGCCGTTATTTCTATCTTTTCATTTTTGTTTTTAGTCCTCTTATGTCATAATAACATCCAGATTTTGGAGAACTCCTTTGAACTATTGTAACAACAAACAATTACATTATTAAACCAAATGTTACAACATCAATCAACGCCTACCATGTCATCATGTCAAGAATTATAATGTAAATATCTTATAGTTTTCTATAACATTAACGATTATGACCCCATGAAGTATTAATGAACTATAACAATTTATAATGTAAAGTCCATTTTCTGTTCTTTCTCTATGATTACATATGCATAAATTGTTAGTGGTTTAGCATGTTGGTAATAAACATCCCCGTATGCGGCTGGTACGCCACTGCGTTTAAATAAATTTCACGTGATAAATAATGAAGTGGCCGGTACGACAGTCAGTCGGCTGGCCGGTAAAGGGTCAGGTTCGCATCGCTTGCAGATGTAGTCAGCAAAGCGGTGTAAAAAGGACATTACCCTTGCCAGGCAGACGTACTGGCGACGAGGCGCATATCTCTTCATGCATAACCATCGAGAAAAGAATTATCATCGTTACGTTCAAGAAAAAATAATGTGGAATTTGTTGGAGAACGAATGGGGTAGTTACTCAAAAATTTTATTTGTTATTCTAACTGTTAAGCCTCATTTCCTGCATTTTTTTAAGAAAAACCGTCAAGAATTATTTTTTAATATTCTACGATATATTTGCTACGTACCTAGATCTTAAGTTCATTTTGTTCTCAAACAGTGGATTTTCTTATAATTAAAATCACATATCTAGATGTACATGGACAAAAGCAATTTAAAAAAATAAGGGCCGGTTTTAGAAAAAAAATTAATCTTCACTTAAAATTTAGTTGTCAAATATATTTAATTAAATGAACAAATTCGAATCAGTTTCTCTGTTCTTATTACATTTAAAATCATTGCTGTCAAAAAAAAACGCGTTGCATTTTTGTGTGAAGATTAAATTTCTTTATAAAACCGGCTCTAATTAATATAAACTACTCAAGGTCTGTCTGTTTCCACGAGATGATACGCACGTTATCAATCATAAGCATGTGTAATGTAAAAATTGATAGTAACCTATACTATGTGAATTTTGTTATTCTTCAAAATTCGAAATAAAAACATTTATTTAGCTATAATAAATCCAATTGAATAATTAGTAATTACCGTACCTATAAAAAAGTCTATTATTACGAATGCATAAATTATTGTGTCTATGGGACAAAGATACTAAATACATTTTTTGTAATTCTCACGGAAGACATTGGTGACGTCTGTATAAACTTTTGGAATGTATAGGTAGGTACAACCTTTTATCACCTTGCAGGGCATTCATGTCTGATGTGAACAGTACATTCATATTTTTAAATAAGTATGATTAATTTATAGGAAGAAATATTAAGTAATTAATAACGCGAGAAATGATCTAATTTTCCACTTGAGATATTATTAATTATTGAAATAATTACTTTATAGAATATGTAAATAAAATTAAAATATCCATCAACTGTTATCTATGCATCTGTTTAATAATTTACTTAAACTAGATCATTTTTCATTTCAATATGTGTTACAAAATTTATAAATAAATCTTGCTACAATTTATGAATTAGATTAGAATTATAAAAAGTAGAAAAACACATTTAACACGGTTATCAAATCTGAATTAGAATGATGTAATGGTGTCAAACTCTGAGATAAAATACTTAGAAAATGTAGATTACAATTGCAATTCGCTATTAAAATTCGATAATCTAATTTCCATTGTGTACAATCATTAATATTTATATAATTTCGCTGACCTAAATTCGTTTATTTGTTTGTCAATATGAGGTTAAATAAACTGCGATAAAGAAAGTGAAATTACTCATAAGATTAATAAAATAATAAATGAAAAGGCATTATATGTTACTTCTTAGGTTCACATCTGGTATAGTTTTTTTAGAATTTACGTAGGTAATATTCGCTAACGTTTTCTTACGGGGCCAGGGTCGTAACGAAAAAATTTAGTACGGGTTTGAAAATTTTCATTTCTCACATTATTTTCTAAAATACAAACAAAATTTGCTTTTACTTTAGTTACTTGAATTGTGAAAGAATTATACCTACATGATGGACGATATATCTGTATCTTAATGCAAGAATAACCAACATCAACATTTAGTAATTTTGCGCGAATAACTGATTAAAAATAAACAAGAAACTTTAATAATACCGAGAATACCTATCTACGAGAATTTATTTTAACATGCAACATATGATCAGTCACTTTCATGGTTACTCACTATTGTCAAAAAATGACAGCAATGTAATATTTGTCCATTTTAAAATGCAACATACAAAATTTGTAGTTTTGTATTAACGAAACTAATTTCCAGTAAATTAGCCTACATACGATTAACAAAAAATCAAAACATGAATGTTGCACATTTTAACAAACTTCAGCTTACAAAAATTCATAACTTTCATGTAATAAATGTTAAAAAATATCCCCATTCACACTCTGGCAATATTCTAGTCGGTTGTATTAAGAATTGACACCATTTGTGATGTGTTTTGGAGGTATCTCCTGTGCTGCAATACTATTTATAATGTTGCATTTGAAAATGGACAAATACTACATTGCTGTCATTTTTTGATAATAGTGAGTAACCATGGAAGTGATGAACCATAATGTTGTATTTTAAAATAAATTCTCTGTATATAACTTGACATTCTAATGACTACTATACTGCGTCTGTTTAAAGATTGCAGTGGTGGGCGGAGCTTGACGAGAGCGGTTTACACAGCAACATTTTAGGGTTAAATACGAATCTAAGTTTTATTTTCATAAAATAATATCACAATAATCGAATCATTCAGACACATCATTTGGAGATAGGGCATCTTCAATATCGTCCATTTGAGGACTATTTTGATTAGACATGCGAAATTGCATGAATAATAAAATATTTTTGACAGTTACTGACAGGTTGACAGGTGATGCGTGTTTTAAATTTATCTTAATTTTTAAATTTTATTATTAGTTTTTTACAATTATGGAGGTAGATACAGGAAACTAAGAATTCTTCGGACTTGCAGTGAATTAATAAAATTTATGAAAAATCAAAGTTGATATACGTTACTATAGTTATTTGTATTTCCATATGTATTGTATTCATCCAAGACAAGTTTTTAATTTTTTGACGATTTTCTCTCTGTGATATGTTGTTTTTAACTATTTATTTATTTATTTATTTTTTTAATTGTCCGTGTTGTATGTTCCGTTATCCACATGTGGTTTCTTTTTTCGACTAGACCATTCTAGCCCTGAAGAAGACTATTGTATAGTCGAAACGTCAGCGTGAATAAATTTTATTAATTGACTGCAAGTATCCTAACACAGTCGAATATTAATTTTTCAACTTTTACAATTATATTTATTAAAATTATTTTATTTTGCAGAGACATTTTTAGTGCCCTCTGCTGGCACCGTCGTTACAAACAAAGTAGCTTATAGTGACCTCTGCTGCCACTCGGACTCATCTGGATGTGTAGGTTTTTTTAATTAAAAACTGACTCGTGCGGGATACGAACGCTGTCCCACACGAGCAGCCTTAAATTAAATTATTTATTTCACTTACATTCACTTCAGCTAGCCTGTACACAAATGCAGAAGAAAAATTGCAATAACATAATTTTGGGACAGTTTGAAATTGACTTGAGTTTGCACCAGTTACAAGCCAGGAAATGTTGTCCCTATACAATGCTACATTGCATTCTTATTCCAATACCAGACAGCAGTATAATAATAATGTTTCTAGTAATGTGATTTAACCTGTTCCTATATTCTACTGCTTTTATATTGGTTATTATTACAATAAATATATTTTTTTTACAGTCTACATACAAAGAAGGCATTTGCTCTCGTTTTTTGTCAACGCAAAATGTCACTTTGCCGCTCATGCGCGACAAAGTAAAAAACGCTGCTCTGACCAAATTTCTAACTACAGGGTGTTATGTAAGTAAATGTTCAACGCTTAAACCACGGTAGAACTGACCCCAAAGATAGTAAATCTGGCAATAATTTTTGTTTAACATACTTTCTACAAGAACTAGAGGCCTTTAAAACTGACCAATCACGTCATAGTTCAAAACTTCATAAAAAAGTAAAAATCAATGTGTCTCTGGAAAAAATATTGATTGTCAATCTGACGTTAAATGTTTTTTTTTGCATAAACGTACAATTTATATTCTGTTTTTTTGATATTCTCAAAATGCCATTTACCTTCACCAACCAAGAGTATGCAGACATGCATATGGTTTATGGCGAGACACTACAAAATAGTCGTGCTGCTATAAGACGGTACAGAGAGTTATTTCCAAATAGACGTCAATGATTTTATATGTCATTTGTGACAGGTATCACATTTTTTCCAGAGAACACATTAATTTTTAATTTTTATAAAGTTTTGAACTATGACGTGATTGGTCAGCTTTAAAAGCCTCTAGTTCTTGTAGAAAGTATGTTAAACAAAAATTATTGCCAGATTTACTATCTATGGGATCCGTTTTACTATGGGTTAAGCGTCGAACACTTACTTACTTAACACTCTGTATAAAATGTTGAGAAATGTCACTTGTCTTGTCTACACTCTTAATGGGAACGTTTAGTCAGGAACTAATGGCGCTATAAGCTGCATTATTTTTACCAATATCTCACCTCACTTGTTCTCAAAATGAGATGAGATTAAAGTGAGGTGAGCTGAGGTAGTTGCTTAGCAAATAGAACGTAATTTAGAGAACGAACGGAATACCTATTATCTTTCTCTGTTTATCATAATGTTTTATTTATCAGTATGTTGACATTTTCATTTTGTTTTCGAATTTATTTTAAATATCTGACAAGGTGGACCCGCCAAGGCAATGAAATGTCAAAGAATAAATCTACATCGTACGAATTTTCATTGCAAATAACATTATAAAACAATTCAATTTATTTATTAAATTTAGAATTAAAGAAATACAATTTCACTTATCAATATTAAATCATCAACATTAACACTTTCTTAAATATTAATTTTTAAATAAAAAATAACACTGAAAAAAGACCCCCACTCCTCAACTGAGGTGAGACACTCAACAAGCATCACCCCGCAAGGTAACTCAGTATCGGCAAGGGGGGAGGAATCCGCCTCACTTCATCTCATCTCAGTTGGGACAAATAGAACTGTCAAAATTACTGAGACAACTGAGGTGAGCTGAGATGAACGGAGATTGTGTGTAAAAAGAATGCACCTATAGTTACTTACACATTTACCAACTCCACAAATTAATCTGACATATGACTACTTTGTCGGTGTATTACATAACCTAACAAAATGGCGTACTGCTGTGTAAAGGAATACAGAAATAAAACCGGGCATTCAATTACAAAAACGAAAGTAAAAAATGCTTAGATTAGATTGAAGCAATAGCTCAAGAGGCATGGAAAATAACCATAAAATAAAATTAAAAAATATAATCGTTATTTATTGAATAGTACAAAAGTGTACATTTTATTATTTTTTGTCATGGTGGAGGACCCTATTGTGACTATTGTAGGAAAAATCTTGTGTGTGTTTCGAGCGCAAATGGACATTGTCGCGCGACAACCTCTCAATCGCCAATATCCCATTTTGCGCTCTTTATGGAAGCTGATTTCTTGTACACAATCAATATTATTTCGTCCAAAATGATTTTTCTCTTGTACTTACCTATAGAATCTATTTCTCTTTTTGATTCTTCCTAGGGGGATTTAGGCCCTAGGGGTTCTCCAGGTGCACCAGGTCTCTCCGGCGAGCACGGAGACCCCGGTCCTCGCGGTCCAATCGGTTTGGACGGCTGTAACGGAACGGACGGCAACACTGGAGCACCTGGTGTTTGGGGGTTACCTGGAGGACGTGGTCTGGCCGGCGGTGAAGGGCCACAGGGTATGGCTGGGGAACCTGGTGACGGAGGCAGCAACTCGCAGGTAGGGGAAGCTATTTTGTATACTGTAACTTTAAGTATGTTCATATGTATAGTAGAGGCTAAAAGATATAAGAGCCATCTCATGATGCGTGTCGTGCTGTGAGTCAAAACCGAAAAGTTAACCAACCAATTTGCAAAGGAATAAACAAACAATGTACAGGTATAAATACAGGGATGTATTCAGTTGTATATTACTGTCGTATTTCCTTGGAGTAACTAAATAAAAGAAAATAAGATTAAGTTCATATTTAATTTACGGGCAAGTACGTTAGGTAAGAAGACCCCCTGCAGATCTGGACTTACCCACTATTAGTAGCTTCCACGCCCCTAGGTCTTATATCTTTGCATCTACAATATTATGCGTGTAATTCAATATACATACAGTAGATTGGTTGTACTCGTAACTGACTAAGAAAAGCAGTGACGAATTTAACTTTCAAGGGACCCAAGGCGTAGGGGTCCCCTACAATAATACTTCTGTGTCCCAAAATGTGGTATACTAACAGTTCTACAAAGACGTTGGGTGGTAGTATGAACACGTGATTAAGAGTGATTTCCAAGGAGTTGACTAGCAGTGTTGTAACTCAATCAATCAATTATGGATTATTTTAAAGAAAGAAACATCAAATAACAGTTATAGACAATTTAATTATATGAAACTTTGATGTATTTTTCTCTAAAATAATACAAAAACGATTGACAACGATAAAATACTGCTAGTCATCTCTCTTAATCAGATGTTCATGCTACCAGCCAATTTTTACAGGAATTCTAGAAATAGCAACTTTCAAAGAAGAAATATGAAATCAAGATGCCGTCGATACAACGTAACAAAGTTTTGTATACCATACTTTAGAGAAAATTTAAAATCCGTAATGTATACCATAATTTGGGACTTTTATTGTCGTGTGTGGAACCGGTAAAACTGGGATAGAGGAGATTAAAAACTAATCAATCTAAATATATATTTTAACAAGGAATCCAAGGTTTTTTTTTTATTGAATAATAAGTTTAAAGCATCAACAGTAATCACTCATTTATTTACAAAGAAAATTTGAATTTCTTTTTTATAAATATTTCTATTAGGGTGTGAAAGGTGATCGAGGAGAACCAGGTATTCCAGGTAGAGGCGGTTCACCAGGCCCTCTTGGTCCATCTGGTCCCAGAGGATACCAGGGCATACCCGGAGACACAGTATGTATTGCTAACTCATTTCAAATGATATATTTCAACACAATAGTTTATCAAATTATTATTAAGTTGCTAGGAGATTTATATCTACATGCTTTTTTTGCACGATCGGGTATTTTTCAATGTTTTTAGTGTTTCCAAGGTAGAAAGTTTTATTTACAAATTACCGATCGGTAAGTGATTAACTTACCAATTAGGTGGCGAGGGGGTAAATAAATAAGAACAACGGTCAAAGCTTACTTTAAAAATGACAACTAAAATTTTTTATTTTTTTTTTTAATATAGTGCTACTATCGTGCAAAAAAAACATAATAAGCATTGCGGGCAGTAATGCTCGTATCCATAGTCGATGCTCATGCTCAATCTCATACTTGAGTATTACTTCGTCAAGCATTACTCCAGTCGTTCTCGACCTCAAGCACATCATATGTTTCATAGTCGAAACTTCGTGAATTTTTGGTTTTCCAGGGAGGATTTTAAAGAATTTGTGATAACTATGTTGCTATATTTGTAAATTTTAATATTTTTCCCTCAAATCGTATATTTCTACAATGTCGCAGATTACAAATACATGGGTCATTCATATACATATACTTGAAGCAATCCTTTTTCGTCATTATTATTTAAAGCTTCTTCTACTTCAATCGAAGTACGAGTGAAAAAACAAGTAGCGACTATGAAACGAAATCTGGTATTCAAGGCATACTCAAGTATGAGTTGAGGCAAAAAACTGACTATGAATTCGGGCATAAGTCTCTTCTACCGATATTGAATGTATTGGAAATCTCGGTTTCGTCTCGAACTCCGAAATCATTCTCAACCGACTGTCAAATCGTTTAAAAATTGTACAATGGCACTTTAAAACTATCGCATTTCGTGAATGAAAATTTAGAAAGTAGTCTATCTCCTCTTCATATGTAGGGTCCAGTAGGTGAAGAAGGCGGCTTGGGCCCCCGAGGTGACTCAGGTGATGCCCTTTACGGCAACAAGGGCCTACCTGGCGACACAGGTGATCGCGGAGACCATGGCCCTCCAGGTGTTCTCAAATACGAAACCGACGAATACGTCGAACCCGAAAGCGTCCAAATCGCCAAAGGTATGAAAGGAGTCAAAGGCATCAAAGGTGAACCCGGCCCTTATGGGTCTAAAGGACGACCTGGACCTAGGGGACCTCCAGTAAGACACCGTAACCAATAATATCAATCTTGATATTGATAATAATGTGTTCTGTGTAGGGCGAAAGTGGTTATCCGGGGTCTAAAGGGTATAAGGGCGAACAAGGTATGGATGGACCACGAGGGAAACAGGGAAAGGAAGGACCATCTGGTCCCAGTGGGGAAAAGGGTGGGAAAGGTTCTCCTGGATATTCTGGACGGCCAGGTTTGGATGGTTTGGCGGGAGGAACTGGAGAGGCAGGAAATCAGGGTCCTCCAGGTAGACAGGGTGTCGAAGGACCTCCAGGTAAACTATTACAATATACAGATCAAATCAGTGCAATATCAATTTATTTTTCCTTGCTTATAAAATAAAGGGTGTTAATGAATACGTGTTAGAAATGTATATACCCTATATGTATGTGGAGGATGCAAAATAGACTAACCTTTACTAATAAATCCAATCTGGAAACGCACTATTTTCGAGCTACATGCCCTTTTACCTTCTATCACCTTTAGGTAAGAAATGTAGGTATTGTCTTTGGTCAAAAAATCAGTGGTGAATTTTTAATGAATAAGCACGTTTTAGGGTCCCTAGAATACGATTGGCTAGTTTTATGACGATATCTGCCTGTAGGTGTGACAAAAATTTCTCCGACGATAACTCTAATACTACAATTCAAAAAATTATAATTCTTCCATATTCCTCTCCTCTTCTTTACATATGAAGAGTTGATTAGATTTTGGTTATAACTAGGTCAACCGGAAGTTTCCTTATTTGAAGTTCTTAACAATTTTTCTTGAAAAAACACAGTTAAATATATTTTTTTTACATTTTATGTGATTATCAATATGAAAGAATATATTATTATCTGCACAGTTTGATTATACATTTTCCTTCTTATCCAACAGATACAGAGTAAAGAATTATAAAGAGATTAACTTTCATAAATCAGCCAGCTTTACCATAATCATGGAAACAGCTGATATATTCAAATAATTCTAATTGATAAATGTCAGTGTCAAGTGCAATTTACATAACATAGTGTATGTTCGTGTTATAAGTATATTGAATTTATAGAATCTTTTCTAAGGAACTTTCGGTATGGAATTTGTAGAAAATGATATATGTTCGTGTTACAATTTTAGTAGATGTATAGAATTTTTTCCAAGGAACTTTTGGTATGGAATATGTACAAAATACATAGAATTGACAGAAGGTAAAGTGCTGGCTATATCAGATTTTTTTCATTTAAATTTGTAATTCTTTTTGACACGTCAGATATGTCAATTTGTTGTTCCGTTCGTCATCACTGAGGTAACAACTCACTTTTAACACTCGTGTTAAAAGTAACAATAGATTTGTAGAAAGATTATTTAAGAAATATAAAATAAAAAAACTGAATAACTGTCACAGCTAACTAAAATTAGGATAGATTTAACAGCTTGTAGCTCGAAAACGGTGCGTTTCCGGATATGAGTTTATTAGTAAATGTTAGTCTATTTTGCATACCCTACATGCCCTGTAAATGTGTAACACATATTCATTAACACCCTGTATAATACTGTCTAGGTGTATACGACCCACTGCTCGACAAAGGAGGTCAACATGGATCAGAAGGTCGACAAGGACCGCCAGGACCTCCTGGCGACCGTGGTCTGAGCGGTGTTCCAGGTCTTCCAGGTTCTGTCGGCTTCATTGGAGGCCCTGGAGAACCAGGACCACCAGGTTCCCCTGGACCTCAAGGCAAGAAAGGTTCTAGTATCAAAGGAGAACAAGGCAGCGATGGACTTCCAGGATTCAAAGGTGAGTCAAATCAAATAATAGTATATTGTGTTATTAGGAGTAAAAATGATACTTTGTGTAGCAACCATGTAAGTTTGCACCACGAGCGCTAGCGAGTCGGACAATGGGGTGTTCCGGTGATATGGAATTTCCATCTTCATATAGTAGAAAAATATAATAAAACATGTTTAATAAAAAGTTTTAATTCATAATTTAATATTACAAAATTGGAATTTTTACAGTTCTAGAAACGTCCTTGAAATTTGTGACGTCAAGTTGATAATCTGTTACTCATTTCAGAGTAAATATTTTCGTTTAAAAACACAGATGGTGCCAGTAGTTAACACGCGCGGGTATATTTCTCGTTTGACATTTCGTCCACTTTATAATTATTACTCCTATTTTTACCATAAACAAACACAGGATAAACACCGAAATACACGCTGCTACTAAAATCATATGTAAACAAGCAAATGGCTGTCATGAACATGTGGATTTAGGCGCAGAAGTTTGTTGCAGATGTCACCATCGAGTTGACGTCATAAGCGCGCCATGATAAGAAAATTTGAATTGCGTTGAATTTTTTTTAAATTTATATCTCATGTGATGCATACATTTTATTACTCAAAGTTAGATATTCAGAGTCCTACTGGTCTGTACTAAGGTAAAAAAATATTTTTAAAAAATGTCGGAATACAACTTGACGTTACAATAATTATAAATATTTTACGTGAAGGACGTTTGCTGATTTCAATTGCTCTGTTGCTATGGATACATTCGTGTTTGTTCACTTTTTGTTATAAACATTCAAGTGAAAATTTTCACGTATTGATATTTAAATAAAAATTATGCAATTTTATGTACATCCCTTGAAGTTGTTCAATCGGATGGAAGTACAACAATATGGCTGAAAGATATGACATGTCGAGAAATCGCTGTAACACAATATTAACTTGTCTTAACACTTTAATTCTAAGTGTTCTTACCGTCATTACCAAAATATACATCTGTTATTTTATAATATGTTATTTCGTAAATATAAACTGTTTACATTTCAATTTGTAGATTATCAATTTAAATTTGACAGCTGTTGGAGGTTTTTAGTAACTTTATTCTTAGGTTATCTAGTGTATTTATAGCGCAACATGGGGCGACATAACAAGTTTCTATTTTGCAAGTTACTTCTTATTCACTCATTTTATATAGTTGCTATAGATATTTATTTATTTCATTTCTACTCCGGCGACGTAAAAAAGAAACTTCTATATTGTGAATCAAGTCACAAAAGATGCCATTTTTATGACGTTTGAAGAAAAATATACCTATTTTCTTAAAACTAACTTTCTCCTTTTATTTCTTTATAGGAAATCAGGGCCCGACGGGTCCCCCAGGTCCAGAAGGCCCAATCGGTCCTTCCGGTCTACCAGGAATGACCATCGTAGGTCCTCCTGGAGACGACGGTCTTCCAGGAAAGGACGGCTACCTAGGTCCCGTAGGAAATCGTGGTGATCCGGGTCCCAGAGGACCAAAGGGTATTCCAGGACGAGGACGACCTATTCAAGGACCTAGAGGAGAATCTGGAAGACCTGGTGTACCTGGATTTTCTGGAGAACCTGGACCTCCTGGATTTGATGGATTCCCTGGACTTAAAGGAAAGCGGGGAGATGATTGCGGGGTCTGTCCACCAGGTAGGAAGAAATTTTTATGTAATAAGCGAGATATGAATTTTTAAAATACAGAATATATCAGACAACCAATTAAATTGTTTAAGATATCCTATGTACACCTTGAAAAAATCATCCTATATAATTAAATTTGACTATGGTATAGTGCCCTATTGCAAGAGTAACGTAGTAAACAATTTTAATGTTATGCATGTGATAATTGACAATTTTTGTATATTTCTAAAACAGGAAATAGTAAACTGTACCATCCTAAATTTATCTTCGAATTTGGGCCGCCTCCTAATCTAATTCCCCTTTTGGTTACATAAGAGACGATAAGAGAAATCTATTTTCATATGGACAAGGTTACCCAATTAAATAGAATTTGATAGTTTGTTTCTATGTTGCAAATATTGTAATATCAGTTGAGAGTTATACACTTTTGAGATACACATATCGCGCATCTCCGACAACGACTCCGGATTTCCCGTGCCACCGGAAGTTGATTATTTTTCACGAACTCGTTCAGTTTATTCGGAGAATACACGCGCCTTCCTCTCTTATCAAAAAATGACTTATACTTTACTATGAACACCCTAAGTTTGAAGGTGGTTAAATCTATTTACAACAAAGTTAAATTCTGGTGTTATGCAATTTATGCAAAATAGTAACTTTTTTCTATTTTCTACTCATATATGTAGTAGGAAAATACAATAAAACATGTTTAGGAAAAAGTTTTCATTCATAATTTGTTAGAAAATAGAAATTTTTTACAAATCTAGAAACATCCTTGGAAAACTGTGGCGTAGAGTCGATATGTTGTTGCTTATTTTTTCAAAGTTACTTCCGTTACTCCTTTATAGTGTTTATAGTCTGTTCGCTCCTAGCTGAAACAAGCCGATATTTTATTACCCCAATAGATATTACCAGAAACAAATAGAAAATCCTCAGGTAGTGTGGAACAGGGACGTATTCGAAATCTGCATAAGTAAGGGAAAATGTCATTATTACAAGTAGGTATACAGTTATACTCGTCATAAAATAATCAAAGAATGGCAACTTTCCTTCCGTTTTTTAACTGGAACTCCTCGTTTTACAATGCGACGAACGGATGCGAGAGACGTTTTTGTCGCAATCGAAGTTCTTTTCAGGGCATTCGTTTCACCCACTTCTACAAAATGATTATACACATTTAATATAACTTGCTGCGTTTGTTCGTTGATGAAATATTTAAAACAATTTGTGTCTTCATCACTTTGCACAACGTCGGCATCGGTGTCACAGGTATTGACTTCGTCACTAACACTGGCAGAAGCATTGTCTGCATCCCAGGGCCTCCACATTTCCATATTTAAAATTTCACTTACAACCGCTGCTAACTAATGTTACATGTAAACTGAGTTAAGACGAAAGAAAACCGGGATTATAAAGGAACGAAATTCAATCAAGGGTGACTTAAATGAATAGTAGATTAAATAAGTCCTAGAAATTATGATGATGGCCAAACCCGAAAACAAATGTCATTAGCCGAAAACGTCTTTCCAGGTAATTCTTAATTATACCTATTCAATGATAATACCTAGCTGTAAATACATTTCAAAATAATTTCAAAAAATTCTCTTAAAAATTTACAAACGCATATATCAAAACGAACTGAATACAATCCTTGTTCAACACTCCATTTACAACTGACCGCCGTTTGATGAACAAAGGCTCAAGAAAGTGGTTTATGGTTTGTGGTAATAACTATTGGGGTAATAAATTATCGGCAATTATCAAACAAATTTTATGACATTTTACATATCAGAAATTATAAATTATAGTTTTCATCAAATTAATACTACTCAATGATTTGTATCTTCTCGTCCTGTGAATAATTCTCCATTTTCAATAATGATAACTCAAGCAGAGCCTTTCTGACAGGTACAATTACAAACAAATATAATGGCATTTGTCTGTCAGATTGTGACATATTTTACCTGTCAGAAAAGCTCTTTTTGTGTTATCACTATTGAAAATGGAGAATTATTCACACGAGGAGTAGATACAAATCATTGAGTAGTATTGAAAACTATATTTTATAATTTCTGACAGGTAAAATGTCATAAAATTTGTTGAGATTTTATTTCAATACTTTGGCTAACAATTTTAAATTTAATTTCCTCAGTTACAAAACGTGCAAAAGAAATTTTGATTATTGATTTTGGAGCAGAATTTAATTTTCTACAACATTTATTTGAAGAATTTTTTGTCTAAAATTAATAGGCCACTTTTGCGCAAGGAAAAACTGATTTCTCATGTTAAACACCTATGGCGCGGTTTTCATGTTACACCTAAAGTCACTAGATATATAAAGTACCGCAATTGGCCGCCATATTGGCTGGTAGCACAAGCGTGATTCTAACACCGGTGTCAACTAGAACCGTGTCAATGACTTGGCACATACTTCAGGGTTGTTAACAATATAAGAGTTGCCAATATACTGAATTAAGTCGAATATGTACTGACAGCCATATTCAATAAATTTGACCTCATTATTTAAAACTATTTTTCCTAGAAAAAAGTTAAGAAACAAATCATATTAAATAATTTTAAATAGTGTTAGCAGATTTATTGAATATGGCTGTCAGTAAATTTTCAGCTTGATCAATATATTGGCAACACTTGTTTTCTTAACAAACATGAAGTGTATGTCAAGTCGTAAACATGGTTCTAGTTAACACCGGTGTTAGAACCATGCTTGTGCTACCAGCCATTGTGTCTGGCTTAGGCGCCAAATTTAAAATGGACTATCTTGAAACGAGTGCCTTATTACAAAGAAAAATAATCGGCAGTGAAATAAATCCATGAAGGTAATTAATTAATATTGATTTTATGTTCATAATTTTTATAATATACATACATATAAATACAAAACATAACTGATCAAAATTATAAAGAAAACAATAAAAAATAAGTACAATTGAGGTTAATTTTCTTCAGGTCGTTTGACACAATGACAGCATTGACGTTAAAGTCACCAGATATAGTGACTTTTCTAGGCACAGCCAACTACAACTAGACCCTGATTGACCTGATACCGCCATATTGGCTGGTAGCACAAGCCCTGTTTTAACTAAAACACTGTTTTAAGAAATGTCAAATTCAAATTTCAATATTTAATTTCACCCTTATGTTTAAAGAACGATTTTTTTAAAAATATTTGTTTGAATACAAACTACGATCTGCTTTAAAACCACATTTTGATAAATTTGATACTATTTATTTTTATTAATAAATAATGAAATCTGATATTTCTTAAAACAGCGTTTTAGTTAAAACAGGGCTTGTGCTACCAACCATTGTGTCTAAAAAACGTTCTTCTCTCTCTAACACATTGGTACAATGAATTGCGGTACTTTATATATCTAGTGACTTTAGTTACACCCGGTACATATATTTTCTTACTCAAAATTATATATTCATAGTCCCACTGGACTGAACTAATAAAAAAAAAAAAATTAAAATTCCGGAATTTGTGACTGGAAATATTAGCAAAAAATCCTCCTTTTCAGGTTTGCCAGGCCCGAAAGGAGAACGGGGCGACAGTGCCCACAACGGTTTACCAGGATCCCCTGGCTACCCAGGTCTCCCTGGTCCCAGAGGTCCACGAGGACCTCTAGGACGACCAGGTGTAGCTGGACCTAAAGGTCAAATTGGTCAGCCTGGTCGACAGGGTGACCCTGGTTATGAAGGACCAAAGGGACGCAAAGGAGAGCTTATCTACCCGGCGAATATAGTCCTTACACCTGAAGAGGGAGACAAGGGAGATAGGGGATTCCCAGGACCAGAAGGGTACCCTGGAATTAAGGGAGAGGTAAGGCAGAAAGAAATTTGTAACAGTTTCTAACTGCAAGTTTTTGGTAAAATAAGATTTTTTACGGCTAAGTTCTATCACACATTCTATCTCTTTCAAATATAAGGTTTTAGATATTGTTGTCCATTTTTAAAATAAGGTAGTACAGAACCAAAGTTGTGTCTGCCAAATATCGAATCAAACGTGTAGGGACGAAGTTCTATCTGCAACGTAGTAGAAATAGAAATATGTAGTACTTTAAAAAGTATTTCCTGAACCCTGAGCGAAAGAAAATAAAAAGACGTTCAGAAATCAGCGTCGAGATGCACAATGCTTTGAAAACAAAGATAGCTGTAATGTCTTGATATATGCTTTCAGAACTCATTATAAATAAAATTAAACAATATTTGGGTTTAGTTCTGTAGATATTTTATTAAATTAACAACGTTTCGACAGCAAGGTACTGTCTTCTTCAGGTTTTAATAATAATAACATAAATAAATAAATATGTAGTCAAGACTACAAGTATATACAATCAAAGGTACATTGATAAATGGTATATATATATATATATATATATATATATATATATATATATATATATATATATATATATATATATAAAACATACAAATGAAAAAGAAACTTATAAACGAATGGCAGGGTACCATGATTTATTTAGTTCATAGCCCTTGTTAAGATTGATATTATTAGGAGACTTCTGAATTTCTATAGCTTCTCTTATCAATCTTCTAATCCAGTGATTTTCCTTTGCTATAATTTTCGTATTTTCAAAATCAACTACGTGAAGTTCTTCTATGGCATGTTCAGCTATCGCTGAAGAGAGCAGCTACTTTATGTCATCCAAGTAAACTTCAAGAAGATATTATTTTTTTGGATGATGTGTTCCTAAAAAATGGTTACAGTAAAGCTCAAATTAAAAGAGCATTAAAGACCAAGAATAAACCACTACAACAAGTTATTACAGAAAGGAAATTATTTGCCACCTTACCATTTGTTGCCAATGTTACAGACAAAATTGGCAGGATTTTAAAGAAATATAATATTCAAACATCTTTTAAATCAAGTATAAAAATCCGAGATCTTCTTGGAAGTGTTAAAGATAAAGTTCCTCCACAATGTTCTGGCATATATAAGATTCCTTGCCATTGTGGAAAAGTGTATATTGGACAAACTGGCCGAACAATAGCTACTAGAATAAAGAAACACCAACGCCATATAAGACTTAATCAGCCTGATAAATCAGCGGTAGCTGAACATGCCATAGAAGAACTTCACGGAGTTGATTTTGAAAATACGAAAATTATAGCAAAGGAAAATCACTGGATTAGAAGATTGATAAGAGAAGCTATAGAAATTCAGAAGTCTCCTAATAATATCAATCTTAACACAGGCTATGAACTAAATAAATCATGGTACCCTGCTATTCGTTTATAATTTTCTTTTTCATTTGTATGTTTTATATTAACCATTTATCAATGTACCTTTGATTTTATATACTTGTAGTCTTGACTACATATTTATTTATTTATATAAATATTGTTTAATTTTATAGCTGTAATGATTCACAACAGCAAATATAGTATAATAGTACATTACGTTCCAAGTTAAGGAAAGTGAAAGTTTATCAGACAAGCATGGTAGCTTTAGGTACGAGCGATAGCGAGTACTTAAATACCTTACGAGTATAGTAAAATCACTTTTCTGACGCTGTGCGTACACTATTTTTTCGTATTTTATATTAAAATTTGAATTTTTTGCGGCATAATATTCTGAATTAAAAACATCTAAAAAACAAAGTAGTCTGATTCTCAGTAACAAAGTAACTTGACAGTTATTGTTTTTTTGTGCCTTACAACCATCAAACAAATTAATTTTTGGACATCGATTTGCAAAACGATGGATGAAAGAACAGGAAAAACGATTCAGAAGATAAACAATAACAAATAAAAATAATTCTTTGTTTCAAAATGTATTTTAATGACCCTTATTTGTTGTAAAGTAACCCTTTACTGTACTATTTTGAGTATATTAAAATAGTACATTATACGAAAAAATAATATTAAAATTAAAATTTTTTTTTTTTGTAATGGAGAATTTTTTTTTAATTTGATTTGTAGCGCTTATTTATTATTTACATGTTTTATTGAAAAAGAATAAATAATAATTTTCTATGTCATATTGATATTTATTTAAAATATGAGCAGATAGAATTTTGGTCCCGTGAAAGATATGAAAAATGTGAGGTACATAGTTCTTGACCGACTACTTTTGAAATATTTTTTATCGGTAACTAAGCATACCATTGTAATTTTTCTTCCAAATTCTTATAATATAATTATATCCATTATTAGAGTTAATAAATGTTAATTCGATAACAATAATATGTTCAAATAATAGCGAGTTAAAATATCAAGTCAGTTTCCCCGCCATATTACTTTCTTGCAGTTAGAACTTTGTTATTCTAGACCCGCAACTTTTGTATAATGTAAATGATTTTCTTTTTCTCGTGTAGCCAGGCACATACGGTCCACCTGGTTTAAGCGGAGCTAAAGGCGAGAAAGGTGATTTTGGACCTCCAGGTATTCCCGGACGAGATGGTATTCCAGGACGGGACGGCCTTCATGGACAAAAAGGCGAAGGAGTCACTATTCCCAGAGAATTCCTTAGGGGATATCCCGGACAAGACGGCAGACCGTAAGTTTTCAATTTAGATTTTTTTCTTAAGCTAAGTTTCAACATGCAAAGATTATTGGCGCCACTAGACCAGCGCCAATGGACCATTTTCATTGAAAATGAAACATCTATTAATATTTTTGTGAACTAAAAATTATATTCCTTATATGAAGTTCAAGGTTACAATGAGACCTCTATCAACATTTTTGTGAACTAAAAGTTATATTCCTGATATAAAAGTTCAAGGTTACAACTGTCAACTGTTTACAAGTGGCAACGCAAAAGAATGGGGAATTATTTTATATGCTTATTCTTTGCTTTACACAAATTAATATTAATCAGGATAATAACAACTGCTGGACAACATTTTTACTAGGTTTTCTGATAACTGTCAGCTGTCACAAACTAGTGTGAAGTTGAAATAATAGCATACCTCGCACTTCACAAGGAACATCAGATCTCTCACTCTAACTATGCAAGCATTGCACATCAACAATGAAAATGGTCCACTGGCACCACTAATCATTGCGCCAGTAAAAGTATGAAGTAGTTATACTTTTTGGGGCCATTTAAAGACACAACACCCCAGTGCGATGGCAAAAGCTTTAAAAAAATATTAATCGAAACTAATAATTCAGTTTCTGGGGGCATACGAGCAATATCCATGCCTTTGGAAAAAAATTCATCCCATAAAGATCGAAATAAAAGAGATGATGCATTGAGAATAATTATTGAGGTTATGCTTGACAGTCAAAGATTTTGGAGCTCAACAGACGTAATTTTTCACTATCATATTAATAGGTCTGTTCGTTTGTATGGTTCTAGCTGCACTAACTTGTAATTTTTTTAAAAATATGTTCGTTTGTGTGTTCGAAGTTGTCTGCACTGTGTTTGTTTGTAGTCGTACATGTTACACTAACTTGTCTTAACTGTACTACCTCCCGAGCTAGTACACTTAGTGCAGTGCGCAGTGTTTACAACGATGTCACATACTTGTAACTATAATTTTTTCATTAATCTGCAAAATCTTATTTTATATTCTAAAAATGAATCAAAGGAAATGTGTTTTAAGAATACCAAAGAAATAAAATGGAAAAATAAGTAATATATCACTGCATACAAAATATTTATTAAAAAAAAGTTTTAATTTAACTGAAAACTATTAAAATCGATATAGATATGTGTAATTCACATTTAGTACAAAAAATAAACATTAATGGATTTTTCATATTGAAAGAATTGCAATAAATTTTTACTAAATGGAAAAATCATTATAATTATACATATTTATAAATGGCGTTGCTAGTTAACCTACAATCTGCACTAACTTGTCTAATTAGTGTTCGTTTGAATTTCGAAAACAAGTCTGTACTACGTTGCACTAAACTACACTGTGACGTATTCTCGGTACATTTTGTACAAGTTAGTGTAATACAAACGAACAGACCTTATGCTTGCTTGAAATTGTGGAAGCATGTACTGGTGCCACTAAAATTGGCGCCATAAAAGTGGCGACAAATTGGCTCCAATAATTTTTGCTTTTACAAGGTTTCCGAAAACGGTTGCTTGGATTTTCAAAAAAATTCTATATGTATAAATTAAAAATTAAACAAAAATGGCTCATTTGAAACCCTGTATTATTCATGAAAGAAAATACTGAACTATTTATTGTAAAAAAGTAAGTAAATTGCAAGTATTTATGTTTGATATCCAGCGGTCCGAAAGGAGAAGAGGGTGATCAAGGGGCACCTGGAGAACCTGGTGATGCTGGCAACTTGAACGTCAATCTGAAGGGAGATAAGGGTATCCTAGGACTACCAGGAGACAGAGGTATTTATGAATATTTTATTATTATACTTCATTCACGATTTAAAATATACTGGTTATGCCACTTGTCATGTTTTTCATTGTTTCTGATGGTCCTCTTGATACGTGTTTCCTTCAATCATCCGCTAGATGCGCTACGTGAGAACGACCCTACCATAGCAAACTATTTTTACATAAAATATAAAAAATGAAATGCATAATGAATTTATTTTTAATATAAATTTATATATTTAATGGAAACCTGAATCAATACATTGTTAGAATTTAAAATTGGAAAAATCTAAATAAATTGATAGAAGCGTACGCTTCCAGATTTCCATTCGGTAATAATATCTTCTTCCCGAAAATGTTTTCGACAAACATTATTCAATCTTAATTCGCGATCATCTCTACTAATTGCACATTGCCATTTTTTAAAAAGTGATATATCGAGTGGAGCAGCAAACAGAGATTCTTTTTCAGTGGATTTCTTGTAACCGATTTCACATCTAGGAATGAAACATTTTCTATTTAATTTTCTTTTCATTTTGCATTAATTGCAATATCTTTCAACAAAATATTTATATTACATCACATATAATACGAATATGTACTTCAAAACCTGTTTTATTTACCTTTCTATAAGATATAACATGTAATGTTTTCAAATTGACATGCAAATGACAAGTGTCAGTTGGGTCGTTCTCACGTTGCGCCTCTAGCAGAAAAAACGAGGAAACACGTATCGCTTTGGACCCTCGTTTTGTGCAGAGTGGCACAACCAATATATTTTAAATCGTGACTTCATTTCACATAAGAAAATAGCGTTGGTTCAGATAGGGATACAAATTCTACCCTTTGATTGGTCAGAATGCTAACCTAGGTCACAAAAGCGAAAAAAATATCACTTGTCAGCTGTCAATTATTAAGGAAAAACGACAAAATTAAGTGTTATTTAATCATCTTTTGATATAATTTTTAATAGTCATGACTCGTACATTATACAGATAAAAATATTTTTATTATTGACAAAAAATTAAATTATTTGTTTAATGCGTGTAAAAACGGTCGGCTCTCAAGCGCCATCTGCTATTTTCTTAAATGAAATAAAGATTTATAAAACTAGAAATTCTTATAAGGATTCAGTAACGTTTTTTGACATTTAAATGCAAATATCTCTAAAATTAATTTATTCACTTATTTTTAGGTTATTTATTTAAAATTTAAGTTTTATTGAAACACCTTATATTACCTAAAAAGTAGAAATTACTCAGACAAATCCAATAATTGTTATTATGGTAAAAACTAAACAACATTATTTCCCCCAGGTTACAATGGCTTGAAGGGCGAACGAGGCCTCCCCGGCGAACCTGGCCTCGTCGGCCTTTCTGGTCTTCCAGGCCCACAAGGCATTTCTATCCAAGGCCAAGATGGCTTGAAGGGCTACCCGGGTATGCCTGGAGATATGGGCCCTCGAGGTCCAAGTGGTCTACCGGGTTTAGACGGCCTAGGTGGTACACCGGGGGCAGATGGGTCTAAGGGATCGCGAGGTGACCCAGGTTTAGCGATTCTGGATGGTATAATTGGACCAGTCGGACCACCTGGGCAAAAAGGAGAGCCTGGAAATGAAGGGCCCCAAGGAAGACCAGGAAGAGAAGGGTATTGGGGGCCTAAAGGAGTTAGGGGAGCGAAGGGGGCCCCTGGTGTATCTGGGTTGCCCGGAATACCAGTAAGGATATAAATCATTCATTCTATACCTTTTACATGATTTCACACTATTGAAATATAATTTCACATTAACAAAAACTAATTTCACATTAACGAAAACTGATTTCACACAAATGAAAACTGAATTCACAGTAACGAAATATGATTTCACATTAACGAAAACTGATTTTATATAGAAGAAAACTGTGTTCATACTGTTCATAGTAACGAAAACTAATTTCAGTTAAATGAAAACAGATTTTGCACGGGAGGATTAAGGTGAGTGCCACTAATGAGGGGCACTTGCCGCATCACAAAAAAAATAAAACAAATGAATTTCCTCTAAAATTTAATTTAGACCAATTTCATCATGTAAAAAATAATTGTTTACATGGTTATTTTTTGAATGTACTAAAATATCTTTCTGAACTTATAAATTATTAAATAAATAAGGAATAGTATTTCTAGGAAATTGAACTAAAGATTAAAATAAAGCAACTTTTTTGTTTAAGTTCTATTTTAATGCAACCCAAACGGTGCGGCAGCAAATAATGTTGCCTTCTTCAGAGTAAACACATAAATAAATAATTTTACTAATTAAATGAAGATTATATTTTGTTACAACAATGATAAAACTAGATTACAACAATGATAAAATTGATTATTACAATGATAGACTTGATTACAACAATAACAAAACTTGATTACATTGATAAAATTTGATTAACTATGCTCGCAGTGAGAATAAGTTATTATCAGTATTACTATTTAGGTACTTATAATATATTGTAAGGAATATAAAAAATTAAATCTGTTTTCATTTATTTAAAATTACTTTTCGTTACTGTAAATTCAGTTTTCATTTGTGTGAAATCATTTTCGCTAATGTAAAATCAGTTTTCGTTTGGAGTATTTTAAAACATAGAAGTAATCACAAGTACAATTTAGTGGAGTGTATTACAGTCGGTGACACGAAAGAAAACCAATTTGGTACGGGAGATTATTCCACGTAATTATAATTATCTAATAAATCATAGGTATTGCTTCAGTGAAATCTACTAATCTTGGTTGGGCGGTTTACGTATTACGCATAATAAGTCAAAGTGAAGTATTTTTTCTAGTTATAGTATATAGTAATATATTTTCAAACAATTTATTATAAACTGATATGTTAAATTTATATTTAAGAAACAAGTATTTTAATTAAAATATTCTTCTGGTGCACATCATATTGTTAAAAGTTGTCCTCTAAATATTTTATAATCACTTAGGGTCAAAAAGGTCAACAAGGTGTCATACAATTCGGCCCACCAGGTCGTCCAGGTAATCCAGGTTTACCTGGCATGCCTGGTTTATTCGGTATGCTTGGAGCTAAAGGCGAAGACGGTCCAAAAGGTCCTGACGGGATTAAAGGCCTTAAGGGTGAACCTGGATTCAAGGGTCTGCTAGGGCTTTCCGGAGATGCTGGTGAACAAGGGTTCCCAGGCTTGAACGGTAAACAATTTAAACAAATTTTAAATTATTTTTATAAATAATATCTTATTTTAGGTCGTATGGGCAAACCTGGCCTCCCCGGCGTACTTGGCGACATTGGCGATAGCGGCCTACCTGGTCAACCCGGTATGAAAGGTCGCATTGGACCTCCTGGTCCTTTGGGATCAAAAGGCGAATGGGGAGACCGTGGTCCAATGGGTGCAGACGGCTTCGCAGGTGTTCCTGGTTTACCTGGACCTCGTGGTGACCCTGGTATTCCTGGACCTGATGGTATACCCGGTGACCCTTCATTTTCGGGACCAAAAGGAGAACTTGGTGAACCAGGATTAACTGGAGCTCCAGGTTTGCCAGGACCAGCGGGACTGGATGGATTGCCGGGGTCTTCTGGGGATGCTGGAGAAATTATCGACGGACAACATGGTAATAATTTATAAAACTATATACCTTAGTATAAAAAACAAAATTTCTTTCTCTCAGCATGGCTTTATGGAAAAATGATCCACCGTCACAAATTTAGCATATTTTACTCCCAGAGTTACTTTAGTTGGAAATGCAAAGGGTCAAGTTGATTACAACTACATTGACTTTGTTAAACGTTAAAGCATTCGACAGAATTGATTATAGTATTCTGAATAAAAAGAATTTCCCCCTCTCTCCTTCTTTAATTTCCTTACTTTTGACCTACCTTTATCAAAGTTAGCTTTTTATTCATTTCAATAATAAAAATTCTTTTCGCTTTGTCGCAAATTCAGGAATTCCACAAGGCTCTAATCTCGGGCCACTGCCTTTTAATTATTTATCAATGAAGGAATATCTTATGATAAACTGTTATTTTCTGATAATTTGAAAATCTTCCACCCAGTATCTGCATTCAATAATTGTCAGCTAATACAGGATGATTTGAGTAGTTTATATCAAATGGTGTTGTGATAACAACCTCCATCTAAATCTGAATAAATGTGAAATATTTATTCACTATGTCTTACTCTAAGAAACTGACACCATTGTTATCCAATTAATCATGTTTCCCTGATACGCACGCATGCATTTTTGCAATTTTCACACTCTACTACCTACTCATCTAATCTTGAGTAACGTAATATCATTTTATTTACCACTTTCTCGTACCAACCTATGAATATCTTCTCCACTCCATCTAATGTGCCATATTTATCAAATTATCTAGTATCGACATCTTCCGTTGTACAGTCTATTTTATAATAAATAAGACAAAGATCATGAACCATTTTTTTTTTTTTTAAGGGACTATTAATAGTGTGCATTATTTTCAGGTAACAAAGGTGAACAAGGTGAAGAGGGCTTCACAGGACGTGATGGCCTCCCTGGTATGAAGGGCATCCGAGGAGACGTTGGCGAAGTCGGCTCTAAGGGCGAATATGGAGACATCGGCCTTCCAGGAATCCCAGGTGCTCGTGGTCGTCCAGGTATCTTCGGCGCGAAAGGAGGCCAAGGTCCACCAGGCCCACACGGCCCAGAAGGACAAAAGGGCGTGATTGGTGACGCTGGTATACCTGGACAAATGGGACGACCTGGTATGCCTGGTGATGTCGGACTGCAAGGTTTACCTGGATTAGACGGACCAGCCGGGGCGAAAGGAAGAATAGGTCTGCCTGGTTTCAGCAGCTATGCGCCCGCAGAGAAGGGAGACAGAGGTGATGAAGGTTTCTACGGATTGGTTGGATTTAGAGGAGAAGTAGGTGAAGCCGGAAGAGACGGCTATCCTGGAGTTAAAGGTAAAATTTGAGAATGGTCTGGTTTACACCGTGACACTATATTGTCACCTAACCAAATCTTAACTATTCGCTAGTGAAATAGAGCAATATGACGTCTAGCGGCGAAAATATGAACTAGTACATGGTAGTAAGTCCTAGCCGAGGTAGCGGCGAACGCATCGTTTCTGTCACTTATTTAACAAATAAATCACGAGTGGAGTGAAATTTGTAGGCTATACTTCATTTTACGTAAGAAAATAGTAGATTGCTGTTAAGAGCCGACCGTTTTTACATACATTAAATAAATAATTTAAATTTGTGAAACCAAGCTTTGTCAATAATAAATATTTTTATCTGTAAAAATGTCAAAATCTAAAATTGCAACAAAATATGGTTAAACATCACTTAATTCTGTATATTGATATTTGTTTCGTTTCTGTGAAATAGGTTTATATTCTGACCAATCAAAGGGTAGAATTTATATATCCCTAACTAAACCAACGCTATTCTTACGTGAAATAAAGTATAATAACAAAATCTAAAACTTCAATACGTTTTTGTTGCGTTTTACGTCATTAGCACGCAAAAATCCAGAAATAATTAATTTCCATAATTTCCCAAAAACAAGAACCTAAATTCTATGGCAAAATTTATTAGAGAAATTTGCCAATTTGAAATAGTTGGTAGACGAAAGTTATGCATTCATCTTTTAAAAATAGGAAAGGAACCGAGTAAAAATATGCATGCTCCTTGAATTTTGTGAAGCAAGATTATATTTTGCCGGGTATAACTACAAGGTAATAATTACTTAGTGTCTTTATTAAAATACTTCGTAATGAAATTTAAACTTGTGTACTGCCTGCACAAAGATAACAATAAAAGACTGCAATAATGCAGTACTATGTAGATTCAAGAAAACAAACACTCGAATCATGTAAATTCAAAATTCGAGAGAATGCTGTACATATTTTTTAGATGAAACGGACTAGTTCGCAAAATTCAAAATGTTATTCATACTAGAAACATTATTTTTATTTATGTGCAGTGTATAAGAATAGACAGTTGCGGAAAACGAAGTATCTATCTTAAACCGGCCATATTGTTACGTCACGCGCTAAGCTCCTCCCCTTCTTCACTCGCGAATACCAAACTTTTAGTTATTGTACCGTAATTTTTTTTCCAAGGTCAAGTTTAATTGATGACATCTCGACATTATTAAAACTTGAATTGTTAATATGAAATAATTACAAAAATCAATCATACAAATTATTTTTAAGTAAATTATCTTACTCTAACTACATTTTTATCAACAGGCAATTCACATAACCTATCTCTTCAACAACCTAGCATTAAAAACACGGAGAACGCGCATGCGTAACTTGGTTTTAATACGTTTATAAGGGAAAACTGTTTTATAGTCAGGTTAGGTTAACTGGTTAACTACCTTAGTTAGGTATTAGCTTCGAAACGCAGCAAACAATGCTAGCGTGTCAGTGTTTACACGAAGCGTACTAAACTAAATAGTAGTAATATAGTAATAATTTAGTGTTTGGTCAGCTTAGCAAGATATCGGTGTAAACCAGGCCAATGTAAGTACTTATTTGATATTACTTCATGGATAATGTTTTTAGGTGAACACGGTGATTACGGAGAACCAGGCATGACTGGCAATCCAGGTTTTCCAGGGCCACCAGGTAGTCGAGGCGATTTAGGTCCACCTGGTCCTCCAGGTATGCCTGGAATCGGCGCAGAACGAGGAGAACCCGGTCGAACTGGTTTGGCAGGATTACCAGCTAAACCTGGCCGTCCTGGACAGAAAGGAGCTCCAGGAGAATATGGCCCAGAAGGACCAGTCGGTAAGTTATAATACTACTTGTAATTGACTAAATACTAACGTAATTGTTTATAATAATACACAAAAAATATACATACAAGTAAAAATCTATATTATATCTAAATCATACAGTAAATACATACATATATCTACTCTTATAACACTATTAATAACATAATATAAATCGGAGATTTTGTTCTTGTTTGTGTATGTGAATTTGTCCCTGCAGGCTTAATAAAAATATAACGACTGACAGATTTTTATGTTTCTATAAATTTGAAGTTAAAACGTGCTAATAAATTGTTCTTATATGTTTCTTGCTTAGGATAAACATTATCACTTTTGTATACTAGAATAAATTTGAAAAATCAGCTAACCTCATCGGGTCTCGAACCCGAAGCCTCCTATTTTCCGAGCGGGAACTGTACTACTGAGCTACGAGACCATCAATGAAAGTAGTTTATTTTTCGTGGTAGAGTTCCTGCCCGGAAAGTGGGAGGCCCTTGTTTCGAGTCCCGGCGAGGTTAGTTCATTTTTCTAATTTAATCTAAGTTATAAAGAGAATTTATTTTAAAATACAACATTATGGTTCATCACTTGCATGGTTACTCACTATTGTCAAAAAATGACAGCAATGTAATATTTGTCCATTTTAAAATGCAACATTATAAATAGTATTGCAGCATAGGAGATACCTCCTGAACACATCACAAATGGTGTCAATTCTTATTATGACCGACTAGAATATTGCCTTAGTGTGAATGGGGGTATTTTTTAACATTTATTACATGAAACTTATGAATTTTTGTAAGCTAAAGTTTGTTAAGATGTACAACACTCATGTTTTGATTTTTTGTTAATCGTATGTAGGCTAATTTATTGGAAATTAGTTTTGATAATACGAAACTACAAATTTTGTATGATGCATTTTAAAATGAACAAATATTACATTGCTGTCATTTTTTGACAATAGTGAGTCACCATGGAAGTGATTGACCATATGTTGCATGTTAAAATAAATTCCCTGTATATTTTATTGACAGTAGTCGATATCCTCAAGTCTTAATTATTACATTTGAACTATTGAAGGCTAAATACGTTAGGAAACTTTTTTGCATAGACCTACCCTAACAATTTATCGATTATAAATTGGGTACCAAATTAATGCTCCAAATTGTAATTTGAAGACAGCATAACTGTTAAACAGTGGGGTATGTGACCATAATCGAATTTCAATATATGTCATAATATATAAAAAACAAACCTCTATAGCTTCTCATTATAATAATAAAAACTAAACATTAATTTGTAATAATATTGTTATTAGCAATTTAATGTTTTGGAGAAGGGATCTGTGACGTCAGTAGGGTAGAATGGTAGAAGAAGACAGTTAGACTGAGATAGATATGTTGTGATAGGTTATGGAATGGCGAACGTGACAGCTGCTGTCACTTTCGCGTACCACAATATATCTATCTCAGTCTAACTGTCTTCTTCTATCATTCTACCCTACTGACGGCACAGATCCCTTCTCCAAAATTTTAATAATTATTATCTCGTAAACTACGAATAATTAATCAATTTAAAAAAATACGCGTATTTTATTTTTTGGTCTAGTATCATATATGTAAAAATCAAAATTTAGTCACATACCCCATTATGTATTATTATGTTCACGTTACAAAATTGTTTACAGTTTCTAAATATGAATTCAAGTATTATAAAAAATGAACTAACCATTTATGTACTATGTACCTCTTTTACAAAAGATATAAATAGTTCTTGCCGTCAAATAAGTATGGATTGGAGATTTTTACACTATTTCCAATTCAGGAGCAATGTTAAAAATACTAAGTTATGAAGAAGCGGCAACATCGCCTGGCAAGGGTTAGGGTGTGGAGAAGGGAAAAAGTTGAACATCAGTCCTTACTCATTTGATGGCGAATGTATGTCCTTAAAATGAGATAGTCTCTCTACATTTAACAATGTCATAATTAAAAATAATCGGATTTTTTATATTTTAATAGCATTTACATTTCCTAGAATTCAGTTTTATTTTAAATGAATTAAAAATAATAATAATAATAATAATAATAACTTTGGATCTATGATAATGTAATTTTTAAATTATCTGCGAAAAATAAATGATCACAATTATTACTTAGATTAATTAAGTTGTTTATATATAATCCAAATAAAAATGGTCCTATTATGGACCCCTGTGGGATTCCAAGGGTAGAAATAAAAAATAAAATTATACATTCCGTTTAGGTATCCCTGGCCCGCCAGGCACAACGACTCAAGGCCCGAAAGGCGTAACGGGCGACGCAGGCTATGCAGGTCTCCCTGGTCTTATGGGGGCAGTAGGCGCTCCAGGTCTCGACGGCATTCCAGGCCTTAAGGGCGAACAAGGTTTTCTCGGCGAAGCAGGCCACGCGGGCCCCACTTTCAAAGGCCAACGAGGCGACATCGGCAATCAAGGCAGACAGGGTCTCGATGGCCTTAAAGGCATGCAAGGAGAAGCCGGTTTAGAGGGTCTCCCAGGTCGAGCCGGATCACAAGGACCTCGAGGTCTTCCTGGGCCCGTTGGACCTGAAGGATTAAGAGGAGCGGACGGCCTATCTGGAGAGAAGGGAACATTGGGTGATTATTATACAGGACCAGCGCAGTGGGGTATGAGAGGAGATCCTGGACCAGATGGACTGCAAGGAATACCTGGGGATGATGGACTGCCTGGATATACAGGGCAAGATGGAAGGCCAGGAAATCTTGGTATGGAGGGAGTTCCTGGTGTACCAGGATTGGACGGACCGCTTGGCATTAAAGGAGAAGTAAGAAATATACTAAAGTTTACTAAGGAACAATACTCGTATAGCGTATGTAACAAAAGTTTTGAGAAAAGGTTTCACCTTTGCATCAAATAGAATTTTTTTATTGAAACGTTAACACAAGGAGTTGTTTCTATGAACCAAAGAGATAATAAATCTAATTTTACAGCACTGATAGGGGACCATTATATTCTCTTGTTTTGTCTCATTTGTCTGGACGATGTTAAATCTACATACTGCCTAGATCGTCAAAAATATTATTGTCTCTAATGGGCTACTTGCGTGGTACTGAAAATCCGATTTCTGTCACTATATACGTAATGTTATATTGAAAACATATATAAAAATATAAATTTTATTTTAAAATAATTATTTGTTTTTTACTAAATTAAGAAAGAAAATTTTCTGTGACGTCTTTATATTGAACTGAGGGAGGGGAAGCATGTTTAAGAATGTTATCAATAGATGGCATGGCGTTCGAGAAAGTTTTAATTTGAATTTGACATTAGTTCATTTTTCTCTCTCTCTCTGGTCTCTCAAATACATTAATTACTTAATAAATAAACACATAGGTAGTTACTTGTAATTTAAAATATCGATACCAAACAAATAAACTAAAATACTAACCTCCAAACTATTATTGAAACGTCAAACAGGTGATCTACATTACCCGCACAAACATACCATTACTATGGGACGGCACCACGCTGTGACTTTACGACTATTCATTGGTGCGGCGTAATTCTACGTCATACATGGCGGGAATTCAAATAATCAAATTTCATTATTTTTTTTCTGGCTAATTAATAAAAATTTTGTCAAAAGAAAAATATGGGTAGCAAGTTTTTACCTTCTCTTCAAAAATATTAAATAAAAAAAAGGTACGCAAGTAGTCCATTGTTGTTCATTTTGGTATTTCCAGACGTTATTGTACAATTTTCTGCTGAGAAATGTCCAAAAGTCTTCAAGCAGTCGCGTCTGAGGAACATTTGGGAGATTATACTCTCTCTCTCTATCTCTCTCTCTCTCTCTCTCTCTCTCTCTCTCTGTTTTCTATAAAATCTTGGCTCCTCAATACAGCATCTGGAAATTCGCTCAAGCTGGGCCGCAGTCTATTTGGTTACATTATTTCTTTTTCGGAATTTTAAATCATTTCTAATCAAAGTTCTGTTAGAAATCATTTTTAAAATTCGAAATTGTCGAGTTAATTTGCGTGATGATGTTCTAACTCAGTGATGGCGAACCAATTTTTGAAGTTGGGTCAAAATCAATTTTTTTTTTTTTGTAATTAAACTCGTGGGTTAACAGAAGAAAAAAAAACACAAAACCAATAATAAATTCCATATAATGCAAATAAATACGTTGAGCTAAAGAATTCCATACCTATAGAATATTTTTTTAATTTTTTCTTCTATTTATTTATCAATGCTCATTTGGTAAGCATTACGCTTCTATTTCCTAAATAATTTTTTTAAATTTAGTATCTATAAATCCATTTCCAAATTACTAGTATTCACCCAACTGAAAAATCTTCAAATTAAATTTTATGAGTAAATATACAGGGTGTCTCAATAAGCTTGCTCACTATTGGTAACTTTTTTATTTAGCAAGATCAAATGTAACTTTTTTTCATTTGTAAAGTTATTGACCACAGAGAACTTTACGGGAGAAATTATGAAACCTCAAACAAACAAAGAATCAATTGTTTCCATGGCTTACTTGGCTAAATAAACTGATAAAACAGTTTACAAAATTTTTATTTTTAACCGCCAATAACTCGTTTATTTGAAAAAAATATACATAAACAACATTACCTTATTGGAAAGAGAAAAAAATACTCTTTCCAATAAGATAATAAAAAATATATGGTTCCATTTAAAAAATACATATTTTGTCCCAAATTTTGAGAACCGCTGACAATTTTTATTTTGTCTACATGACCAATTTTCTAATAGAAAATGTCACAATTTTGCTCATTTAACCAACCCCGTACCTCTTCAAATAGAAAAGTTACCAATAGTGAGCAAGCTTATTGAGACACCTGTATAGCAATATTTTGGTAATCTACTACATAATTTTAAGATTTTTTCTTGTTTATTGACATGATTTCAAATCTAATTTTGTGTATAATTTACAAAACTTTAGTTAGTGTTTCTGAATATCCACGCGGGTACGTTCAAATTGTTTCGCAGGTCATTCTCTGGCCCGTGGGTCATAGGTTAGCCATCGCTGTTCTAACTTGTCTATCGGTAAATAGTCGTCTATCCAATATTTTGATCCCCAAAATTGTTTCACATTTTGGCTATCTATCCAACTAATCTATAGATTTATTTACGTATTTCAAGTTGGTATAAAATCTTTCAAAACTTTGAACATAGTATTATAGGCCATCCAGCGAATCAAGCGGTTTACGTCATAAATACAATATCACTAGAAACAATGACGTCATATGTTAAAAAGTTTACATGAGAATGTAAAACGGATTAAAATCTGTGGGTTACCTTCATAAACCCAAATTTTTCTTAAAAACACGTCTGGTATACTATTTTTCAAATCCAATTTTATTTAAAATATTCTGAACGATACTGTTTACGCCGTTATAAATACTTCATTCTTGTAGTATATGCAACAAACTATCTAGTATTATGTGAGATCCTTAAAAAAATACAGAAAACTGCATACCATACAATTTCTCACTGTTTCTATACATTGCGTATAGCGTTTGCCACACGCTGTACATATAGATTTAATTTTCAAATTACTACTAACAAATAGAACCAAATATTACCTCAATATTAGATTTCAGTGAAAGTAAAAACCCACCAAACTATTTTTCATTTTCAAAATAAGTCAATAAATTAACTACAAGCTTTTGAATTTGACATGACAGAGCATTTGACATTTTGACAATGAACAACGAAACCAAAAACAAAATGAAATCACAATATACGTTGAAAAGTATAATATAGACATATAATATTTAGTAATATACATGTTCAGAATTACCAATATTAAAAAAAATTTAATCAAACGTCATTTTGCAAAAATTTACAAAATTTTACTTAATAATAATATATCCAAATATAATTATTTCTATTAAAGGTGTCAAATACATGATAATAATAAAAAAACCAATAAAATACCGTTAATAAAATATATTTAAAAAAATAAAGAAAATTTCAAAAATCCCTAAACGATGACGTAAACCGCTTGATTCGCTGGATGGCCTATATGTATTTATTTAGTACTGTAACAACTAGATTAGACTTTATTTCGTAATAAAATTTGAAGCGTAACATTTTTTCTCAAAACTTCTGTCGCATGGATACGTTAGTTTAATCAATTTACATTATTTTTCATTGTGTATTTCTAGACAGGCTTGCCAGGTCTTCCCGGTCGTGCAGGCGCTAGAGGTGGCCGAGGCCCTCAAGGTCTTTCCGGCGTTCCAGCCCCTCCGCCTCCTCCGCCCCCCTCTCGTGGCTTTTTCTTCACTCGACATTCCCAACACACCATCATTCCTCACTGTCCACGCGGCACTGTCAAAATGTGGGACGGATTCTCTCTCCTGCACATCATGGGCAACGCAAAGGCCCACGGTCAGGATCTTGGACAACCTGGATCGTGCCTCAGGAAGTTTAGCGTCATGCCCTACATGTTCTGCAACTTGAACAATGTTTGTGATTACGCACAAAGAAATGATTATAGTTATTGGTTGTCGACGACGGAACCCATGCCAATGGCAATGACCCCCATACCAGCAAGAGATGTCGGGAATTATATTTCTAGGTGTATAGTTTGTGAAGCGCCCACGAGGGCTATAGCGCTGCATAGTCAGAGTATGGATATACCTAGGTGTCCAGGTGGATGGGAAGAGCTCTGGACTGGATACAGTTTTGTCATGGTAAGGAAAAATTCCATCACTTACTCTTTCTATTGACTAATTTCGGTCAATTTATTTACGATACTTTTAATAACAGGAAATAGGGTAATTTAATTTTTATTGATTTTTCGAGGACATTTGATTTGGTTTCTCATGTATTACTGTTAGAAAAATTAAAAGCTTTTGGTTTTTTTTTTAATAAATTGTGCCCTTTACTGATATTAAGTTTGGAGTGCAAAATATTGAATGCAATAGATTTATACCTGGGAACTTCAGGTAATCCTCAAGGCTCAGTTCTGGGCTCTTTACTGTTTTTATAGTTTATTAGTAATGAGACATAGTAAACTGCTTTCTCAATTTCACATTTTCTGATTTATTTTTTTTTTCTTGAAAAAATTGGTCAAATTAAACATGTACGTGTATGTTTTACATCTTACAAGTCCATCAGATATATGATTTTTTAAAAGTTGCTTTTAATTTCAAATATTTCAACGGCTGACGACACAGTTTCACGGATACGACAGTCGAGCTCTACCATTTAATTTGGAACTAGTGGAACTATGATTATTTGGTTTGGTATTTATTTAAATAAATAATTTATTTACATATCTTATAGATACTGCACTAGTACTTTTAAAGAAATAGAAAGTAATAATAATCTTCTCTCTTGTATATTTTGCTGTCAGCTGTCACACTTTTAGGTTAGATTACTGTTTCATGTTGAGAAGCGTGTGTGTGTGAGAGAGAATTGTCTTTGTGTGAGTATGAATTTGTGTCGTAACAAATTTAGTCCGTATTTAAAAGCGCGAAAGTTTATTAGCAAATTTATGAATGAAAAGTCGCATATTTCAAATTATTTTATATTATTGTATTTATTAAATGAGATGGATTTCATGATTTTATAAAAAAAATCGACAATTTTTTTTTTAATGACCCCCATTATTGTTTTTTATTCAATTTTGACGTTTTAAACTGTCATTATTAACTCCATAGCAACAATTATAAGTAACACTTTTTTCACAAGTGAATTAAAAATTTTTAAATAACTCTCACATTTTTTTAATTCACCCTGCAACAAATAATGCATTTAAAATAACATCAGACACGAAATTAACACTTACCATAGTATTTATCAGACATTATCAGCCATTTTCATTATTTTTCACGGCACAAATGACAGACAAAAAATCTTTTTAAATAGATGATTTGACATCTATCATCGACAATTGTCATGTACAGCCTACTAACTGATTAGTTTTTTTTTTGTCAAAATTAAATATTATAATGGTTTTTAGTACTATTTCGTCAAAATTGAATAAAATATTGTACAAACCACGTGAGCTAAGAATGTTTATTCACTCGAAGAAATTAACTCACTCGCTAAACTTTCTTCTCATGAATAAACATTACCTTAGCTCACTTGGTGTGTAAATATCTATTATCTATCATATTAATTTATAAATACATTAAACTTTTATATCTTAATATGTTAGCATATGACATTCATAACTACACGGCTTCGAATACCATATTCAAAATTTAACTATCTTAGATAAGACAGCGAAAATATACATAAATTAATGAGAACCAGTAAAAAAAATGTTTAATTATTAATTAATTTGCAAACTACAAGCGATTGAAGTCGATTTAATAATTAGTATGACGTATCATGTCCTAAGTAATTTTATTAGACTGTGAAACAATGAACAAACACTAGCGCCATCCGCCGCTATAGTTTCAGTGCCCTCTATATACAAAATGGACCGGCGACTCCTATCTCTTTACAACGGCGAGAGCTGTATCCACTCAACTGTCATGGTGGGGTGGCTATCTCTTTCTAACAGTGAGAAGTACGCATGCGTCAGCTAGTACCAGTTAGAGAGAGATAGACACCCCACCAGTCAGGCGGGTGGTATTCTCGGTGGATACACGCAAATTATTCAAGCCGCCTGTCCATTTTGTATATAGAGGTCACTGTATAGTTTATGTCAAAAAATTGTCAAACAATGGTTCTTACTTTTTCATTATTCTATAATTTCTTACTAAATTCATATCTCGCTTATTATGCAATTTTTTTAAGTCGCATTTGCACTTGTCGTTTGTTCATCCTGTTCTTTCAGAAAAAAAATGTATAGAACCTCATTGTCAGGCCTATTCTGTAACTCCGTGATTATTTTTTAACAACTCGTTAAACATTTTAACCAATGAAGTAGGTTGAACAAAAAAACTGTATTTTTAGATATCAAATCAATATCTACTCTATAAAATTTTTAACCAGTTGTTCAAAATTAACCACTGAGTTCCAGAATAGGCCCGTTTATGAGGTAAGATTTTAGCTCCGCCTATTCTGTTAAATTCAGATTCAAATTTATTGAATATACCCAATTCTTCTTTTCACGTTGTTTTCTTTATTTTCAAAACAAAGCAATCGCAAGAACGGTTTCTATAAAATCTATGTTGGTTCTAATATATTTTTGCGATTAAAAAATTGCAAGTGTACCTCTCACATAATTATCTAAGCGACAGGAAAATCGCATGTGCGCGTCTAGCCTAATGATGATTTCTCTATCTTTATCTCTTTCTAGCACACTGATGCCGGCGCAGAAGGAAGCGGTCAAGCGCTAGTATCCCCAGGCTCCTGCTTAGAAGAATTCCGCCCGAAACCCTTCATCGAATGCCACGGTTCTGGTCGTTGCAACTATTTCACCACTGCCTACAGCTATTGGTTGGCGACCATCCAGGATTCAGACATGTTCCGTAAACCGCGACAGCAAACGCTCAAAGCTGACCTCACCACTAGGGTCAGTAGATGTTCAGTTTGTCTCCGAACAAGAGGCACTGCACAGGGAAGACCGCGAACACCGGCGTGGGTCCCTCCCGTAGAAATAGACGAACCAAGGTAGGAGACGAATTTATTAAAATAATAATAATAATTACCCTTTGAGTTACTTTGGGTCACATATTTCGAGGTTCAAGTTTGAACGCAAATGTCTTGGGATCTACAAGAGAATAATTTACAGTTTAAAAATTTAACGTAACGTTTCGCTCTAATTTGGAACATTTTCAAGGACCATATATTAAAATTTTCAAAATACAAATTATTAAAATATTTTTCAGAACTCATATTAATAATTGGAATAATACTACCTTTTTTACCTCCCGCTACCCTTGGTAAGGGAGGTATAGGGATCGTGTTAAAAATCACATATCGAGATTTTAGTAAATGACTAGTGGTGGGATCCGGATCCGGATAGTTTTTGTTTCGGATCCAAAAATATCCGGATATCCGGATAATTGAATGTTGAACTATCCTGATCTCGGATCCAAATCTCAGTATCGGATTTTGGATCCGTATCTGAGTATTGGATTTTGGATCCGAATCTGAGTATCGGATTTTGGATCCGAATCTGAGTATTGGATTTTGGATCCGGATTCGAATATGAGTATGAGTATCGGATTTTAGACATGGAAAAACAATCCCTTTTATGTGAAACACGTGCACGATATAAATAAATAGGTATTTCGACACTTGCAATGAACCTGTAACCATTATTTCTCAAATTTAATTTTAATCTCGTTTTCTTTGAAGTATTTGTTGTAATGAATGTTAAAATTTTAGAACTACAGAATTCAATATTCTAAGAAATATCCTTCTCGTATTTGCACCAGCAACCTGTCTATTTTAGAGGAGTATTGTAAAATTTATTGCTGTTTACAGACCGTTGTAAAGATAAACAGACCCACTGTAACGGTTTGAATTTGAACTCACTTCCAGATGTTTGCCTTTACATTCAAAATGATGAATCGGATCCAGAATTAAAATTCGGATCCGGATCCGTAAACAACACATAGAATCCGGACCCAAATCAGGATCCGAATCCAAATCCGAGTTAAATTTACGGATATCCGCTTCAATATCCGAACATCGGATATCTGAGGAACCGGATATTTTGAAATCCGGGACCTCGGATCCATGTTTTGTCGGATCCTCACAGCACTATAAATGACCACGTTTTAAGGTCCCTAGAATCCAATTTTAACATTTTCATGATGATGTCTGTATGTGTATGTGTGTGTGTGTGTGTGTGTGTATGTATGTATGTGTGAATGTGTAGGGATTTTGTCTTCGCTCTAACTCAAATACTATCATTCAGAAAATTTTGAAACCTTTTATTTATACCCTATTCTAATATGAAAAGAAGCCATTAGATTTTGGTGTAAATCGGATAACCGGAAATGGCACTTTACCTGAAGCTCATAATGGTTTTTCTTCAAAAAAATACCATTAAATGCCATTTTTTCGCATTTTGTCGTTATGAAAATTAAAGATTATTGAATTTTCTATAGGAATACATTAATACTTTTTCTATATATTTTACAGATAAATTTAAAAATATTTTTTTTTTACAAGTCCCGGAGCCTAAAAAAAACACAATTCCTTTGTTACACAGTTCATATTTCAAATTAATGTAACTGACAGTAAATGTCACTGTCAAAAAACTTATCACTTCAAATTAGTAATAGTGACATTTCAGTTCTGTATTTATTCATTTATTTATTTATTTATTATTAAAACCCAACGTTTCAAAATACAATTAATATAATAAAATTGGACTCAATAGATCTTAAAACGTGATGGTTATTTTCCAAAAATCCCTATACCTCTTTTACTTTCGGTAGATGAGGTAAAAATTTATTCTATATAAAAAAAAAAACATAACATAATCTTCTTTTTAGGCCCTCTCTCCCTGAAGCAGGCGCCATCTACCGAGGCGGTGGCCAAAGGGCGTCAGGGGGGCGAACGAACGCCGGAGAATACAACCCCTATCTTAGACATTATGATAATCAACAACAACGACGTCGACAGAGATACAGACAGCGTCAACGACAACAGCAACAGAACGATATCCAACATGGACAATAGATTAACGATGTCCAACGATAGATATTTGGACAGTGGCGATTAGGATGGTAACCTTATACCAGATAGAGTCATAAAGTCGCTGATGGGGTAGTTCCTCACGGTAGGAATAAGAGGAGTTTTGTTCTCAGTAAGAAAGGAAGGTAGATAAAAAGAATTAATAATAAAATTTTAAAGAAAAAGAAATGAAGAATTAATAAAAAAAAATATGTTTAGTGTTCAGAGATTTATTTTGTGTCATGACATCCAAAATTAATAAGTTTGAAAGAAAAATTTGTCAACCAATTTTTTCTTATTCTGAATGACATTATATACGTATTTCTTGCAAACTATAGTACTTTATGAGAATTGAGAAATAATTTAATATTATATTAACGTTAAAGTCATTTTACATCACTCGGTTAATGTGAGTTCGGATGAAAGAAAAAACTTTTGTGTATTCTTTGGTACTGTAAAATTGAATCGATCATTTTAAAAAAAGTCAGCTATATAGAGCTTTTTAATTTCAGAAAAACTGACTTCAATTTCAGAAAAAAATTAAATACAATTTCAGAAAAAGTGAATTCAATTTCGGAAAAAGTAAATTCAAATTCAAAAAAAGTTAATTCAATTACAGAAAAGGTAAGATGATAAATTGATATTATTTTTTTGAAAATGAATGTACTTTTTCTGATATTGAAGTTATTTCTTCTGATATTGAATTTACTTTTTCGGCAGTTGAAAAGGTATAGTTTTTTTTTACTGGACATGCAAAAAACATAATTTTCATGTTTTTTATCAATCGAAAAGAGTTAAAATTCAATAGAAATAAATTTTTAAAAAAAGTTTATCAATATACAGGCTGTATATAATAAAGTTAAATGATGATCTATTAAAAATTGAACTCTTAGTTTTCAAAGATCAAGTCCATTTTTATGTAAAAAATGTATTTTTTTATAAAAAAAATGTAAAATATTTTGAAAATAGGTACATTGCAAAGAAAATATAACTGACGATGAACAAAAATTATAGCTTTAGAAAAAATATTTCCTTGTCTTTGATTTTATTGATGGTTTTAAGAATTATCCTATAATAGATACTCTTGTTTGTTGTTACGTGACCTTGTATGCATGAAGTTTATTATATTTTCATAAGGAATAGACAGGCGAACACTCAAATAATGCGAAACCAGTAAAATGTGCAAAATTGGAAGATTACCCGTTTTTGAAATGATTGATTTAAGTACAGAATTTTTGTCCAATTTTCAGGTTGATTAAAAAATGAATTCATACATTAACCTTTGAACCCATTGACCCGTATTATGAGCGCACTTTTATTATAAAAGCGCTTTTATGGAGCACACTACTCATAATATAATGTACAAGCGCGTTCCATAAAAGCGATTTTATTATAAAAGTGCGCTTATAATACAACCTATGTTTTTAGTACGCTTGGTACAGAAATACGTATTATATTCTCTTCTTTTGCTATCAACATTTCTAGGATAAAGTCCTTAACTCAATTAAATTCTTATCGTCAGCGACTGATCAAATTTTAATTTCTTGTAAAATATTAGGTTTCATATTTTAAGATTAATAATACTGTGTTCGTTAAAGAAACTTATAACAACGTTTAATATATTTTATTAAGAAAAATGTGCCTAGTTGTATATTTTAATTAGATATGTAGTTCAAATGTTTGACTAAATGAAATCATTGTAACATAGTCCTATTCGTTTAGTCAAACATTTCTTGTATGTAATATAACATTTCTGATAAAATGGTGCTACTATTAGTAATGTGTTCATAATGGACAAGCTTTAATAATAATTTTTAATTTTGTATGTCTATATTTGAAGAATTTAATGCCATTTATTCACTGCCATGTAATATGAATCTTGTTCATAGATATTTTTATAATTGTTTCGAATGATTGCATTATGATGTATGTATAAATAAAATTGAAATATTTTTACTCATAAGTTTAATATTAATAAAATCTACAAATCATTTCCTGGCGACGTTTATTTATCATGTTTTCCTCATGATTTGAAACTTACTATATCTCCTAATTAAAAATATAACTAAACTAAATGTGAAAAACAAAATACACAGAGTGATATACAGATTCTTCTTTGATTTTAATGATATATTCTTATTTCTTTCAAGAATTTCCCATACTAGCTCAATCAGATTTAAGTCCGGTGACTTTGGGGGATGATTAAGCTAATTTTTGATATTATACAATAGCAATTCTTTTACAAGACCCGGATTACGGCTCTTTAGCTCTTCAATTAACCGAAATAAAGTGTTAACTCTGAAATATTTTAAGGGCTCGTATCTCAGAAACGGCTGTTTTTTTCAGCGATTTCCTTGAAATTTCGCGTTCTCTTAAGATGCTGTGAAAAACAGGGGTTGTAGATTAACATATTTGAGTCTGAAGGGCCTAAGGTCAAGGGTTTAAAGATCGCCTAATTGAAATTTGACAGCTTTGTTCTTCAAAAATTTGAAACATTTTTCACTTTTTAATGACATATATCTTTATCGTTTACGTGTAAATGAAAATACGTACTGTAGTACTTTATTAATTTCCTATTTATATTTATAATTTTTATGAAACATTAACAGCACAGTTGCAAATACTTATCTTTTAGCTGAAATTAAAATAATATAATGTTCGCAGTGTCTAAAAAAACACCCAAAATTATTATTTTAAAAAAATCCCAGAGCCGGTATTTATTATCCTTTTGCAACCAAATTTTGAGTGTATACTCTCTTCGACCACTGCTTTCCAAAAATCACAGTCTCAACTACGCGCCTTTACCTTGTTTTGGGTATGGAAAATAGAAAAAAAATCATAATTTCTGTGTTTATAAATATTAAGGTTTGAAATTTGCTATGTGTTTTTATCTCAACCAGTAAATTTCAAAAATAAAGGTTTGATGTTCGCACCTGAACCCATTTCTGAGTGTAATTATTTTACCCAAAAATGGGCAGATATAAAAATTTGCCATATTAATTTTTGAAAAGTACTGGTTGGGTTGTGTAACTACTCAAAATTTGGTTGTAAAAGCTGTCTCTATACAGGCACTATGATTTTTTTACCTCTCGCTAAGAGAGGTATTGGATTCATGCTAAAATTCGCATATCCAGATTTTATTGAATAAGCACGATTTAAGGTCCCTACAATCCGATTATAACATTTTTAAAATGATGTCTGTGTGTGTGTGTGGATGTGTGTATGTGTGTGTGTATGTATGTATGTATGTCTGGATGTTGTAGTCACGATTCCTCAAAAACTATAAGACTTAAAAAATATTTAACTGCAGTTTCCTCAATCTGACATTCCTGGGAAGAGCTGAAAAGGTTTTGGTAACAATTGAACAACCGGAAGTAGTAGTTTCTTAGAAAAAATCTTCTAAATATACATTTTTGGGAGTTTTTTTTATTAAGTATTGAAGAACATAAAATTCTCTATCTAATACACTTAAAAATTTTATTATATCTTGTATAGATTTAGAGATAAAGACTCTATAATTTATAGAGTAACCTAATCGCAGAGGCCAAGGCACTAAGGAAACCAGTTGACAAATTCCAATGTTTATAACATGACACATGTCATTGTCAAATATCAACAGTTTTACTGACATTCTGATAGCTTTTTCTGGGAAGTATATTTAACTTTTCTTATTGTTTTATTAATTAAATATTTGAAATTATAGGTAAAATTGTGGTAAAATGCATAAATCCATCAGAAATACCGCCAATCTGGTTAATAAATTGGAACAATCTATGACATTTAGAAACTTCCTCATACAATGAAAAATAGATATAATTAGAATTATATGTGCAGAAGACATGTTAAATATAATAAAAAACAATATTTGGGTAATGTTCTGTTAGATTTTGTTATAAAACGACGGTTCGAAAGCGAAGTGCAATACAATACTTATATAGCCTAATATGGAAATGGCACGTTTTAAGTTTAATGGCGATATCTGCGAAATGGGTAATATGCCGTGATGATATATTTATTTTTATTTATTTATGGAAATGGCGAGAGGTCTTGTGCTGGCCACAACAGATTTTTATTTTTACATTAGTATATTGACAGATGCTGCACTCTTGTGGTCATATTCGAAACTATATACTTGAAACTCAAGTTTTTACACAGACCTAGTGAATTTTTGAAATTAGTAACATTAGCAAGCTAGTAAATATGGAAAATGATATTATTTTTTTATACTACCGTTTTATAACAACTACTTTTTGATTGTCATTTAGCAATGAATAGATGAACTTGATGTTCGCCTACTTTTTCATTTTGAAAAATTCAAAATGTTGGTACATTTCGAAATGAGTGTTTTAGGCACTTGTCAGGTTGTATGACTAGCTTACGCTCGTGCGTACAAATTTCACATCGCGTGCCTAAAGCATTATCATTTCGCAACTTATTACATAAATAGCTATTGTTCGTACGTTTGAATACATATTGAATAACTATTAAATGTTTAATTTTACCCATCTTAATAACATTTGGATGTAGCAACTGTCTCCTGCCTGAAAACCTGAAAGTACGAACATTTAAATAAAAAATTGAATAAGTGAAAGTACCTTATTTTTTATTTTGCTTAAATAAGTATATTATTATATATAGAAAATACAGAATATATTTACATCAAAATGCATATTATTTATTATTATTATTATTATTATTATTATTAATAATAATAATATATGAATAGTAACATTTAATTGATATAGTATTATTAAATAATAAGGGGAAAGGGAAAAATATCGAAACTTTTTGGAAATTACGTGGACGCATAAAGATGTTCTTTTTTCGAATAATGTTCGGAATTAGTCTTCGAATGTACCTGCACATAAAAACAAATATTTTAAATTTATTCTAATGCAAATCATATTAATTTGATTTGATTAAAATTATTAAATAACGATTAATAGGGACAAACATTAATAAGTTAAGAAATATTAACCAAATATGACTAAAACTATTAAAATTATTTTGAAAGTATCATTTTTGTATTCTAAAGTTACCCAGGAAAAAAGTGTTTTCCACGAAATAATATCAATAACAATAGATGCAATATCTTTTTTATTAATATTTATATCCATTTTGTACAAAAATAAACACAAAAATTTTGAGGTCCGGAGTTCTGGAATAATTAGCTAGAATATTTTACATTACTATTTAAAATTGGTTCCATCTTTGGTATTACATTTCAACCACGTCTGGAATTTTAAACTTGTACGATTTTTAAAACCACGAAACAAAACTTTAAGTTTTGGTCATAGAATATTTTCATTTAAATACTTTATATATTTTTTGAGGCTAAAATAAATCCTTTTTAATTTAAATACACGAACAATATAAAGTTCTTTATTTTAGAAAATAAGATCGAAGCTGCTGCTGGTTTGTTGACAGCTGCTGCCGTCATTTATCTGCGATAGAAATCGGAACTAAATGCACATAGAGCGGGATTTTGATAATCATAATTATTTGATTTACAATGGTTAATAAGAAATACGTTGCAAAAATAGAATTCAATTACTTTTATTCATTTTTGGGGTGGTGCTCTCTCCACGACAGCTTTTTGAGAACTCGTGAGGTGATGTTTGTCAATCGTCATAATAATAATAATTACTTTCCGTTACTTTTAGATAAGGAAGAGGTATTGTCTTTGGTCAAAAAATTTGGTGGCGAGTTTTTAATGAATAAGCACGTTTTAAGGTCCCTAAAATACGAATTTACTAGTTTTACGAGAATGTCTGTATTTGTGTGTGTGTGTGACAAAAATTTCTCCGACGATAACTCTAATACTACAATTCTAAAAATTATAATTCTTTCGTATTCTTCTTCTTTATATCCATATGAAGAGCTGATTAGATATTTCGGTATGGAATTTGTAGAAAACAGTATAACTGTATATGTTCGTGTTACAGTTTTATTGTATATATAGAAGCTTCCAAAGAAACTTTTGGTATGGGATTGGTATAGAATACATTGAATTGACAGAAGGTAATGTGCTGGCCACATCAAATTGTTATTTATAAATTTGAGAGAATGTTACTTTAAAATTAATACTTATTACTTTTTTGTTAATATGGATTAAAGAAGAGATAAATCATTTTAAAATTTGAATTCAAATATTTTCGTAGCTCATCATATTCAATATGAAGAAGAAATATGTGTTTACAATAGTATCGTATCGTATTATATTTCAGTTAGTCATAAGACAAATTATACAAGTCTTACAGTATTCGCACTAAACGAATATAAGTACCTTATTTGGCGATTCTTCTTCAAACTGACATAAAGTCTTTCTCTTTTAATTCCGTTGAATTCATCTTTCTGCTAAAGCGGAGACTTCAATATTCCAAAAATATATCATATTTAAATTACTGAAGATTGTTTACGTGAGAAGCAATAGTCCTGTGTCTTGTTTTCCCTAAAAGCAGAAAGGAGGCATTGTTCATCGTAACATTCATTTTCACGGAGAAAGAATTTGAAGTGCTGAAAATGAAGAATATAAAACTGAAAATAAAGATGAGGAAAACTGAGGCCCGCTTCATATTCTTGTATTTTCTGGTAGTGGCACTTATACTCAGCGGATTGTATGACTACGTACATAAAAAATATATGAAGAAGTAAACATTCATCATATTCATGTATGTAAGTATGTCAATAAATTACAAATAAATATCCCCCAAAAATTTATTACAAATTTGCTAAATCATTTTTAAAGTTTTATTTTCGTTAAACTCTGCATATTATATACCGGGTAGAACGGCATACCCGTGTACATAAACGTCCGTATTCCTGCTCGTCCTTTATATGTAGGGTAAGTCCTAGAGAGATGTCACATCTTTTTTAAAAGTCTAATAACTCTTTTTTTACTGTTATTTATCACAGTAAAAAATTATTGCAATATTATGTAAATGCAGTGGTGTTGTTGGCTATGGTAAACTACTTAGTTTTAAAAAGCCATAACAAAAGTGAAAAAATATACAAATTTGCAAAATGCCATCTATCTCGATTATGCACTGATATAAACATAATTTTGAACAGAGAATAACTTTATTTTGTAGTATTAATGTTAGAAAAACACAAATAAAAATAATATTTACTAATTATATTTGAAAACTTAAAATAATTAATTATCCTTTCAATAAAAATAAATTATTTTATAAAAAATGAAGAAAAAACAACAAATACAAAAAATACTAATTTTTCTTCTAAAACAATGATAAAGTCTGCGGATAAAGTACTTAAAACAAAACTGTATTGTTTGTACTGAAAAATTTCTTGTCCGTGTCATCTCTCCCGTTTTTGTGAGAGATGACACGCTTTCAAATTTCGCAACGATACAAGCAAAGTGCAAAAACAGCTGATAATCCACCAATGAATTCATATAACAAAATAAGAATCTTGTTATAAAAACTTGGTAAACCTAAGTTACAACCAAAGATATGACAAACCCAAAAACCTTCGCACCATTCGCAATTACGATAACTTCCCTACAAGAAACTTTAGGTGCGTTCGGTAAATCATACGGAGTTGGAGTATTTACGGAGCGGTGTTGGAGTGGAGTGGGAGTAGAGCTGGAGTTGGAGTAGATCGAGGGAATAAGGTACACTCACTCCTTTATTTGTGATTAACCGAACGAGTGGACTTAAAATTTTGGTGCACGAATATAATAACCTCCTTTTTTGACAATCTGATATATTGCACTGCTAAAAAAAAATAAATAATGAACCATACAGAAGTTATTCAGTTCGGTATTATTCTTTAATGATTCTGAAGAAAGTATATATTAGAAATGGTACAGAATTCTTACCGTTCCGACATACTGTGCCTTGTTATATTACAAAACAATATTATAAATATAAATAATTGTGTATAATAAAATATTTCAACATAAAAATACAAAATGATCTGACAGATGTCAAATAAAACAAAAAAAAACTCTATGTATGCTTGCATATCGAGCATGGACTTATGGAGTTAACACTTTTCACTCCACTTGACTCCATTCTGCATTTGCCGAACGGTCCATTTTAAGACGCTTCTCACTCCATGAAATTACCGAACGGTGCTAGGAGTGTACAGAGAGAAAAGAGTGAACAGAACTCATTTGCCGAACGCACCTTTTATCGACAAAATTTCAAAAGTACTGTCAACCTTAGTAACATCTTACAATTATTTTTAGGAAATCTAATTCTGTGTCATCTCTTCCGGAATTACTCTAAATAAATGGTAAATCGAAATGTAAATTTATTTTATATCAGATGCAACTAATAAGTTCGCTTTAAATTAGTTTTAACAACAAAATTAAATATTTTTAAATTAGATATTTAAAAATCAGATGGGCCGTAATAGAAATTAAAAATTCAAATTTGCGAGAATGTATGTCAATTTATTAATTCAAGTTAATAGGATCATAGAAATCATCAATTGTACCTTCTTTGCATTTCCACACGAAATATAAATCAAAAACGGTACTTAAATACATATTGTTGAACTTAATGCTATGGATGGAAATTTTGGAATTTATGGTTGACTAATTTTATTGTACTATCTTCATCTTGAGTCATATTTTTGTTTAAAATATTTCGTTTGGTTTATAGTTACCAACAAAACAAGTGATAACAATTTTCACACATGATTTGATGTTAATACGAGTAGCAAGACAAATAGTCACTTTATATTTTTATTGTTATCGTGCTATTATATAATAAAGTTTTCTAAATTTCAGGGTTATGTTCCATGATAATATCACAAAATCAACAACAACTGTAGATTAGAACTAGACTAAACAAACTTATTGAAGAATATTTTTTCGGAATCAAATACCAAAATATATATCAAGAACAGAGGTATTTATTCAAATCGAAAACTACAAAAATTCCTTTAAAAATATATAGTCCAATATCTGTAGCTTAATGCAAGAACAATCATTGCAACAAATTATGTGATTTAAAATGTCTGCCGCATTAAATCCTTTCAAAATTTTATTGGCATATTATTGACTATTAGTGTATTTTTTTTGTTCTATGGCAAAACAATGCTTTTTATTGGATACCAACTCCTATAGTTTCCTTTACAAAATTTGGTTGTTATAGCGATTATTTTAGCCGATTACAGTCAATCTCATTTTGTTTAAAAATAACATTGGGCTGCTGTTGGATAAAGCTAGAAGTGTTTGTTATTATTATATGTCTTTAAAAATGTCTAAGTGGTTAATGCATCCATCTAAGGTACGAAACAGGGAAAATTTTTTTCACTACTAGCCTATAAACATATTATATTGACTCATTATTTTTCCGATAAATTGTTTTTCTATAACTATACTCACCAAGTAAATATGGACAGATGCTTATTTTTTCCTTCTCACCCTGGCCTGCGAGGTGACCGCTTCTTCATAACTTAGCAATTTAAACATGACCAACGGAATTGGCAACAGTGTAGAAATCTCTAGTCCATATTTATTTGATGGCAAGTATAGTAATCTATTATGAACCAGGTTTATTAATATTAACCTCCTTTTTACTCCTATATTTTTTTAAAATAAATACATAATTATAAATAAAGGAAATCTTTTTCAATGAAATGCTGAAGCAAGCTAAAGGTAGTAAAATTCATAATACTTATTGTTAACATTAAAAACATTTTTAAAATATAAAAATATTAAATTTTGCTTGCATATTTAACAGTGGGCCCATACATATTAATAGTTATTTATGCAACAAAAGTAAAAAGTATAGTTTTAAATCACGAATAGGAAAGTTTGACCGAACGAGCCATAGGCGACTCCATCAAATCCTATGAGTGACATAAGACACTTTTTATTCGAGTTGCATACAATTTTTTTACGCCTGCAATAAAAATGTGAAAAAAATGCTATAACATTTCATTATTTCACTCGTTTGCGTTAAAAAAGTGCATTTTTTACACTTTTGCTTTATTGTGTTAAAAAAAAACATGCTTTATAAACACATTTTAAGGAAAAAATGAGCTTTTTTAACAGACGTGAAAAAATAGTTATTTATGCAACAAGTATAAAGAGTATAGGATTTGACGAACTTTCCTGTTCGTGAAATAAGACACTTTTTACTCGACTTGCATACAAACTTTTTTTAAGTCTGCAATAAAAGTGTGAAAAAAGTGCCGTAACGTTTCATTATTGCACTCCGTTAAAAAACGCAATTTTTCACACTTTTATTGTGTTAAAAAAAGACTTACTTTATAAATCCATTTTAACGAAAAAAGCGTACATTTTTAATTTTAATAGACGTAAAAAAAGTCATTTTCAGTTTCATATTATTGTATTTTATTTTGATTTAATAAACAATTTTACTACGTCATCTTGCGTAAAACGAAAATGATATTATGATGGGGTAAATTTTATAAAAAAAAATATTATAATTGTGTGCTAGTAGTGAAAAAAATAATACATACAACATGGTTATGAAGACGAGTATTATTGTTGTCGCGAATGTTATCTCTCGGTTTCGTCAATATTATAATCTTTTCGCTTTGGCATTAATGATAGATATACTCTTCATAACCTTGATCTACAATATTTTATTTTTATTTAAAAAAGATTTCTTATATTTTGTATTTGATTAATATCTGAATGTATGTTTATGTTCTTATGTTAATTTTTCTTTTAATTAAATGAAAACAATACAAAGTAGATTAATCTAAAAACATATTCGTTGTTTTTAATGACCTTCATTTTCTTATGTAACCTCCAAATGAGATATATCTTTATTTTAAGTATATTATTAAAGTAATTAATTGTTATTACATCTTATTATTATTTGTAATAATTGTTGAAAACTTAAAAAAACACACACATGTAATTAATTTCAGCAATGAACAATTAGGCAATAAATATATTTATCCACTTGAAGATGAAATATTTAAATAATTACCTTATCCTGAAAAAACTCGTGTTTTTGATTGTAAATAATTGCTTATTAATTTTACTTGGAAATTATCATAGTTGTACGATACCGCAAGCTTACTTCATAATGGCATCATCATATTTTCTCTTTTCTTGTAATAATTACCGTTTGTTAAAATTAAACGTCTAATTTTAGAATCCCGTTCGGAATAAATTTTATACTTGTAATTGTTCTTACGGTATGTGTGATGTAAATGATGTTTTTGTCATTAAAATAATACTTCCCTGACTACATATAAACATATGACTCACATGAAGATGTTATTTATTGCCATAAATATTCACGTGTAATTATTGCAAATTTTGCACGTGTAATCAACATGAATTTTATAGATAATACATGTTTACTAATATGTAATTTAAAAATATATAACGGTCTTGTTTTGTATATGGAAACTGTAAATTTATAACAATGAGTCGGTTTCTCATTTTTAAAAAATCTGTTGTGGCCAGCACAAGACCTTCCGTCAATTCCATGTATTTTGTACAAATCCCATACCAAAAGGTCCTTGGAACAGATTCTATATACTATCATGTAAAATCGAACACGAACACTTACTATTTTTTTACAAATTCCATACCAAAAGTTCATTTGAAAAGGTTCTATAAATCCAATAAAATTATAACATAAACTACACTAAGTAATGTCCTTCCATCTTCTCTTTGGCCTTTTTCTGCGTGTCACTTGCGAGCAACACTATGACATACCAATTTTAGATCCTATACTTTTTTCCATATTTGGTTTTGCACTTGCAACTGACATCTGTCAATTAAATTTTTTTGAATAATTATGTCAGCTGTTTCCATGATAAATAACAAAGCTGACTAATTTTTCAAAATTAATTTCTTTGTAATGCTTTAACTCTACATCTATTGAATATGAAGGAAAATGAATAATCAAACCATATAGAGAAGAGTATTTTCTTTAATAAATATAATAAGAAAATGTCAAAAAATAATATTTAACTGCATTTTTTTAAGAAAAACTGTTAAAAACTTCAAATAAGGGTACTTCCGGTTGACCAATTATAACCAAAATCTAATCAGCTCTTTATATGGTTGTAAAGAAGAGGAATATGAAAGAATCATAATTTTTAGAATTGTAGTTTTGGAGTTATCGTCGGAGAAAAATTTGTCACACACACACACACGGACACACAGACACACACACAGACACACACACGGACACACATACACACATACAGACATCATCTTAAAAATAGTACATTCGTATTGTAGGGACCCTAAAACGTGCTTATACATTAAAAACTCACCACCGAATTTTTTGACCAAAAACAATACCTTCCTTTTGACGGAAGGTAAAAATTATTATAGTAATAAAAAATAATAATTTATTATTTTCGTAAATAATTAAATAAAAAGATTGGCGCTAGTAATAGTCATGAAAAACAACCCCCTACTCCTGTGACGTCGGAGTACATACATCACGTTATTTGTAGCCAATAGGAAAACACTTTGTTATTTATATAAATAAAAGTAAAGTGTTTGTCACGTGTTAAACTGTAAGTATTCTGACGTCACATTCTGTTTCAGATCACGTGACTTTTTCAAAATATTACACAAATTTCAATATTTATTAATTTAAATATATATAGGCCATCCAGCGAATCAAGCGGTTTACGTCATCGTTTAGGGATTTTTGAAATTTTCTTTATTTTTTAAAATATATTTTATTAACGCTATTTTATTGGTTTTTTTTATTATTATTATGTATTTGACACCTTTAATAGAAATAATTATATTTGGATATATTATTATTAAGTAAAATTTTGTAAATTTTTGCAAAATGACGTTTGATTAAATCTTTTTAATATTGGTAATTCTGAACATGTATATTACTAAATATTATATGTCTATATTATACTTTTCAACCTGTATTGTGATTTCATTTTGTTTTTGGTTTCGTTGTTCATTGACAAAATGTCAAATGCTTTGTCATGTCAAATTCAAGAACTTATAGTTAATTTATTGACTTATTTTGAAATTGAAAAATAGATTGGTGGGCTCTTACTTTCACTGAATTGTAATATTGAGGTAACATTTCGTTCTATTTGTTAGTAACAATTGAAAATTAAATCTTTATATACAGCCTGTGGCAAACGCTATACGCAATGTACAGAAACAGTGCGAAATTGTATGGTATGCAGTATTCTGTATTTTTTTAAGGATCTCACATAATACTAGATACATATACTACAAGAATGAAGTATTTATAACGGCGTAAGCAGTATCGTTCAGAATATATTAAATAAAATTTTATTTCGCTAGAAAAAAATTATACCAGACGTGTTACCTTTTTGAGAAAGATTTGGATTTATGAAGGCAACCCACAGATCATATTTTAATCCGTTTTACATGCTCACGTAAACTTTGTAACATATGACGTCATTGTTTCTAGTGATATTGTATTTATGACGTAAACCGCTTGATTCGCTGGATGGCCTATACCTACGTATTTATTAATGCTGCAAACTACCGTGAGTATTTTTTAACGTGAAACATTGAATTTGTCATATCCATGGTTACGACTTGACATTTGATTGACAGCAATATATTTGCTTGTCCCATTTAAAATTAAACATAGGGAACGCATTTGACATTTGACAAGACGTCAGTAGAAGTTATTTTTGTTATCTGCTTTTTAAATTAAATTTAGTTGTAGAAAAAATACAGTGTGCACTTTGTTCCCGAGTTATTTTCTGACTTGGCTAAATTTTTGACACTATTGAAATATAATACTTCTGTCAAATTCATTTCCTATGTTTTAAATGAGACAGGCAGTTACATTGCTGTCAATCAAATGCCAAGACGTAACTTATAGGAAAATTCAGCGGTTATCTGCCATATTGACAAGATATCATTAGAAGTTAATTTTGTTTAAATAATTATACCTGTTTTCTATAAATTAAATTTAGTTGTAGAAATATGTTTAGTGCTCTCGAGTGGTTTTCTGACTTGGCTAAATTTCTTACAGTATTTAAATATAGTACATCTGTCAAATTCGTTCCCTATGTTTCATTTTAAATGGGACGTGCAAATACATTGCTGTCAATCAAATGTCGAATCGCAACCATGGATATGACAAACCCAATGTTTCACGTTAAAAAATACTCACGGTATATTATGTTCCAATGCAAATAACTATTGTTTTATTTATTATTTTCTTTTTAAAATGTCACTATTATTAATTTTTGAAGTGGTTAGTTTTTTGACAATGACATTTACTTGTCAGTTACATTCATTTGAAACATGAACTGTGTAACAAAGGAATTGTGTTTATCTTAAGCTTCGGGATTTATAAAAAAATTGTTTTTTTAAATGTAAATATATAGAAAAATTATTAAGGTATAGCCGTAGAAAATTCAATAATCTTTAATTTTCAGAATTACATAAAATTCGAAAAAATGTCATTTAATGGTATTTTTTGAAGAAAAACCATCATGAGCTTCAAATAAAGAACCATTTCCGGTTATTCGATTTACATCAAAATCTAATTATTTCTTTCCATATAAGAATGGTAGATATACAAGGTTTCAGAATTTTCTGAATGACAGTATTTGAGTTAGAGCGAAGACAAAATCCATACACATACATGAAAATGTTAAAATTGGATTCTAGGGACCTTAAAACGTGGTCATTTACTAAAATCTCGATATGCGATTTTTAGCACGATCCCTATACCTCCCTTACCAAGGGTAGCGGGAAGTAAAAACAGTCAGAAATATATCCGGATTTTTTGTTCAGTCGTTCAGTTCAAGCATTACTGGCGATTACCATAAAGTCTGCCGTTGCAAAATCGCCGAACACGGTAAGTAGGGTTTACAAAAAAAAAAAAATTCATACTGACCGGTCAGATGTTTCCCGAAGGGTAACACTTGGGCAACATATCAAAAAGGGTGTCTAGTTAAACACCTAGCGGGAGAAATCGGAACTAGTGCCATACCACCCAACCCAAAATAATTCTCGGAAATTTGGGTACCACTTCGTATGAGATTTGGTCAGTTTTCATAAGTAAAAGCAATAGATTATTTGATTCTCGAGGAATGCAAGTTCACCAAAAAGTTTGTATAAAAATATTAGGGACTTAAAACTCTCTATAATACTAATATTTCATTATAGTAGTACCATTCAGTTTAACACAAATATAAAGTGTTAAGAAACAAATAGAATTCTTGTTCGTGAAACAAAAGGAACAAATTATTAAAAATCATGATTTGCTCCTCCAGCAATTCGTATTTGAAATGAGGATGGCCTTTGCTTGCTATTGTTTTGCGATGATTTCATCAATAACTTTTTATTTGTTTGTATAATTTCTTTTAAGGAGGTTTAAAAAACAAATTTTTGAAGGCCAAAATCCACGTTGTTCAATTTGATACTAATAACATCATTATGACAAAATCCTCATCAAGGCTCGAGCAATGATTGGCAATATTCGTGATACTTATTTTTTAACAATTTATTCTCATGATTATATTTTATTAATATGACGCAGTTTTCTTTTTTCCGTGAAGAAAAATGTTATCAAGGCCGACTATGTGTGATCAGTAGGTGGTGATGAACAATAACTAAGAAAAAAGTAAATATTTTGATTACTAGATGATCATTATTGAGACGAATGATGTAATTGTTAATATCAGCGTCAGGTATTTGCAAAAAATAGACAATTGGTTGGTGTTAATTATTTTGTGTGGGATATTTTACAGTATAGTTATTCAAATGTGAGACAGCTTGACAAAAGATTTAAGTTGTATTGCTTGAAGAATTCTAGAAACTTTTCGGCTATTAATAGTGCATTACGTATCTTGTCCGGTAAGTATTATTAATACATAAATAAATCGATCATGTTGAAAAGAGATCATCTCCAATTTATTTCACAGTTTGACATTATATCTATTTCAAATCATATACTTTCAAGCACGAAAATATTTTTTGAGATCCCTAAGAATCACCACAAAAAAGCTCCAAAAAATTCCTGGTGGGGAACCCCTCTATATTGCTAAAAGTTGCCCTTTCCCAGTAATAGAATATAAAAATAATACTTTATCTTACAAAATATTTTTACCGCCCGCTACCCTTGGTAAGGAAGGTGCTAAAAATCACATATGGAGATTTTAGCAAATGACCACTTTTTAAGGTCCCTAGAATCCAATTTTAACATTTTCACAATGATGTCTGTATGTGTGTATGTGTAAGAATTTTGTCTTCGCTATAACTCAATTCTGAAACCTTGAATTTCTTCTTTATTCTAATAAGAAAAGAAGCCATTAGATTTTGGTGTAAATCGGATAACCGGAAATGGCACTTTATCTGAAGCTCATAATGGTTTTTCTTCAAAAAAATACCATTAAATGCCATTTTTCGCATTTTGTCATTATGATAATTAAAGATTATTAAATTTTCTACAGGAATACATTAATACTTTTTCTATATATTTTACAGATAAATTTTAAAATATTTTTTTTTTTACAAGTCCCGAAGCCTAAGAAAAACACAATTCCTTTGTTACACAATTCATATTTCAAATGAATGTAACTGACAGTAAATGTCACTGTCAAAAAACTAATCACTTCAAATTAATAATAGTGACATTTTAAAAAGAAAATAGTAAATAAAGCAATAGTTTTATGCAATGGAACAGTTTGCAGCGTTAGTAAATACGTAGGTATGTTTTTAAATTAATAAAAATAGGATAGGGATGTGTGGCGAAGTTTTGTGTTGGCCACATCAGATTTTTGATATTCAGATATGTTGGGCATCTAGAGATCTTAAAAAAAAATCTGATGTGGCCAGCACATTACCTTCCGTTAATTCTATGTATTTTGTACAAATTGCATACCAAAAGTTCCTTGGAAAAGATTCTATATCTAGCTAAAAATTGTAATACGAACATATATTATTTTCTACAAATACCATATCGAAAATTCCTTGGAAAAGATTCTATATATCTAATAAAATTATAACACAAACTTACCTATGTAAATTGCACTTTACACTGACATCTGTCAATTAGAATTATTTGAATATATCAGATGTTTCCGTGATGATAGCAAAGCTGGCTAATTTATGAAAATTAATCTCTATTCTCTATAATTCTTTAATATCTAGTGAATATGAAGGAAAATGTATAATCAAACCGTCTATAGACAATAAGATATTCTTTCATATTGATGACATAAAATATCAAAAAATGATATTTAACTGCGTTTTTTCAAGAAAATATATTAAGAACTTTAAATAAGGGAACTTCCGGTTCACCAACTATAACGAAAATCTTATCAGCTCTTCATATATATGTAAAGAAGAGGAATACCAAAGAATTATAATTTTTAGAATTGTAATATTGGAGTTAATGCCGGAGAAATTTTTGCCTCACGCACGCACACACACACACACACACACACACACACACACACACACATACATCCATTGTAAAAAACCTAATAATACCTAAAGGTGACGACAGGTAAAAAAAAATCGATATTGGCGTCGTTATCATAAAAATATCGGTTTTTTCAAAACAGCCTTTCCAGTTGGTATAATATGGAGAACAAATTATTATAAATATTGTAGTGGGCAAAAAAGAGCGTCAAATTCGATTTTTATGACCCCTAAATATAAAACATCCGAAAATAAAAATACCCAACTTCTTGTAAGATAAAGTCTTATTTTTATAGCCTATCACGGGGCTAGGACAACTTATCCCAATATAAAAGGATTCCCCACAAGGAATTTTTGGGACATTTTTACCTCTCGCTAAGAGAGGTATTGGATTCATGCTAAAATTCGCATATCTAGATTTTATTGAATAAGCACGATTTAAGGTCCCTAGAATCCGATTATAACATTTTTAAAATGATGTCTGTGTGTGTGTGTGTGTATGTGTGTGTGTGTGTGTGTATGTATGGATGTTGGAGGGACGATTCCTCAAAAACTATAAGACTTAAAAAATATTTAACTGCAGTTTCTTCAATCTCACATTCCTGGGAAGAGCTGAAAAGGTTTTGGTAACAATTGAACAACCGGAAGTAGTAGTTTTTTTAAAAAAAATCTTCTAATTATAATTTTTTGAGAGTTTTTTTTATTAAATATTGAAGAACATAAAATTCTCCATCTAATACACTTAAAAATTTTATTATATCTTGTATAGATTTAGAGATAAAGACACTATAATTTATAGAGTAAACTAATCGCAGAGGCCAAGGCACTAAGGAAACCAGTTGACAAATTCCAATGTTTATAACATGACACATGTCATTGTCAAATATCAACAATTTTAGTGACATTCTGATAGCTTTTTCTGGGAAGTATATTTAACTTTTCTTATTGTTTTATTAATTAAATATTTGAAATTATAGGTAAAATTGTGGTAAAATGCATATATCCATCAGAAATACCGTCAATCTAGTTAATGAATTGGACGAATCTCTAACATTTAGAAACTTCCTCATGCAATGAAAAATAGATATAATTAGAATTATATGTGTGCAGAAGACATGTTAAATACAATAAAAAACAATATTTGAGTAAAGTTCTGTAATTTTTTGTTATAAAACGACGGTTCGAAAGCGAAGTGTAATACAATACTTATATAGCCTAATATGGAAAAGGCGAGAGGTCTTGTGCTATAGATTTTTGTGATTACTTTTAGGAAATAGCCGTCTAACAATTAGTTCCGTATTCAGAAGAATTTTTGTCGCAAATTAATTATGAAGACGAACAAACTTATTTATCATCCATTTATTCTTCAAAGTATCTTGAAATTCAGTATCTAACGTTTACATACCTATCCAGTTTGCGTACCTTCAGCCACCATACAGATAACAAATCCTAGCAATAACTATTTAATCTCATGATTTATGAATATTGTACTATAATAAACCGAATAATAAATAGTGCTTGTTATGCTATTTCCGATTTTACAATAAATTTGGTATTGTCTGATGTGGTGTATATTTATTGTGTTGTAAATCTGGGTGTATTGTGCGATGAATGCGAGATGATAAGCCATCGCCATCGCCTCTCGCCTCAGTGCGAAGGTGTGGAAGGAAAGGTCGCCTCTCGTTTCAGCTGTTTCGTTTCGTCTCGCGTCGCAGCGCTGATGCGTCGATACCAATAACATAAACACAACACAACATCGTGAGATCCGCACCAAAGGTCACCAAGCGAAAAGAAAGATAGAGAAGTATCTACTAAGTGTTGATATGTTTATGACGGAGATGGTTCACGGGTTTGCGAAACGAAGGAATTTAAATAGTAGATATAGGCCATTCAGCGAATCAAGCGGTTCACGTCATAAATACAATATCACTAGAAACAATGACGTCATATGTTAAAAAGTTTACATGAGCATGTAAAACGGATTAAAATATGATCTGCGAATTGACTTCATAAATCCAAATACTGCTTACGCCGTTATAAATACTTCATTCTTGTAGTATATGCAACAAAGTATCTAGTATTATGTGAGATCCTTAAAAAAATACAAAATACTGCATACCCTACAATTTCTCACTGTTTTGTACATTGCGTATAGCGTTTGCTACACGCTGTACATATAGATTTAATTTTCAAATTATTACTAACAAATAGAACGAAATATTACCTCAATATTACAATTCAGTGAAAGTAAGAGCCCACCAATCTATTTTTCATATTCAAAATAAGTCAATAAATTAACTACAAGCTCTTGAATTTGACATGACAGAGCATTTGACATTTTGTCAATGAACAACGAAACCAAAAACAAAATGAATTCACAACACAGGTTGAAAAGTATAATATAGACATATAATATTTAGTAATATACATGTTCAGAATTACCAATATTGAAAAAATATAATCAAACGTCATTTTGCAAAAATTAACAAAATTTTACTTAATAATAATATATCCAAATATAATTGTTTCTATTAAAGGTGTCAAATACATAATAATAATAAAAAAACCAATAAAATATATTTCAAACAATAAAGAAAATTTCAAAAATCCGTAAACGATGACGTAAACTGCTTGATTCACTGGATAGCCCATAAATGTTTTTACTTTTGTTATGCCCAGTTGCTCCAACAAGGCTTAAATTTTAAGCGACCCTCAAACAAAATTCTATTGTGACCAGCACAAGACCTCTCGCCATTTCTATATTAGGCTATAAGTGCATATTGTATTTAACATTTCTGGTACACACACAAAAATTCTAATTACATTTATTATTAATATATTTTTTAATTCATTCTATAAATAAGTTTCCTCCTACTCTTCATTGACGAGATTGGGGATATTTCTGATGGGTATATGTATCTATAATTTTAATTATTTAATTAATAATAAAATAAGAAATATTAAATATATTTCCTTGACACTGACATCCGACAATCAGAATTATATTCACTTAGTAGGTATAGTGAAAATGAAATGGCAGAAGACCTACGTCATAGATCTGAAAAAAACTTTATAAAATGTAATATAACTTGTAAAAATTATTTATTTTTAAATACAGAAGAAAGAAAAAGACTAGTATTAAGAAACGTATATATTAATGAAATTTACATGTATTTTTAAGTTAATCTCTTTTTCTTTTACGCAATTTGAAATTATTTGAAATAATTGTAGTTCATTTTTATCATATATAAAGAATTTGTCCTCTTACATCCAGTATTCTAGTGTTGCTATGAAAGCGGAAAATTACAGTTTATTGTTTGTTTATTAGTTATGTCATTTGAGTTTTATTTTGTGTATCTCCGTGCTCTCCATCACAAAATTAATTTTCATTTTTCATTAAAGAATATAATTTTTTTGGATTTGTAATAAAAACTTTTCATGTTGCCTGTTTAAATTGTTTATATTGTAGGTTATAATTTGGTTTGACGTTTCATTATAGCCCGGCGGGCTATAAAATAACGTTTATGTCAAAGAAATTCGTGTATAATTGTCAAATTATGATACGTCCGTGCATAAATGTTTTTATTTTTATAGTTCATCACTTTAATGATTGAGTTTTGAGTTCATCATTCTAATGATTGAGTTATCGTTATTGCAAACATAGTTCTCGAAGGGCCAAACCACAAGATGTCATTACGGAAATCTGTGGATATATGTAAAATGATACACCCAGAAATGGGTTATACACAATTCAGATTTATTTTAGTGGATGAGCGAAAAACCTTTTGCTCATGGAACATTGTGATAACCTTGTTCAATGATCTGATTTGTCTATTTCCAAATTCATAATAATAGATAATTTCAAAAATAAATTATTTATTCACTTACCTTCAATCACTCGGCGTCTTTCAGGAGAAAAAATCAAGCAACAAAAAGGGCAGGTAAAATTGGTATAGGTAGCTGAAAACAGTATTTGTCGAGTTTGTGAAAAGAACTAAGAAATATGTATCACTTGTTATGCTGGGTTTATGTAAATTATGAAATTAAATTAAGCCATTAAATTAAGAAACTAAACTCAAATAACATCGTTTATGCAGTAAATTAAAATTCAGAATTTTATGTTTGACATTTCGTATAATCTTACTTTTATAGGTGAAATTGCGATACATTATATTTATATAGGATACAAAAATAAAGGTAAACAATTTGTTGAATAAGTCCATTTAGTATTTCGTCGCTCTTTTCTGCAGAAACTTTGTTATCATCGTACATTTTCATAGGATAGGTGTTAAAATCTGTCATAAGTGCACGAATGGCGCAGGCTCAAAACTAAGAAACTATAAAATTAAACTAAAAGTTGAAAATAGCCAACTTCTTAATTTAGTTTCATTAGTTTAATCCTTCAGTTCAGTTGCATAAATGTTGTCATTGGATAACAATGGTTTCTACTTGTTTAGTTTAGTTCTACAATTTAATTTTTTAATTTAGGTGCCTGCATAAACCCAGCATTACTGCGGGTTGTGGGATACTGTTCTTGTTTTGTGTTTCCCCACATTCTTCCCTGTCACATGTGCTAAATTATTCCCACCATCAATAACGAAGAATTCAGATAGCCTAAGTGCTAAACTGGGACCTATAGAGACCGGAAGAATTTCTCAGTTTATATAGCAGACATACAGTATTGGCCATAAAGATAGCAACTTAAAAAAAATTCAATTGCTCTAATGTAAAAACTGGGATTTCGGAAATAAATTACTGCAGTATTAGTGTCTTGAACCAAGTTTAATTTACATTAAAATAAATTGCATTATATTAACAAAAATTGATTCACTTGATAATAATTGGAGATATTATCAATCAAAACTTTGTGTAACTCAAAAAAAAATAAAGACAATGAAAGTTCGAAATACTTCTTTTATCCTTAAAAATTGATTTATGTGCAAAAAAATAAATAAAAATAGCAACTTTTATAAAATTAATATAAAAACTAAATTTTCTAATATTTAGTGTAATAACCGGAACCACGAGAATTTATTACTTCTTCTCGTTTCATCATGAATTCAAGTAATTTTGTTATTACATTTCTGTCAATTAATCTTAGTTCATCACTAAATAATACTTTTTTCCACATGTCAGTTGTCCAGTTTACATGATTTTCTGCAAAAAAATAATCGGGCTTTCACGTTCTTCTTCGAAAGAAGTGGTTTCTTTGCAGGCCGACGACAGCGAATTTTTAACGATATGTGTTTTATCATTCTGTCGCTTCGGTTTGATGTTTTTCTTTGTCTACTAGAAATTGTAGAAGGCTCAATATTACCCTTCCTTGCTATTGTAGATTTATGCAAATTAAAGTTCTTCGACATTTTATTCCGCGAAGCACCATTTTCATATGATTTAATTATTAAATTGCGAAATTCTTTAGTCAAAGTCTTATTACGACCCATAATTTTGAAGTACTAATTTATATTTTTTAAACAATTATACGATATAAACGTTGAAATTGAGAAAATAAAGACATTCATTATGTAGTTGCTATTTTTATGTCCAGACAAAAGTAAGAATTATGCAAATTAAATAAATTCTATAAATTTAATATAGATTATTTTAACATAAAATAAACTTATTTTAAGAGGTTATTCTTTATGTAATTTATTTTCAATATTCTTATGTTCACTTCAGAGTAATAGAAATTTTTTTAAAGTTGCTATCTTTATGGCCAATACTGTAAATCGGATGTTAAGCACTATAATCTTTTTTTAAATTTCAGACACTGTTTTAAAAGACCATTTATTTGTAAAGCATAAAACAAGAAAAATAACAATTTGGAAAATATTAAATACAAGAAAATTTTTACCAATAAATCCATTATTAACATTTGTATTCAATTTTAATAAGGTTAACAAAACTACAATAAATTAAAAGGATAAGGTCAACTTATATTGGGTATTGATAAATGAAGCACACAATTTATTTGTTTGTTTATTTCTTACAAAAGTAATGGGATGTACATACATGTAAATATGGAATTAGTTCCTAAAAAACTTATAAATAAAATGCACACAGATTTAGGCAGTATAATTGACAAAAATACGCAAATATCTATCTGGATATAGAGGACTATATAGTACGGTCACTTTCATACAGTACAGTGAACCTTAAAGAATACACACACACGTACAGCCGAATATTATTATTATTAAAACTAGTCTAATTTTCATCACAGATGAAATATGAAATCTTTTAGCTAAATATAAATTTGTATATCAGTGTATGGCAAAATATATAACTAGCAACATTAATATTATATATAAAAACGTGTTTAGCATAAATACACTAGCGGTTTGGAAATCCACGGCACTTTAAGTATGGGAAGGGTCGTTTCTATACCTACATACATTCTATTATTTTATACATCATGCTGGAAATACGCATTATACAAGCAGGTTCCAATTTAAACATAAGAAAGTCCGAAAGATTGACTATCAAACCTGTGTTATACATTACTTGTTTTTTTGTTAAATTAGATCCTAATTTTTAGAAATTGATGCATAGAAATTTTTAATTTAACAATAACAAAATAATTTAATTTTATTTCTTGACGGTATGAAGGATTAAGGCCTTAATGATCAATGTGTTAAACAAAATATTTAAGGACGTTTCGGACCACAGTGTTCCATCTTTAGCTTTTTAAAACAATAATATGTATAAAATTACATGACATATTTAAGTTTTTAGTAAATAATTAGCGATGAACAATGTAGAAAAATGTATTGATAAAACCACATGTTGTAGGGGGAGTAAAATATACAAGATGTTATGTAAATACAACAGTACAACGCTTAATTCATGGTAAAACTGACCCTAGAGATAGTAAATCTGGCAATAATTTTTGATAAACATGCTTTCTACAAGAACTGGGGCCTTTGAAACTGACCAATCACGTCATAGTTCAAAATTTTGTAGAAAAGTAAAAATCAATGGGTGGAATTTAATGGGTTGTATTAAGGTCTGTATTAAAACTTGTATTAAGTAAATGGCAACATAGTAATATTTTCCACATCTATCCATGAGATTCAATTGTGATTTAGAAATTTTACCACAGGGAAAAGTAATACAGGTATCTTTTAGTCAAATGAGGAAGTATTATTGGAAATGGAAGGTGTAAAAGGAAACTCTTTTTTGCAAAATTAGGTTAGAAATATGTCAAATTTTATGTGTCAAATATTTCATATCTGAACGTTAATGAATTTTAAAATATCTCAACCCCCGTTTTGATCAGTTTTGACATTTGTCCTTTTTTTCTTACTTCTGTTAATAATATTTTTTTCTTTATTTGATCCTTTGGTCTCTTATTTTTTTTCTGACAGGTATTACAAAGTTGCCAAAATATTTTTGACAAAGGAATATTTTAGCTTAAAACACGCTAATACAACCCACTGAATCTCACCCAATGTGTTCTCTGGAAAAAATGTCACACCTGTCACAAATGACATATAAGATGTATGGTATATGTCTATTTGGAAATAACTCTGTACCGTCTTACAGCAGCACGACTATTTTGCAATGTCTCGCCATAAACCATATTATGCATGTCTGCATACTCTTGATTGGTGAAGGTAAATGGCATTTTGAGTATATCAAGTATTGTACGTCTATGCAAAAGACGTTTAACGTCAGTTTTGACAATCAATATTTTTTCCAGAGAACACATTGGGCGCGTACCCTTTTTAGTTTATGTTCTGTATTTTTATTAAATACCAACGTTTCGGCACCATAAACTGGTGCCTTCTTCAAAAACAAAAGAAAAAGTAAAATAAACTAAAAAGATAGTATTATTCCAAAACAAAGTTAGTCAACTGCTCGTTAATCACCCTAAATCAGTTGTTTATAACGGTCAATTTTTTAAAATGAAATTTCAAGAAGCGTAGTTTTCCAAATAGATTTAAAAGTAGCACAGATTTTCCGTTCAACCGTATTTGTTTTAAATTAATTCTTCGAATTTTGAATTCTGAGAATCATTATCATTCCCATCAACACTTCTAACAATCAAAAATATTTAATAGTTTCTTCGTTTTGTTTTGTCTAAATAAAATACAACAATTCTAACAATCATCACACATTGTAAGTATTTAATTACTTCGATAACAAGGGGGAAAAATGTGTAACAAGATCGTTAAGGCTTAGAACAGCGGAAAAATAGGAAAGATTTAATGGTATTTCCAGCAGATATCATGGTCATAAATATAATACTACATTTTGAAATACCACTTGCTCGGCTTATCACATGTACATTAATTATCAATGATAAAGTGCGGAAAGGAAGGAATTCGTATTCGTTACAACGTACTTGCATCGTGGAGGTGTCAATAACCAATGACTTGTATGACACGACATGGGCGGGCCACGACGTTTTACTCACAGGGACACTAAACCCAAGAATCATGATAGAATAACATGAAATACTACTCGGGTCTCTCAAGATCATAGATTTAAGCTTTATAGATGTAGGAATAATCTTCACATCTGTACAAGATTTTTTTGTATTTTGTACAGTAATGGGTTACATTACAACATAGCAACCGTTACTTCATAGCAACGATTTTGTCATTAAAATACATTTTGATACAAGGAATAGTTTATTTTTATTTTTTACTGTTTATCTTCTAAATCGTTTTCCAAGTTTTTTTCATCATCTAGATCTATCGTTTTGCAAATCGATCAGCAAAAATTTATTTGTTTGGGGGTTGTAAGGTACAAAAAACAATAACGGTCAAGGTACCTATATAGTGATGCACTCGATTTCGAGCTTTGGCCCGGCCCGGCCTGAAGCCCGCCTCGATTTCGAGTCATTGAGCCGGGCCGAAGATTTTTTTATCGGTCCGAATCGGGCTAATCATTAGCAAAAGTTGAGGCGAGTCGGACTTTTGATTTTGGCCCGGCCCGAAAATTCGAGCTTTTCGGGCCGGCCCGAAAAATCCTATTGTTCAATCAAATGCACAGTTTCCTTAATACTTTAATGAAAATATATGGAATTAAAAAGGATCAAAATGATTTAATAACATCATACTTCACATCCTAACAAATAAAAATGTTATTTTACTTCAAGAATTCGAGGTTATTCACTAAAGAATAATAATGCTATTGTGATGTTATTATTACTATTGTTACTACTCGTAAACTTAAATAAAAGTGATTTTTGTTCCTATCATAATGATTTCTTGTCTTATTTTTGAGCACAAACAAAGTTAGATAAAAAATCATTATGTAAATGATATTTTTGTATAAGATTTGTGAAAAAGTTGTTTCAATTTTCGAACGCGTTTGGTAAACAAAGTGTCAAATACGGATAGGTCTGTAATTTTTATAACAAACTTACACTAGAAGTGTCTTTTTTTAATTACTTCTGTTAACTAATGTGGAACATTATAAGGATGTAGAAGTTTTTTTTAAGTTTGACACGCAAAAAGTTAAACATTTCGCCTCATATAAAAATCAAAATTAGGAATGCCGGATGCACTCAATTTCGAGTTTAGGCCCGGCCCGGCCCGATTACGGGTCAATTTTCGAGCCGGACCAGCTAATTTTTTATCGAGTCGATCTTCGAATCGGGCCGGCAATTTTTATTTTCGGGCCGAGTCGATCCAACCTCAAAGCCCGGTCCGACTCGGCCCGAATGCATCTCTATACCTATTTTGGTACTGAAAATGAGACTACTATGTTTTTTTAGATGATTTTAATTCAGTACCGCAAAAACAATCAAATTTTATTGCTAATATAAAATACGAAAAAATAGTGTACGCACCACGCCAAAAAAGTGATTTTACTGTACTCATATGGTATCGCTCTTATTTAAACTTGCCATACTCGTCTGGTAAACTTTCACTTTTCTTAACTTGGAACGTAATATACTATTGTCGAACTCTGTTTCAAGAATGTAGATTGACTTTTGTTGATTTCCAGAGTACGCGATTTGTTAAGGACATAAGAATGGGGGTTTACGGTTTACAATGTAATCAAATTGTTGAAAAATAACACTATTATATTAGAATAGATTTTACCGGTCAAGAAAGGAATAGTTTACAGTAAGTACCTATTCATCAAATAAATTCAAAAATAAGTTGCAATGGGACAAAAGAAGATTAAATATGACAAGTACACTATTTGTAATACATTTTCAAAATGGCTACCATTCGCAACAACGGAAGCCCGGCAGCATGTTTTAATATTGGTGGAGACCTTCGCAAGGACAGCCTGTTTCTCTTTTACATATTTTTTTGAATGTATTGTAAATAGTGTGCTTGTCAAGTCAAATCTAATTTTCTTTTGTTTCCTTGTTCAATGGCAGGAAGCTACTTCGTTTTAAATTATTATTATTATTTATTTTTTTTAGTTTGTTAATACTTATCTGTATCAAGTAAATGAATAAAGACTTTTTTGGATAAATTGAAAAAAATGTTTACGACAAATATTGTAGTAGATAGTTTAAGGATTTTATAAATATTTTACTTCCGAAAAACAATGAAGTGGGTATAAAAAAATCTTGTTTTGAAGTTTTTGATAGATCGCCATTTTGTCATTTGAAAAAATAAAAAATAATAAATAAGCCGAAAGGTAGTCCTTAAAGTAAGGGAGTGATGACGATTTTTCGAAAAACAAAAGAACTCCAATAATATGAACCGGGGCACCAAAAAAGAATTGACAGATGACGCTATTAGACCAGAGCTGGTAGCCCTGCGGACAGTGACGGTAAAAATTGGCCGTTTAAACGAGTTACAAAAAATGCTGTTTTCATTATTTTTTTTTACTGAAAACCTGTTATAATAAAAATATGTAACTTTTCATGAAGAATAACAAAAAAATTGGAATCCCCCATTCAAATTATCCAATAATCTGTGGTCTAACCCTTCTACTACGCAATTTGTTGTCGATTTTGAGAGCAAACTATATATAGGAGATGCTATCCAAAATTATTTTCTGGCGGGTGATAGGACGCTAGTTCCGAATTCTCCCGCCAGGTGTATTTATTAGACACTCTTCCTGATTGGTCAGTATGTTTTTTTTGTAAGCCTTGCGGACCGTGTTCGGCCATTTTGCAATGGCTGGAAAAGGCTTGTTAGAGAAATCAGCAGCGCAAATATTTTCGTGCTGCCATCTACTGATATTTTTCTTGTACTACACGTGAGTCAGATGCTATAATACAAACAAATCATTGTCATAATGACAGCTGAAACAATATGGTGCTAGATATGAAAAATGAAGTGAGTGTAAGTCCCACTATAATTATAAAGAATACATGATAAATGTGAAATTCTTTAAGCTTCCACATCTATTCCAAAACATTGAATTATGTAGAACAAAACACAACTGACAGAAGACAGAACTTTAAAAATGGCGATGGTTTGTTTGTATTATAATCTTATATCTCAACATCTACATCAACTTTCTCTTTCTTGCGCGTGACGTCGAAAGTATAACCCTCCATTGCAGATGATCCTTGATTGGGACGTCCCTCGACTTTCAGAACGGTCGAAAGCATTGAAAAATCTGATTTTGAAGAAATTCGTTCCTCATGTGCTTTCCAACAATCAGAGAGGCAATTATTTTAATCTGTGCCAGGATTTGAAAGAAAAGTCAAAAATCGATCCGGATTTTTTGTAAGCTCTGACAGAGATTACTGCGATGTTCCTAACAGGAAACAGAACTTTATATTAACACGTTGTTTTTTAAAGTCTGCCGTTGCAAATTGCCGAACTCGGTAAATAAGGATTAAGAAAAAAAAATCATACTGACATTACTGACCAATCAAATGTTTCCCCAAGGATAACACCAGAAAATAATTCTCGGAAATGTACTTTTTTAAAAAAATTTTGTACGATGTTGTAAAACGAATGTATTTTGCGTACATGAGATGAAGTATTTTGTAAAATCTTTCTTACCTAGAAGAAGTTGCAAAAGTGACCCGAAACGAACGTGTTGTAAAAAAATAATTACTGTTTAACTGAGATTTCGAGTAATTGTTAACACCTAATCTTATTTTAAGGTTTGTGTTCCGTAAGTAAAACCCCGATCCTCCGCCTGTGTCAGTATATCTTCATTAAATTCCACCTTTCCTCGTATTACAACTACACAGTCACGTGACATACCTGTGAGGACATCGCGGCTGCATTGGTACTGGTGCAGCAGTCCTGGGTTCAACTCCCCGGAACTGAGGAGCGAAAATAAGCTGAGAGAGGGATAGTGCAAGAATCTCAAAAGTGTACAATTGGAAATAATTTCAAAACGAACAAATAGCTTCTAAATCAGCTACTTTTTACAATAATTTGAATATATACAGTAAAGTGAAGAGAGATATACTGATTTCCAAGACTGTACTTCTTGCACCGTTAAAATTATCACTGAATTACATGTCTTTAACATATTAAAAATAAAATATCGCTTAACTTAGCAAATCACAATTAATAATAACAAACATAAGTAAAATATCCTGGATTTTGCAGTTATTTACGATCAATTATCAAATACAATATTTATTATCTTAACTCCTCTTTTAAAACTGTGATTTCAAAATGATCTTTAAACAACTGCAATCACCTAGACTATAATAACAAGTGACAATTACTTCGGCAGAGTAAAACAACTGAAAAAAAGATTATTTGAATTTGTCTTCTATATTTCTACCAGAGTGATTTGTAAACATGTAACGTAATAATTTACATAATTTAAACACTTCTGTATGTTTTTACTATAATTATGTATATGCAACTTTCCATGTTTTTCAAAGCACGAAAACCAAAGATACGGCTAGTGAGAAACTTAACGGCTCTGATGTCATCGATAAGTGACAAAAAGAAAAAGAATATAATTTCATAGTTATCTTGGGTTATGAAAACAGTGTCATTTATGTTTTTTCCAAAGTATATAAATACTAGGTGTTCCATCTTATAAATATCATGTTTACAAAGTTGCCATCCGCCAGATGGCTCAGCGAGTAAGATGAGAAATGTACATGGCATAAAACTGTCATTTGTCAACTGTATTTCAATTTGTATTAATTTTGTTTATTTTTCAATTTTAAATAATAAAGAAAATTCATTGAAATTGAAGTGTATTTTATTCTTGAATTACTCATTGACTAAAATCATGTAATATATTAAATGAAAGAGAATTTCATGCTGAACTCAAATTACGAAACCGCGTTTTCCTATTTTAATCGTGTAAGAATTGTGAATGAAAAAAGGTTAATGCGCCGATTTAAATATGTGGTTATATTCCTCGGATCTTTAATATAATGGGCTACTTGCGTACCTTTTTTTTATTTAATATTTTTGAAGAGCTACCCATATTTTTTCTTTTGACAAAATTTTTGTTAATTAGCCAGATAAAAATAATGAAATTTGATTATTTGAATTCCCGCCATGTATGACGTAGAATTACACCGCACCAATGAATGGTCGTAAAGCCATTGCGTTTGTTTGTACAAGGTTTGTACAGGTAATGTAGATCACCTGTTTGACGTTTCAACAATAGTTTGGAGGTTAGTATTTTAATTTATCTTTTTGGTATCGATATTTTAAATTACATGTAACTACCTATGTGTTTATTTGTGAAGTAATTAATATATTTGAGAGACCAGAGAGAGAGAAAAATGAACTAATGTCAAATTCAAATTAAAACTTTCTCGCATGCCATCTATACGTTAAATTTTTAAACATGGTTCTCCAGGTAAATTGGTATTCAAGACTTTTGTATCAATGGAAATAACTTAATAGATTTTTAACAAATTCCATGGCCAGTACTACTAACCGAAATTTTGAAATTTCTTTTTAAAATTGTGAAGAAACCAAAAACATGTAAAACAGTTTAATATGCAACTTTTAATGAGGTATTCCACTCAATTATTTTAAATAAATCTTCATTCAGTTTTGAAGCAATTCATATAGTATTAAAAAATCTGAATTGTTCCTGGTTTAACAGTATTTTATTTTCGAGAAATCAGTGTAACGTCACATTCCCCCTATATTTGTCTTTCTCACACACACTGCTCTGAGTACGCTAAGAGAGAAAGACAACAATTGTATGACGTCAATTTCCCCTATTAGTAAATGTGAAATATCTCGTTAAGTAATTATTTAAAAAATGTTTTCATTGTTTTAACTATTATTTATTGAGCCATACTTTAAGTTAAGTTGAAAATTTTCTTATTTTTTTGTTATGGTGGAATACCCCATTCTGTACAACTGTGTACTCTACAGTTTTTGCCACAAAATGAACAGGAGAGCAGGAAATTTTTATAAATCTAAAATCCCCTGTTAAATCCCTATGTTCACCCTGTATAAGTATCTATGTATGTTAGATTTTTTCCTCCCGTATAAAAAAATACAAAATTTATTTAATGAGTTGAATACAATGGTAAGTTACCAGTTCTTCTAAATGATAGCATCGACCTTTTTAACTTTTAATGCATACAATTTTATATACCTAATTATGTCAACTTATTTTATGCGAACAATTAAAATGTAAGTAAAATATATCGCGAAATTCATAAAATTTTTACGACCACTATAACTAAATGTTTATAGTTGCTACTATAGTTACGTGTACGAAATAAATGCCAAATGAAAATGTATATCTGAAAGGAAACCTAGAAATTATTTTTTCGGAATATATAGTTAGTGGACGTTTATATTTTCAAATTTACGTTTATGGTTAAGGAGATACTGTATCAAGATAAGTACATACTTTATTGGACATAATTGGAGATGTTAATATCTGATATAATTTTAATAGGAATTTGAGGAATTTCAATGGAAAAATGTAACATTACAGGTAGCTGATCTTGTAGATTTTATTGGTTGAGTTATCACCAATAAAAATTAAGTGTAGGTATTTTTAGTGTCATATTTTGGTGGACCTTGTTATCTTAATAAAATCATCGTCCAACGTAAAAAGGTTACGATTTTTTTTGTTGAAAAATGATTTTTTAGAAATTTATGTTTATAATTTTAAATATGACGTTAGTTGATAAAATACATAATTTAAATTTTATAGTATCGCACAATTTTAAAACAGATGTGTTTTTATAACAATAAAAATATACTTTTTTAAATATTTTTAGTACAAGGAACACTTAAAATTTAAGTTAATTGGTGCAATCGGCCATTAATATTTTGTAAAGAAAGTTTAATACCCGAGACACACTACAAAAATTAATGATCATTAACGGTTAGTTATAGTATGCGCTCGTGAAGTTGATACCGATGACAGATGTCAAAATTGCGTCTATTAACAAACCAGAAAATATTGACTGACTATTGTTGTCGTACAGTACAAAACAATAAGTAGCACTTGCTTACTACAATCAGTATTTTTTGGTTTGTTAATACATGCAATTTTGACATCTGTCACGAGTCTCAACTTCATGTGCCTATACTATAACTAACCGTTAATGGTCATTAATTTTTGTAGTGTGTTTCAGGTATAAGCCTTCCAATTTTACTAAAAACTATAACTACTAGAAGAAGGTTTTGTGATCCCCACAGCGTTAATTTTCAAACAAAGAACAACGGGTAACCTTTTTACTATGGCCAGAAGGGAGTAAATTTTTTATATTTCGCAAAATTTATGTCAAAATAATGTGTAGAATATAGAGTCCAAAAATATGAGTACACCTTGTCAAATTGTATCTCTAATAAAATTCTTAATGGAAATTACAAAACATAAAACTAAATATTTTATATTATTTTATTAAATTTTGACGTTTTAAACTGTCATTAACTCCATAGCAATAACTATATGTAAAATTTTATTAACAAGTGAATTAAATTTTTTTTAATCACAAAATTTTAACTCTGTCTGTAACAAATAATACTTTAAAATAACATCAGGCATCAGGCACGAAAATAACACTCACCACAGTATTTATCATTATCATCCATTTTCATTAATTTTCACGACACAAGTGACAGACAATAAACCTTGTTAAATAGATGACTTGACGTCTGTCATCGACGATTGTCATGCACAACCTACTAACTGATTAGTTTTTTATTTTGTCAAAATTAAATATTATGTGGTTTTTATTATTATTTCGTCAAAATTGAATAAAATATTGTATAAACCACGTGAGCTAAGAATGTTTATTAACTCGAAGAAATTAATTCACTCCCCCTTACGGGTTCGTGAGCTAAACTTTCTTCTCATGAATAAACATTATCTTAGCTCAATTGGTGTATAAATATCTATTTATCACTGTTTACCTTTGGTTTCTGTAAAATTTTAAATAATAAAATTAAATTTCATGTTTATATTAAATATTATTCCCCAGTTATTTTTATATAATTACTGAAACTAATGAATCTATTTATAGGCGTTAGATATAGTGCTTATTGCTAAACCGTATAATCCAATTTTACTGAGGCCCGTATCATTGTGAGGCCCCTATCATTATAAGGCCCTAGGCAACTGCAAATGCCCTTCTTACTTAGTGTTTAATAAGATTATATCATGACCCAGAGATAATAAATGTAAACCCGGAACCCGGAAACAACCTCTGAATAATTGAGGCAGGAAAAAACTATTAATTAGGCCGAGTTCAGTCAATTATTAAGAAAAGTCAGACCTACGATTTTGACCTGACCTGGAAAAGCACAACTTTCTTAGTATTTTTATCGTACTAGTATATTATTGTTTATTGTCTTGGATACAAGATACATGATGTAGTCTATAATGGCCTAGGGCATTATGAGTTATTCCTAAGGTAATGCTGTTAAGAAAATGATATTGACACTGAGATAAAACCTAAAAAAAAAGCAGACGCATTCCTAGCTACCTACTTCGTATATTTTATAAAAACTTTCTGATCTGTAATCCGTAGAATATAAAAAAATTGCTATAATGAAAATGAATCGATGCAAACGGAAACAGCATCAAAATTAAATAATAACATAATTTATATTCCAGTAAAAAAGAATACGGTATCAACTTATTTTCATTCATAAAAGTATGGACAAAATAAATACTTATGTAAAAGATCGTACAAGATTAGTTTCAAACTTGTTAAGAAAACAAGGTGTTCAATACTTATTGGTCTGTAACTTTATGAAGACAAATTGCATTGAAGCATGTAATTCTTAACAACTTAACCAATGTTGATCCAAGAAATTTTTTGAATCTTTAGAGAAGCATTAATAATGATGAAATGATGTACTATGACTGTGTCCGATGTCGCATTTTGGCATTTAGTATTTAGATCTTCTTCACATAAATACAACTCCGAATGACATCCATTGGTTTGTATGTCAACACTTTAGAACGAACATGAATTATACAATACAATTTAATTTGATGCTTCAGATTAAATGTTAATATTATATTTCAAAAAACACAAGCTAAAAAGTTATTCTTTGACAGTGAATTTGACGTTTTGTACAAATTTTAGCAACACGATGGGTGGAATTCAGTGGGTTGTATTAAGGTCTGTATTAAATCTTGTATTGAGTATATGGCAACATTGTAATATTTTCCACATGTATCAATGAGATTCAATTGTGATTTAGAAATTTTAGCACAGGGAAAAGTAATACAGAATATCCTTTAGTAAAATGAGGAAGTATTATTGCAAATGGAAGGTGTAAAAGGAAACTCATTATTGCAAAATTAGGTTAGAAATACGTCAAATTTTATGTGTCAAATATTTCATATATATATATTAATGAATTTTAAGATATCTAATATCTCCACCCCCGTTTTGATCAGTTTTGACATTTCTCCTTTTTTTCCTACTTCTGTTAATTATATTTTTTTTCTTTATTTGATCCTTTGTTCTCTCACTTTTTTCTGATAGGAATTACAAAGTTGCCAAAATATTTTTGACAAAGGACTGTTTTAGCTTAAAACACGTCAATACAATCCACTGAATCTCACCCGATTTGTTTAATTAGTGCGTGTCAACTTCAGGGCATAGTGTGCTCCTGCAAAACCTAATCTAATTCCTAAAATACTAAATAATGACATTAATTAATGTAGGATTTAGATATTAGGATGATAAAAGTGCAACATCGGGCACAGCTTTAAGCTTCATTTTCACCGATTGTCCTAATGCGTATGAGCTATAATTAATAACTAAGCGCAATACCATTTAATAAGTAATATCAATAATGGCAACCTAATGGTAAAAAGTGTTACGCAAAAAAATGTGCTTAGCGATACAGAGCCATCTGTCCATAGATACTTCAATTAAAGTCGATATTTCAGAACACTGTATTTTGGTTTTAAAATATGGTTTTAAGAACATGGAAATTAAGTTTGATATTTGTTTGTGCGGTTATACGCTTTCTATTGAATAAGATATTTACTACAGGTAATAAAATTTTACATTGCAGGGAAATAAACCTTTTGCGACTTATATAGTTTTTTTCTTCAATTTATAAACATATTATCATTTAATAAGTAATATTACATATGAAATGATATGGACTAACTAAATTCGTAGAATCGATTTCAATTTCGAATTTATTTATTTTGTTAAAACAATGGTTATGATAATAATACAAATTACATCATCAGATAAGTACATATCAAATGTTTGTTTTCAAGTTAATTTTCTCGTCCTTTATTAATATTTTTGGAAGTTTGCTTTGAACATCTCATTCGTATAAAATTATTAAATTAACCAAATGAATTTTCAGTAATAAATAATTCAAATTAGCAATGAAAATTATAATCCATAATTATGATTTTTTTATTACGTTTTGCAATGTTTATATTTAAATCCGTTGTACAGCTTGACGTGTTTTAAATGGTATTATGATTTATTATATTATAAATAAATAAAATAAATATATCATCACGGCATATGACCCATTTCTGGGTGTGCCAGTATCTACAACACATGCAGACATCGGTAATGATGACGATATATTTTACCGTGTGGGCGCTTACCAGCCGTCACCTCACGGGCACTCATAACTGGTGTGGAGAGTGCGACACAGGGGTCACTTTTGTGCCATTTAAAATTGGAAAAATATTTGGCGTCTGAAATACAAATTTATTATTTTGAAAGACAAAATTTGTGATTTATAAAATAGTTACTGGTTATTTATAACAATTTGGGAAAATTGCTAGAAAACATTCTGATAACTGATGTAGTTATATTTCTCTATAAAACACCTGCAAAGTGCAGGTAGGTACATCTTGCCCGTCCGGTACCATAAAAGATGCCTTTGTTTCTATTTCTATTGAAGTAGAAACCTCTTTCATCTTATTTTAATCTTAAAGTTTAGTGAAATTGAGTATCTGTATAATATCCTCGAATTAGGGAAATTTCAATATTCTTATATTTCATTCTCCTTTCATAAGATACTTGGAACGTAACTGTCGGTACCTTTCCTTTCATTATGAACTACGGATGGTGTTATTTGAAATTAGGATTAATATTTGTGCCCTTTCTTCTTCTTTCTGTAGCAGTACTCTTACTTGCACTTTTCATAAATTTATCATTTCTGTATTGAGTTTCATACAGTGTACTTCGTGTAATTTAGTGTTTTGAAAGAGTTATCTTATAATAGTGATTCATTTCAAATTATTTTTCTTAAAATGAAATCTTTTAAATTTGCTAAAAATTAAAGTAGCTATGATAGAAAGATAAACATAATTAAAAATTTGTAAATATTTAGAGATAATAATATTTTTAAAATTTGAAAGTAATAACAAAAGTATTTCAATTGCCCGAATACCCACATTCCTTATTTTCCTTGACGTTAAAATTTTGCGAGACAAATACTCCTCACCGTACAAGAACTACAATTTTACGTTGATATATAATAATTCATTTTTGATAGTACTTTTATAGTATTTAAGTAGTGTAAACAAATACTTTCTTTATAAAATCATTTTTACGGTTTATAGAAATTCGACTTCATTGCACAGAAAAAAATAGAATTGAAATTTTGTCTAATTATAATTAGATATTATTATGTTTTAATCAGTTTTCACTTGATAACGATTGGAGATTTTATCAATCGAAACGTTGTGTAACTCAAAAAAATAAAGACAATGAAAGTTCGAAATACTTCTATTATTCAGATATTATTATATTAGGCAATATGTTTAATAATTTAGTACAATTTACAAATTTTAATTAAGCATTTTAACTCATCTGAAATAGATAATAAATATTTTGCAAAAAATCGTTAACTTAAATATGGTTATTTTAATTACTTATTTTATTTAATTTTAATATATTTTGGCTTCATTATTTTTATCCTACAATTTTTGGTAATTTATCTAATGAATTAGGTAAGTAAATAGAAAATTTAAATATATATTTAGTTAATTTCTTTATTTATATATAGTTCAATTAAATGTAGTCATTTAATCTGATTTTGTATTTAATTTTACTATAATTTGTTATAAGAATTTTAGAAAATTGAACTAAATCAATAATTTAATGAAACATATTAGTAGACTGAAAATTAAAGAATTTGTTTATTTAATTTAACTAAAATTTCGAAGGTTTTTTTGTGTGTGATACAAAATAATGAAGAAATGGCCGTTTTTTAAAGAAAAAATCAAATGCCGGAAGTGATTGATCATGAGTCATTTTCTTCCGTATTCAATGCTAAAACAATAATATAGCATTCCATTAAAATAATAATGATCGGAAAATGACACCTGTATTTCATTTTTTCATTAATTTAATTGTGTGCAATTTATAAAATTAGCATCAATAGAACATGATTTATACTGATAAAAAAAGTTAAAAGAACTCTGTAGTTCACAAATTCACAAATTTGTTACCACTCTTAACTACAGTTTCAGTTTCGTTATTTACGCTATCATCCAAAGGGATATTGGGACAAGAAAATGTCATAACAAATATTTAGTGATGCTAATGTTTACAGAATTTTATTGCACTTGGCCTGTACCGAGCGGTCGAGTGTCAGGCGCAATGATTCCAAACACAAGAAACACCAAATTATCAAAATTTATTTCTCTCCCCAGTAGGCACCCAAATCTCTATGTAATTTTTTACTTGGACGTTAGAGGCAGCACTAAATGACTGCAAACTATTCAAACGAACGATAACGATTTTGAGCATTAGGTTGCCATTATTGATATTACTTATTAAATGGCAATACGTAAAAATGTTTACATATGGCAGCGTTTACTACCATTTCCAGCTTTGCATAAGGATTAATGCTTAAGAACTAACAGCAATGCGTAAGAACAAAAAATTGCAAACTTCTATCCTGAACTGTAAACTGTCATGGCCGATTTCACCACCGATTCCTAAATTTCAAGTAATGCCTATGTACCCGATGTGCACCACATAGGCATTACCTAGCAAAATTTCGTTTTCACCAACCGCTAAGCGTTGCCTATCTCGATTTAGGAATTACTTAGCTAGGTATCTGTTTTTCGATGCCCAAATCGCTAAGCATTTCCTAACGTTTGACTGTTTGACAGCTGACACTTCAAAATGAAAATTGTACAATTTTATTGAATATGTTGATAGTTATAACGAAGAAATTGAAAGACTTGCACAAGATAGAAAAGAAAGAACAAATTGTTTTGAATTCTGTGATGAAAAATAGTTTTGGAAAAGATGTCCATTTCATTACAAAACAGAATTTTATAATTATAACTATACGAGTTTATATAATACAAAATTAATTAGTAACTACATAGATATATCGTTTTTATTCTTTATTTTATATTTTGGGAAATTACAATGGGTATTCACATATAATTAAATTCATAATTTCTACAAAAATGCCATAGTCAAATATCATAAATATGCGTTACTGTTGTCACATTTTAAATTTTTACTTGAAATCATAGGATTCAGTTTCTGTTTTTGTATTATGTATTTATTCTATATTTTGCCATTTACATTTTTTTCTTGTTCATTTTCATCTTTGTTTCATTTATATTTTCCACTTCTGTAATACCTACAAATTTATAAATATATATGTAAAGAAAATTTCTTTAAAAATTAATTATTTTACATACATTAACGTAATTAATAATATCTGCACAGAATTTCCAATGTCAATGTTGACAAATACAATTGACAAATGTCATAAATTATAAAAATTATTCATTTATTTCCAGTGTGCAAATATAATATCACAAAAGTAACTAATAATCCGATGCCTACGTAAGTAATTCCTAGCTGGGCATTGCTTTGTTTGGTGAAATCCAAAATAGATAAGTATCAGTTTAGGCAGTTCTTAAATTTAGGAAATTCCTTGATAGGCAACGGTTTAGGAATCGGTGGTGAAATCGGCCGTCAGTCTATTTTATAATTATTAAATTATTAATTTTTCGTTACGTATATAGATACATAAAATTATGTATATAACATATTAAAGAAAAAAAGAATTGTTGCTGTAGTGGCAGTCAGCTAGATAACAAGTAATAAAGGAAAAAATTGTGACATTTCTGTTGAATTAGTCACTAAACAAAGTAGCTGGAAATGGTATCCTAGTAAATTGTAATAATGCATTAAGCCTTATGCACTAATCTTTATGCATTAAGTACTAAAACATTCGGTGGAAATGAGGCGTAAGTTACAACTTTGACACGATAAACATTTATCCTCATAATAAAATGAAAAATAGGCCCAATTTTCGAGTCGAGATGGCTTATTTTCTTCGAGTCGAGTTGGTATATTTTATTTGTCAGTTCGAGTCGAGGCAATCCTTAAAGCTTGATGGCCCGAATGCATTTCTAATTCCGGATCAAATCTAAAGAGATGGCAAGTCTGTCAGAACAATAATGAGGTGTAGCCATAATTTTGGACAGAACTGTATTCATAAATGACTTACTGCTGCTACTCTTATTTATAAAAATAATCAAGTTCTTTAAAGTACCATATTTGCATATTTTTAATCACACTTAATACCCCAACAATAGCGGAGCGGAAGTAGTGTTTTTGTGTATGTTCACGTATGTTAATATATGCAGTGGGCGAACAACCACATACTTCTCATATCGTAAACCTGCGTCTGCACACATACGATGCAAGCAGTGTACGTTTATTTTTACTATTATATTTATTATTCATCGATAGAATGATATAAAAGGTGTTCAGGAAATGCTGGTACCGTTAGTAAAAAGACAATTGCCCGACGCGGATCAGATGACGTTGTATTGTTGTCGATTGTTGATTGTTATCTGCTTGAAGAATTCGATTTTGCGTTCAATGGACTCAATGATTTATTTTTAAAGTTCAAGAGCGTATTGTTATGTAACGCGAGCTGGGAAAAATTAATCATCAGATGGAGATGGAAGAAGATATTGTGTGAAAAATGTATTTCAATTGATTATAATTATTCATTTCTTACATAATAAGTTGATGTTTTTCAAAGGTCAACAAGATTTACATCTTGTTTATCATAGGACATGTTTTAAAATAAGTTAAATTTGAATATTACATCTATTACTGTGCTATTGACATCCTGAACCAATACCTACTAAGCAAATGTTAAAGATGTATGTTTGTATATTTGCTTAACTGTTTAATCAGTATGTTATAGGACTTAATTTTTAAGCACGCAGAACCATTCCAAAATATTCATACATTTATTTGCAATTGTTTACTATTGTTTCCTTTGAACCCCGTCGACACAAATGATAAAAACCACTTCAACCAATGTGGGAAATTTCTCGACTGCGGTTGGCTGGTTTATGATGAATTTAATTTATAAATTTAAATTTTGAAATTTTTAGCAAGTAAAATATTCTGGGATGCAGTCAGTAATTTTTTTTTTATTATCTCCTCAACGTTTCGACCCTACCAGGATCATCCCCAGGAACTACAGAATTTTAAGTACAGGGTGGGGCAGAATGACCTCCCTGATTTGAACGGTTAATTGTAAGAAAACGGTTCAAGATACATAAAAAAGGTTTTTATTGCTCAAAAGTACATATAATGCCGTTTTATTTTCACGATGTTTGGAAAATGATATCGTCCAAGTGGCGGCCTTGGCGAGCAATGTACATATTGAGCCTTTCGACGAAGCGCATTTTCATCTTTGTGACACAGTAAATACACAAAATTTTCGTTACTGGGCATCTGAGAAACTTTGTGTACTGCATCAAAGACCTCTTCACAGCACCAAAGTCATATACCTATTAACTAATATATTGCGGATCCTTTGCTTTTCTTGAAGGAAACACTGTGAAATGGAAATATCATTTCTGCATAAGTCTATCTCACACAAACGCCCAACCACGAATTATGCGCAAGCTTGGAAACTTGACTACTATTGGCTAACAAGAAAATCATGATCACTTTTTGCGAATCACAGAGTTCTGTTTATTAACTGCTAGCGCGAGAAATTTTAAATTTAAATTTGAGAAATTAAACAATGTACCTACTATTTATTTTGTATGTAAATTATTGAATATAAATATTAGTAATAAATGCTTTCAAAGTGCAACTACAAACAGAAATGAAATCGAACGTCAAAGTCAAACCATGTGCTCGCTGCATCACCAGGGCAGCGTTCCAAAACCTAGAATACCGAGTTTTGGCATAGAGTATGATGTGTTTTGTTTTGGAACGAATGAGAGTTTTGTTGAAGTAAAAAATTGAAACTAAATTAAAAATAATTTTAAAAAACTAACAAAACTACTTATAATTACAACATTAATGTCAAGCCCGTAATAAAAGCGCTTTTATGGAGCACTCTGCTTAATATAATGTGAAAGTACGCTCCATAAAAGCGCTTTTATTATAAAAGTATGCTCGTAATACACGCCAACGTATTTACTTATGTTTATTTTCAACCAAAAGCATGTTTTCTTCCTCAAGAAGGCAGATTACTTTCATATGTTGAGAATCGTGAGCATCTACGTTTGAAAATATTGTGGATTTTGGAACGCAGCCCAGCCAGCGACGCCGTCAGCGTTAGCCAATAGTCATCAAGGTTTCCAAGCTTGCGAAGTTGGGCGTTTGTGTGAGATAGACTTATGCAGAAATGATATTTCCATTTCACAGTGTTTCCTTCAGCTACTCTTATGGGAAAGATACGAGCATTAGCAATATATTAGTTAATAGGTATATGACCAAAGTAACAGTTTGGTGCGTTATGTCCTATATACATTATTGGGCCTTATTTTTTGAATCCGAGGGATTAACTGTTCTGTCACCGTGAATTCGGCTCGCTATTGTATGTTGGAGAACTTTTTGAGCCCCAAAATGGAAGAGTATGGCGAGGAACACGTCACAGAAGTCTTCTGGTTTCAGCCACGCCCATACTGCCCGTCGTTCACGCGAAATTCTGCAAGAGTTCTTTCCCGGTCGCCTGATCTCTCACCGGGAGGATGTTCCATAGCCCCCTCACTCCTCCGATTTGAGCCCGTGTGACTTTTTTCTGTGGGGATATGTCAAAGCTGTAGCTTTACGAAATAAATTAATTTTGAACAATTATTGATGTTTTACATTTATTGCCGTAAAGGGCATTCATAATTTAAAATAATTATTAGTCAAATATTAAATTTCTCTGCACTGCACACTCACAGAAAGCACATGGAATAGCAAGTTTGAGTGAAAAAACCATTTATAAGCAGGATTAAACTTACTTAACCTTGTAAAGAGGAAGTTACTTAGGCTAATGATGCGTTTTAATGAACAAATAAAAAAATATATTTTTTTAAAATTTTAATATAAGAATAGATTTAATTTTGTATATATTTTGTCTTTTATTAAGTTGTTGTAGATTGTACTAAGGCCTATGATGTCTGTTTTGACAACTTGACTTTTGAATTGAATTACGACCAGACATACGTTTCTGTGTTCATAACCTACTCCGAATTAGGTTTTTTTTCTCAACACAGTAGTTTCAACATATCTAATATCTCAAATCTGAAAATAAATGCATATTTTTAAGTGGTCCGTTTTTTCTGCCGGGCATTTTTTGTTGTATTATGCGAGTGTATTATCCGCGATATAATACGGTGATAATGTAATGCAGGTGTTAACTACATTTCTTTTCTTTTTTGCAAATACAAATAGTCGTTTTGCAATTTGCAAAATACCGCAAATAATTACATTAGTCTATAAATTGAACAAGGTTCATTCTGATCTCCGATCTACTCTATAGTAAATTTACCGGAACGCAATTTGAACGCATCAATTGTCATTATTAATATCAACTTTTTGTTTCGCAAACTGTAAATATTTGTTAAATTGCCCGGAAAACCAGAAAATATTTAATTACAAACAAATTGAAGTACTTTACGTTTATTTTTATCTCAAGTACCTATATGTGTTCTTACTATAGTAAAGGAAAAGAACATCGAAAGAAAGGATTACCGTTTACCGAATCCCGGAATTTCGGTTTAAAATTTGCAGGATTGCAGATTATTTTTGTTAAGATTGGTTAATTTCGGGTCGTTTACATTTTACGTATAATATAGGCAGTATTAATGAATAATAAAAATAGCAAAGTCTGGTCTTGCTTTACAATAGATGACTGAAACAAAAGCTGGTTCCCTACTAAAATTTATACAATCCTACGAAATTAGCAAAGCCTTAAAAGAAAGGTTAGAATTTAGAATTGGGCGCATTCAGCAGATTTCTGTGTTCATTGAACACCTGACCGATCAGTTACCGAACACGGAGGTCTCTCAACGTGGTTCAAATGTTTCAAAGGTCAAATAATCGTTAACTTTTAAGTTAACGTTTATGTTATTTGTTGAACAAATTAAAAAATTGCAATGTAAGAAAATTTTAATAATTTGACAATAAGTTGTAGTTATTTAAATTTTCAATCAATTTACTTATTGATATATGCATAATATATGACAACAAATAATATATTTTCGGTGCTATACATTAAAAAAAAAAAAATGGTATTTTGTTTTACTGCACACATATATGGATGATATTAGATTATTTCTACTAGCAGAAGAAGGCAGTATATACAGAATGTAAATATTAAAAGGGGTCATAGGGCTATAACATAGAAAAACAGTTTTTTAGACGCCAAAAGTTTCTACATTAATTTATTAAAAAAATAATTGGTTCCTATCATAAAGAAAAAAAAAAATACGAATTTTTAATTTTTGTTTCATGTAAAGCCAGAAAATAAATTAAAAAATTTGTACAATTAAGAAAAAAAATCATTAGCCATGAAAATGACAGTAACAAAACATTGCCATTTTTTAAATTAAAAACATGAAAGTTGTGAATTTATGAACTAATATAAATAACATAAAATAAAGAAAACATTAGGTTATTTTTATAAGAAACATTTATTATTTATTGTAATAGGTATTTACAAATTAAAAATTATCTACATGTAATAAGAAATAAGTTATAAGAAACGAGAAAAACTGCAAACTACAAGGACCATTTAATAATTTGTAATTTTTCTTCAAGAGATAAATTATCCACGATTTCTTCTTAATAAAACGAAAATAATAATAATTTACCAAATAATGTCAAGTCAATAATTGTTTTGTTTTTATCAGTTTCACGGGTAATGATATTTTTCCTTAATTGTGTAAATTTTTAAATTTATTTTCTGGCTTTATATGAAACAGATAATGTAATGTGTTTCGTATCAAAAAATTCGTATTTTTTTTCTTTATAATATGCACTAATTCTTTTTTCACTAAATGAATATAGAAATTTTTGGAGTTTAAAAAACTGTTTTTCTATGTTATAGCATAGCCATATGACCCGTTTTAAAATTTACACTTTGTATAAAATTAGCAACAATATGTTTTTCGTAAGCCATATTAAGAACATAACATTCGCTTTAGCGCGCGTAAACAAGTGACCAGGTGACCAGGAACATCTGATCGTACTTTTTTATGGTCAGATCTTAGGTGACTGGTCTCCAGTGAACAGTGCATTCAAAAGAAAATTGGTGAACATGTTCAGAGACTACATGCGCTCATTAAGAAATGAATAATTTGATCTTGTTCAGTCCCTATTCTAAGAATGTGTAGTGGTCGGTTTTTCTTAGTTCTTTTTCTTTCATATAAAATGATGTAAAAACCAATCATTTATCTGATGCAAAGTATTGTATTTCATTTATTTAATAATTTTAACAATGTTTTACTCGAACGTGTTACATTAGAAAGAGTATACTAATTAGACTTTCCTTTTGTTTTATTATGAAACAGCTGATAAATCGTTGAACCTTCCATACATAATTCATAATTTCATATCACATCCGTCAATAAAATATAAACAGAACCAAAGACTACAAAAACAAAATAAACACGAAAAATCATCGTTAATTTATCGCAATATTGACTTCCGGGGTGGTTAACATGTTAAACGCAAAATTCCCTAGCTGTTTTTTTCCAACTTCGCTCTCATCTCGTGAATTGGCAGCAATTATCCATTGGTAAGATTGGTAACATCCACCATTAAGTCGAGCAGTTATTTTGTTGTAAGATTATAGCACGACGTTGCTAAAACGTCTATTAACGGTTGCTGGTCGTTCATCGGGTAAATATATGCGGTAATTTTTGATTGTGCATAGCATAGCAAAGAAACAAGAGAAGATCTCACGGTATAGCACATTGCGGGATCCTATCCCAGGTTGCTAGATTGCAATGCACTTAATAAGCTCGCTATTAAAATTATTTTTCCTAGGTTGCCAATTTTGCTGAGATTGGCAAGCAAAGCAACTGATTAAATGAATGCCAGATGACGAGTTGCCTACAGCAGTCTACGGACATTTTATTTTCTTCTTAATGAACAATGAATAGTATTAGTGTTGTACGGTATTTTATGTTACATCAATGATTAAATTCATTTAGAAATACTAGCCTGAATCCATAGACTATATTTCCGGATTATAGTCTCGCTTTTTAATTTATTTTATACTTCATCTTCATCACAATTTTCGTAGTCATTAAATTCTCTGTTGGTCATAACCAGACAAGAGGATAGGGTATTTTAATACTATCATTTTAAACATTTATTTGAATCGCCTAGTTTTAAAACCCGATAAATCCACTTAGGTCAAATTTTGGGAAACTGAAAAAAACTGTTTTGATATGTTGCAAATGAATAATTATATAAAAACATCAATACTCCAATAATGTTGATCGTAATGAACCAAAAACTACTTTGTTTAATAAGAAAAACTAATTAATAATGTACTTAAATTTAAAAAATTGATGTCAGCATATTACCTTCCGTCACTTCTAAGTACAAGGTAGAATAAATTAGAGTTCCTTATATGAAAAACTTTCTTATTAGGCTCGCTACAGAAAATTGATGTAGGTCTTTTGAGGCAGCTTTATTAGGCACCACAGGAATTTTCTACCGTCTTTTGTTTTTGAGCTACAGGCTAAAACTTGGTTTTCGTCTATTTTGAAAATACTTCAAATCTCGCTTATTATAAAAGATATAGAAAAAAATGTTTAGATAATTTTTATACGGTATTTTAATAACATGACGTAATTAGATATTTACCAAACCTAGTAATTCTCGACATAACACAAACAAATTTTTTAAAAGGAACATATGTTGAAAATAGTTTCATCCTTGTTCTTTTTTATAAGCTTTTCAAATATATATAACAGGTCTACATTCTTTTGTGTTACACATGAATAAAACATAAATTATTAATTTTTTGGAGTAAAAAAAATGAAGTTTAAGAAACAAATGAAAAAATCAATTGCAGATTATTATTTTCAAGGTAAAAAAGCTTTTGTTGAAGTTTGATTTTGAACTATGGATTTTTTTCGCTCGGTATCGTATCATTGAACTTACTTCTTAAACTTTTTCTATTTTGGATTTAATAGAAAACATTAGGGGAATTCGAAATAATTTGTGAAAAGTAAAAAGAATGCGGGAGAGAAGAGGATACTATCAGGCATTTAAGGATTTCGTGCAAGGAAGTTACGAGAGAAGGAAGAAATCAAGAAACGGCGGGTTCATTTATGATGTAGTACCACAATTTATTGTGATATATATATATATATATATATATATATATATATATATATATATATATATATATATATATAATATGTAGATTCTAAGCCGGTTAGGCAAGAATAAATGTAGTAATAATAAAGTAAAAATAACTTGTCAGCCACCAGGATTCGAACCCGGAGCCATTACATTGCCGGAGTTCACATGTTCTTTTTACTTTTCACAATTTATTTCGAATAAACTGACTGTTAACTCATTGTTGATATTAAAAACATTAGAGTTTTATTCAGTTACACTACAATAATAAGTCAAATTACAGTGCCAAAAATTGAAAACAATCAGACTATTGGATCGGGGACCTCATAAACTGCTTCCCATAAATTGATACTGTATACTGAATCCTCTTTAACTATATTAGCACCCTATGAAGCATAATGATATTTTATGCATTTTCTATGGAATATTAACATCTTAAAGTTTTTCTTTATTAGGCTCTAAACCTCCGGATTTTTTAACTGTATTATGTTCGCCCCTACAACCTGAAATTGTTTAATTATTATAAATTATTGCAAAGAAACAAGTGTCATTAATAAACAAATTGTATACCCAATAGGACCAAGTGACTTCTAAACCCCTGGCTAATTTCGATTTGCTGGTATTAGATTTCAACCGGTTGTGGTTTTGTCAAGTTTTGAAACTAACTTGATATTTTAAACGTAAACATCATAAGGATTTGTTGAGTTTTGGTACGTAAACATCACATCATGTTATAAATGGGATAGTTTTGCTCTTTTTGAAAAATTTATATGTCATAGTATTTTTAAATTAAAGTTTTCCATATTTTTTTATTTTGCATAATTCTTGTTCTTTTTTGAGAAAAAAAATTAGAGAAAAATAAATAATTTTTCTCCCGCTATACGTGACGTCAAGTGTTTACCTTCCACTGCGAACGCGTCTCGACATACAGTTTCTCTGAATGAAAGAGATAGCACAATTTTTCGTTACGTACGTCTTGCGGGGCAAGGGGAACTTGTTTACATTCCGTTTTAGATAGCGTTGTTTGGTAGTTGTCAGTTTTGTTTTTTGTGTATTTGATAGTCAGTTTGCTTACTTTTTAGTTTTTCGTAGCCTCATTTTGTGTCTGTTGGAGTATTTATACAGGTATGTGATCAAAGATTATCCATGAAAACAAGGTTATGTTATTTGACATCACAGCGGAGAGGTTGATTCAAAGAGGCGGGATTTTAATTAGCATTTTATAAATATATATGCAATAATTGTTGTTTTTTATCGTATAGAAAATCTTATTATGCGTGACTTATTGTACAAAGATATTTATTTTATTAAAATTCGACACATGATAACTACCCCATTATGAGAAGACAAATCCGTTTCAGTATCATACCCACGTCGGGTTTTGAATCTAGACAATGGAGTCATTTCAAAAAAAATAATTGTCGATTTTTTTTATAAAATCATAAAATCCATCTCATTTAATAAATATAGTAATAGAAAATAATTTGAAATATGCGACTTTTCATTCATAAATTTGCTAATAAACTTTCGCGCTTTTAAACACGGACTAAATTTGTGACGACACAAATTCATATACTCACACAAAGACAATTTTGTCTCACACACACACGCTTCACAACATGAAACAGTAACCTAACCTAAAAGTGTGACAGTTGACAGCAAAATATACAAGAGAGAAGATTATTATTACTTTCTATTTCTTTAAAAGTACTAGTGCAGTATAAGGTATGTAAATAAACCATTTATTTAAGTAAATACCAAACCAAATAATCATAGTTCTAAATTAAACCGGTAGAGCTCGACTGTCGTATCCGTGAATATGTGTCGTCAGCCGTTGAAATATTTGAAATTAAACGCAACTTTAAAAAAATCATATCTCTGTTTCTAAAGACTTGTAAGATATAAAACATACATATGCATGTTAAATTTGACCTATTTTCTCAAGAAAAAAATAAATCAGAAAATGTGAAATGACCCCATTCATTTGTCTGCCATTTGATATTTGTCAGAATATATTTTTTTAGTTTTTGTGAACTGACAATAAAGGTTTATTTCTGCGTTTTTCGTGTAGATTATTTATTTCAGGCATAAATATATCAGTATGCTAATCAGAGGGCGCCATTTTAAAAAAAAAAAACTAGCATGGTCTTTTCGTGAATTACAGACAATATTCTGTTCCTTTTTAAATCACCCGTTTACTTCGTATTTAAATAACATCATCGTCAAATGAAAACAGCTTCAGGGCGATTAAAGATGTAAAACCGGCACTGATTATTAAGTTGAAACTTCTTGTTACACTTTAATCTAAATATGTAGTTAGTGCGCCTTTATTAGTACCTTCTGTTATGCTCTTCTACGGTGGCTGAAGGTATAATATTTACTTTGAAATGAATTAGATTTTTAGAACATGAAATTATACACCTCGACCTGAAAGTGGTATTTCTATGGAGAGAAAAACGTGTTTTATCTAATAGAGTTTCTTGTGTCATGAGATGGATTCTATGGCTAGTAATAACATTATTACTGCATACTTTATATTATTGGAGGTTTTTTAAGTCGAAAGAACGGAGGTAATATATTTTTTTAAATTATAATGGTTTTTAGGAGCTATGATTATTACATTATTTTGATGTCTTCAATATATTGCTAAAAAAGTATGAATAAGTATTTCTTAGAGATAAGCATTCTTCGCACATATTTACGTACCTACTATTTAGAAATAATTATTTAAGTATTAAGGGCGTAAGTGCAGATTACTCCTAGAGGATAATACAGTGTGTTAAAAAATCCTAACTCAGAGTAAGCCATGTACAAAAATACGTATGTCGTAATTTAAAAGTATTTAGTTAAGTGTCCATTTGACACAAGATAGTGTCAAAAATCTAAAGAAAACAAAGTTTTTCTGCTTGAATCTTATAAATGGAAATAAATTAGAAAATGGCGGATGACAGTATTCTTTTGATGACTCTTACAATGTATTTCAGAAAAATTGCATTTTGAAAACTTGACTTTTGAATTGAATAACGATCAGACATACATTTCTCTGTTCATAGCCTACTAAGAGTTAGGGATTTTTTTTAAAAACACACTGTATTATCCTAACGTCCGTGATGCTTATTATATTTTTTTGCATGATCAGACGTTTTGTAGCATTTTTATACAATTGATCAAATAAAATTAAAAAATTGTCAAAATTGACATTAAGAGTACTTGTTTTACTAAAGCTCTTGTCAATTATTTATTCACTTACCGCCCGTGGGCTTTTCGTACGATTTACTTCCTTTGCAGATAACAAAGATATAGCAACCAAATCTTGATCATTAAATAAATCCTACTGCCATCGAAACACTATGTAAACATTAAAAATCGATCGTGCAAAAAAGAATTTATATTTGCGTCCATACTTTACTTCTTGGTTGTCAGAAATATGTATATGTATTTGTTCATTTGTTCCATAATAGCATTTTTAACTAGGCATTAAAATGCATGATTTACAGCAGACTGCCGTTTCATGAATGCTGTCGAAGTTGAGAATCTGTGTTTAGTGCTGTGCTGAACACATATTTTTTTAATATTAATTTAGTGTTTATGTTTAATACCAATTTTGAAGGTTAGCGCCATTGCTATAAGTTTGTTGAACGGTTGATATGTAAATACTAACAGGCAGTAAAAATATTTTTACTGCCTAGGCAGTAAAAGTGATATTTTATAGACTGTTAGCCCTCAAAAAAATCGCACTTTTAATGTCAATCAGCAAAATTAACTATTTATGTACATATACTGGCTTGCAAAATATTGTGAATATATCTATTTTTTTTCTGTATTGAATCTCTCTTTGAGTTTTAACTTATCAATCAATCACTAGTCATTTAAGATACCAAAATTAACAGAAAACAGGAATACATACTTGGTTGTTCTTTCATTTTTCTGGACTATATTTATATTTAAGAGTAAATTAAAGAAAATGAAGAACTTGCGCCACAATATATAAAATAGTGACATTGTAGTGACAACTCCATTGTCAGTTGTTACATAGCTAAAAACAAGTAAAAACTCTGCTACTTGATTTTTAAGGTATACACGATTTTTTTGGAGGCAGTGTAACTAAGAACGAAAAGTGAATCTTTAAGATAAAGTAAGTTGTTATGTAATTACTTGCGGGTATTTTATTTCATACTGGTTTCTAAAGTTGTTTAATTATAAAACGATATGTCCAACAATTTATAGCAATATACAGTACATTTCGGAACTCCTAGTAACGCTAGCATGTGTATAAATAATAATAAAAAAAGTTAATTGACAGATTGTATTTGAATTTTTTTAGTTCCATTTACATTATTATTCGCTACAAAAGATGAAAAATACGTTCTTTGAAATATTTTGTATGAAGTTACTGAGGTGAAGAATAAATTAATACCGCATAAATCAAGGATTCAGTATGAAGGTAAAATATTAAAGTTCTAGGACTTTAAAGTTTCACTTTTTGTTTTATAAATCGTACAAAACACGTCGCTTTCGAAACCAATATGGCTTAAATAACTATTAAAACAGTTAATGATTTGTTAAATCCGATGATTCCCATGAGACCAACCCTGTTGAGTTAATACTACTTTCTTGCGAAGCCTGTCCTGTACCCGATTAACAATTTGAATGATCATACATGAAGTTGATGGAGTGAAGTTTAAATCGTACCATGTTATTTAGCAAAACATTGTCTGTAGCCGGCGCCAATGCCATCATTGCGCATGTGCTCAAATGTGTCCATTATAAACGTCAGAATGTTGTTTTTGCAGATTGGGTATGATTTTAGCGAAATTTAAACGTTACGCTGTGAACGCTCTCTGTTATTATACTGTAGCAGAATGAATAATTACAGAAAATGAATTTCAAATGACATTAAACCACGAATTATACGCACTTGGTTGGCTTTAATGCTAAACATTTACTGGCAAAACAGAAATAAAAACATTTTGAAATATTTATGCAATTTTTAATAGGGCTTAAATATATACGTTCAGTTAATATTATGAAAAAAAGTACTTTTTCGCCACCGGGAGTAGTACAACGATAGCTCTGTATCAAAATCAAGATAAAAGTACAATATTTATCTTTTAGGGAGAAAATAATGAAAATATGTCGAAAATAAACTAAGAGCTTTATATTATTTTGACAGTTCAGTTGTCTAATATACCGGGCGACTACTTATTTTTTCGAACAGGAAATTTAATGTTAAAATTTTGATTTGCCATTTTCTCTTTACCTATTAATTTTAGAACAAAAGTGTAATGAAGAAAAATGTTCAGAATGAAAAACTGCATCCACTAGTACCAACCTTGTTGTTCAATTGTTTCTTATGTACGAGTTAGAAGCAAAAGAAAATACATGATTTAAGGCAATTATCAGAGTGCCATGAAAAAAATATATATATTTCGTTTTTGGCAAATCTGACATTTCTTTTTATTTTATTCTTATTAGAATTTGAATTATTTTTTCTGCTATATTAATTCTTCTTATTATTTTAATAATAATAAAATAAAAAGAAATGTGAAATTTGTCAGATATACCAGAAACAAGAAATATAAATTGTTTTTTTTCCACGGCACTCTGATAATTGACTTAAATAGTGTATTTCTTTTGCTTCTAACTCATACGTAAAAACAATTGAACAATAAACTTGGTACTCAATCGTGCCGTTTTTCATTTTGAACATTTTTCTTCATTATACTTTAGTTCTAAAATTAATAGGTAAAGAGATATTGCCAAATAAAAATTTTAAAATTGAATTTCGTATGTTCGGAAAAAAGTAGACATCCGGTAGATAAAATACAAAGAAACAAACAAAACAACAAATAAAAACTAAAGTACTCTAGCAGGAATATAAGAAACTGCATCAACAATTTTTTGGGTTTCTTTGGAGGGTTCTTGGTATTCTATTTCAGAAGAAAATATCTGATGTGGACACCACATGACTTCCTTGTACGCCTGTTACACTATACATATTTTGTTAATAATTAAAATATGTATAATAACAGACCCAATCATAAAATTGGACGTATTTGACATAATTTGACATTGACATTAAATTCTTTATTTTTTTGTTATTTCTTGTCCTAATTCATAGCAAACTTAATTACAGAAACCAAAAAGTACATAATGTTTAAATTTACATATCTCGCTTATACAAAGAACTAATTTAATCATACTTGAAGTTTTCGACACAAAATTCAATTCTCTAAAACTATTATTTGAAGCATTTATTGTTAAATTCAAAATAACACCATTTTTTTCAAGAAAAACTGATAATAGCTTCAAGTAAAGTATCACTTCCGGTTAGACTATTATGTTATTTCCATTGATATAAAAGTATTATATACCAAATTTGAAAAGTTTTGGATTATATTTTAATATAGTTTTCCATTAAAATCTATTATAGGTTTCAAGTAAAGTACCACTTCCGGGTATACCATTTTAACTAAAATCTATTATGTTATTCCCATTCCCAAAATGGATATTTCCGTTGAAATCTGGAAACCGAATTTTTTCGCGATTACAATACTTCCTTTACTTCGTACAAGGAAGTAAAAAGACGGAGAATTCAAAATTCTCGAAATTAAATTTGAAAAAAATCAATAAAACTAATTTCTTAAATTCATTAAATAAAGCACCTGCGAGATTTTGCTTACATGAGCTTGTGCACTTATTTTTAGGACCTTTATTTAAATTTTAAATTTGGATGTTAACTTCACTTTGACACGTAATGTCGTAGAATTGATTCATAAATGTCGAGTTTTCATAACTAACTGAAATCATTTGGATTTGCAACGTATGTGATTGACCGAGTTGCGATTCTGGTCATACCGTTTTCTGAGGAAGGTCTACTGAGGTGCGATTATTGCTAGTTAAAAACTTTAACCAATAAAAAATTTGGTTGTTCAATCTTGGAACATCTGTATCTCCAAATAAAATAGTTTGATGTTTATTTGAGGATCGCGCTAGAAAACAGTTATTTTTCTGTTTTTACCTTCCGTCACCTTTAGGTAAGGAAGGTATTGTCTTTGGTCAAAAAATTCGGTGGTGAGTTTTTAATGAATAAGCACGTTTTAGGGTCCCTACAATACGAATATACCATTTTTAAGATGATGTCTGTATGTATGTATGTATGTATGTATGTATGTATGTGTGTGTGTGTGTGTATGTGTGTGTGTGTGTCCGTGTGTGACAAATTTTTCTCCGACGATAACTCCAATACTACAATTCTAAAAATTATAATTCTTTCGTATTCCTCTTCTGTACACCCATATGAAGAGTTGATAGATAGATTTTGGTTATAATTGATCCACCGGAAGTACCCTTATTTGAAATTTTTAACAGTTTTTCTTAAAAAAACACAGTTAAATATTATTTTTTGACATTTTGTTATTATATATATATATATTAAAGAAAATACTCTTCTCTATACAGTTTGATTATACATTTTCCTTCATATTCAATAGATGTAAATTTAAAGCATTATAAAGAAATTTGCTTTGCTATTTATCAGGGATACAGCTGACATAATTATTCAAAAAAATTTAATTGACAGATGTCAGTTGCAAGTGCAAAACCAAATATGGAAAAAAGTATAGGATCTAAAATTGGTATGTCATAGTGTTGCTCGCAAGTGACACGCAGAGAAAGGCCAAAGAGAAGATGGAAGGACATTACTTAGTGTAGTTTATGTTATCATTTTATTGGATTTATAGAACCTTTTCAAATGAATTTTGGTATGGAATTTGTAAAAAATAGTATGTGTTTTTACATGATATTATATAGAATCTGTTCCAAGGACCTTTTGGTATGGGATTTGTACAAAATACATGGAATTGACGGAAGGTCTTGTACTGGCCACAACAGATTTTTTGAAATTAAGTTGAAAAAGTTATTAGTTAGTACTTAATTGATCAATTTTTAATGTATCATCGGCGAATTAACCAGAGAACATTTTGGAATCATGATTTATAATGTAATAGTTTTGACAGTTTTCAAGTTAATCTGAAGTAAGTAACATTTATAATCATGCCTAAAGCTTTAACAAAGTAATCTCAGAAGCTAACAATGAAGAAAAAAATCCGATTTACCATCCTTCGCAAAACATAGTACATGCCTGGTGGAAAGTTGTACCTTCTGCAGAGTAATCATTTTAATTTTAGAAAGCGTCAAATGTAATTCAGAATAGCCAATATAATTTCAGCTTCAATTTAGGAAAAAGATTTATCCTGCTTGTTAACCAGAACGCAGTGTACGTCACTAGTTTAGGTACAAGTTATATTTTAACCTTTTATCATTTAAATTTCCCGTCGCTTATCGCGTAGACATCAGCCAGCATCATATAGAAAACAAAGGCTTTATTCTTATACGGAATATAGTTTCTCGTTAAGTGCTCCGAATAAAAAACTCTGATAGATTTCATGGAAAGATGCATAAACGGAACCTCTACTCGTTTCGTATATCTAGATTAGATGACCCATGTAGGGACAGCCGTAGAAGCATTCATACAAATCACTCAGTCGGTACGGACGCAACTGTAGCAACGAACTACACTGCAGCATCCGTGTCCATCCGCGGGTAGAAATAGAGCTGATTAATCTGAGATAATCCGCTGGAGAATGTCTATTGTCAATTCAAATGAGACAAAGTTCATTAGGCAACAGTTTCCTCCGTTGTTCCACTCTGCCGCACAGGCGGGGAGGAACAAACAACAACTCATAATGTCAAGGGAAAGAGAATATTGTTTTTTTGCGTTATGGGAGAGCACAAATTTATTGAGATTCTAACAAAGTGATCCAAAATGAGAGGACATTTTATGCGATCAATATAGCCATGAAAACAACATAATGACAAACGCAATTTAAACTTAGTGCAACATTTCTCTACAAGCTAAAGCAGTTATCACACGAGAGGTAAAATCGGCAACTAATTTGACAGGCAACTTCAAAATCATCAATTTTTTCTATCACACCAGTTTGAAGTTGCTCGTAATATTGTGCTTTTAAGTTTAAACAGTTGGTAGATTGGTAGATCAAGAATTTAACGTTTTAAAAAATTAAAATGAACAAAATGAAAACTGTAGTATTATCTGCAGCTACAATATTGCTTCTGGATGAAAAACGTCATAAAGTCACAAAAAATAAAAATAAAGGACAATATTAGTTAAGCCCTGGTTGCAACGAAAACGGCGTTTGGAGTATGGAGATAATGGCTCGTAGTATGATCACGGTTTTAACTAAAACGATGTTTTAAGAAATGTCAAATTTCATTATTTAATAACAATAATAAATAATATCAAATTTATCAAAATATGATTTTAAAGCAGAACATAGTTTGTATTCAAACAAATATTTAAAAAAAAATCGTTCTTTAAACATAAGGATGAAATTAAATATTGAAATTTAAATTTGACATTTCTTAAAACAGTGTTTTAGTTAAAACCGTGACCATACTACGAGCCAATTTGTTTAGAAAACTCTTATTTGAAGTTCCATACAAATCCTCCATTTACTGAGAATGTCAAATTGCATTTTTTTTTTTTCGATTTAAAATATGTATCTTTCATGTCCCATACAACTTTATCTTTCTTAATTATTTCATTCAAGCACTGATCGAATTCATTTTCCTTTTGGGATGTCATTTTGTGTTTTTGTTTCTTCTCACCACTACCTCTATCCACTATCTTTTTTATACTTTTTACACTAATATTTAAATCTAGGGACTTTCAAATTATTGCACGTGCGCATTACATGAGGTCGCTTCAAAATCGGCAACTCTGAGCAAAGTTTTCGATCATTACCGAAAACTAGTTGCTCATATTGAAGTTTGTTATCACACGTGCAAGATTGCTCGAAATGCATGAAGTTGCTGCAAATCGGCAACTAGTTGTTGATTTTAGCATTCGTGTGATAAAGCCTTAAAGGCATTATTTTTTCACCTAACCGGGCTATGTAACACGATCCTACAGAAGTCCTCAAAATGATGTAAAACATGAGATTCGCGCGAAACGCTACAGCCCACACTATTGAACTATTCATAAACTATACATATTATAAATGAAGAAAATATTATCTACAAATTAGCAATACATTTTATGAAAATTTTTTCTAGGGGCCAAATTAGGATTACTTGAAAAATAGCTATTTTTGATAGCTGATATGATCAGTTCTTTGCAAAAAAAAAAAAAAATTCATGTGGAATATACAGTGTGTCCCATTTAGAGGTGCCACCATTGGGATCTCGAGAACTGTAAGAGATACGATGTCGGTTAAATGGAACTTTTTGTGCACCTTTGGGAGGTCATCTCAGATGTGCTTTTGTTTTTCCAGAAATTCTCATAGGACACTAGATAATGACGAAAAACTGAATATTGTTGATTTTTTCTTTCTCAAATAACTTCTAAACTATTAGTAATTGAGAAAAACGTTTCAAATATAAAAGGTAGATATTTTTATTAACTAACCAGTGGCGTACGAAATAAATTTTCATATCCGTAAATTTTCGAGATATAACACAAACTTATATTTTTTTAAATGGAACCCATATCTGATTTTAGTCTCAAAAAAATCAATATTTTTTTCTCTTTTCAATGGTGTAAGGGTTATTATGTTTTATATTTGTTTTGCTCCTCAGATTTAATTTTTCTCTTTATTTTCCTGAATTTTCTAATTATTTCCCAAAAAAACATTATTATTTTTATTAATTATATTGTATTTAATCAACATAATTTGTTTTATGTCTTTATTACTTAATATTTTCATTCTAGACTCATAATTACAAATTACACTATGATGTACCAAGGGCGAGCTGATACAAAATATTATAAAAATTAATTTGATACGAATTTTGAGCAAATATTTTTAAGGAAATAAATTATTTAAATACAAGGAGTATTTCCGAATAGAAATCTACCAATATTTTCAAAATAATTGTAAATTTAATACAAAATAAGGAAAAAATAATAATTTTTGAAGGCAAAACAAATATAAAACATAATAACCCTTACATCGTTGAAAAGAGAAAAAAATATTTATTTTTTTGAGACTAAAATCAGATATGGGTTCCATTTAAAAAAATATAAGTTTGTGTTATATCTCAAAAATTTACGGATATGAAAATTGATTTCGTACGCCGCTGGTTAGTTCATAAAAATATCTATCTTTTATATTTGAAACTTTTTTCTCAATTATTAATAGTAGAAAAAATCAACAATATTCAGTTTTTCGTCATTATCTAGTGCCCTATGAGAATTTTTGGAAAAATAAAAGCACATCTGAGATGGCCTCCCAAAGGCGCATAAAAAGTTCCATTTAACTGACATCGTATCTCTTATAGTTCTCGAGATCCCAATGGTGGCACCTCTAAATGGGACACACTGTATTGTTCATTGGTTTTCCTAGAAATAGAGACTGAGGAGTTTCGGGCGATACATTATTTTCTAGAATTCTTATTAAAATGCGCTCATAGTTCATAGTATCAAAACTGTGTCTTCTGGACTGTAGTTGTATCACCTGCATATTTTTGAGCGCAGTATTGCCTTGTAGCTATAGGATCGTCTTAAGGTTAACTTCAATTTACAGTTTAATTTAGAACAGCAGTATTAACAATTTTTTGGGTTCTTCGCTTTATGCTTAACATTTCATTTTAGAAAAAGACGACATCAATCTCAAAATATCCGAAATGAAATTTGAGATAATTCATATAGATATTTATAACAAAATTCTATGCTGTCAAGATGAGAATCTCAAAAACTACTGATTTCTTAAATTCAACAAATTGTCAAAATCGAATTTGTCACAAGTTTTAGTTCATATAATTTTGAATTTTTTGTTAAAAAAATATTATATCGGCATTGTCTAGCTACTTAAAATCTGTTGTTAAAAAGGAAGTTGTTCAGAATTAAAAACTAAACAACGTGAGACTAAAATTAATAACAAGAGAATTCTTTAATTGCGAGAGCGAACACATGTGGTTGCGCTGTTTGCGAATTTTTGCAAGATGTTTGAAAAACTGAATGCTTACGAATGTATTTTCATATACGAGTAGGGATGTACTTGATCTCGAGCTTTGACTCGGCCCGGCCCGAAGACCGGCTCGATTTCCAATCGATCATCGAGCCGAATCGAAGATTTTTTTTTGGCTGAATCGGGTCGAAAAATGTATAATTAAATTAAATGCACTGTTTTTAATATTTGAATGAAAATGGATGAAGTTAAAAAGGATCAAAATGAAAACAATTTTAAGTAATTTTACTTCAAGAATTCAAGGTTATTCGCTTGTATACTTAAGTAAAGGTGAGTTTTGTTTCTACTATAATAATTTTATGGCTTATTTTAAGCAAAAACCTGAAGTTAGATAAAATAAACCCTTATGTAAATGTTCGTACAAGATTTGTTTAAAAAGTTGTGTAAAATTTCGACGCCTACGGTAAACAAAGCGTCTCTTTTTTAACAACTTATGTTAACCTATGTTGGACGGTCTAGGCAAGTAGATTTTTTTTAACTTGACACGAAAAAAAGTTAAACATTTTCCCTGATATCAAAATTAGGAATTTTTGTCAAGTCGATACATACAAATACTCGTATATGATTTCTTACCCTAAAGAAAGTATAAGTGTAAATGTTGTATAATTGACATTTCGAGTAGTAGAGAATATTACCCACGTAAGTAACTACAGTAAAATATATGTTTCTTCTACATAACAGATTTCAAGTAGACACTAGATACACACTTTAGGAAATAATGCTATTTTCCCTCGGTACTTAAAAATTGCACCTCAATAAATATTATGTATTTCGTTCTCTTAATGTAATTTACAATTTTCTCTTTGAATACCGTGATTTAAGGGAAAATAAAAATACGTGTCTCCTATTTTTTACGTTCTGTAGGAATAACAAATAAAATAAAATAATTGTCGGGAAGAACTGTGCTTAATTTTTTTTAAAATACACATTACCAATTTAACTTTTTAAGAAGCTATATGTATGGAGTATATTGGAACACACTGTATAATGATTTGCTATATTTCATTTTCTAGTTTTATTTTCAAATTATAGTTGTACGAGATAATCGCAAATATTTTGGATCACTTTGTTAGATACAAGTTTATGAACCTCTGTAATTATGACATATTTTATATTATTATAAAACTGTACTGTTTGTAACATATTGTTGTGAAAGTATGTTAACCTTAACTGTTTTTATCTACTATCAATAGGTTAATGATACTTTGATTTAATTATCCGTATATCAAAATACACACATCTAAAAATATCATATCGGATATGAATAATTACGATTTGCAAATCACCGTTTGATTATTCAATTAATTTTTTGTCATAGGTAAATGATCAAACATGAAACCAGACATTGACAAAAGTTTTCAATACAATTCGATCATTTACCGGTTAAGAAAAAGATCCTACCTCCGCCTATGTTCTGCCACTGTTGCACTAGAATTGTTAGCATTACAAATAAAGAGTCCCTTGTCGTTTCTGTGCGGCGTGCCCCACAGAATACTTCTGCACCGTTTTCTTGTAGTTTATAGGAGGAATTTCCTTCGTCCTGCTGACTTTTTCGATGACTTCTGGATGTTCCCGTATTTCCCACACCAAATTCGTAAGACTTCTGGGCCTGGAGAGTCGCCTGGAACGTTTTTCTGGTTGTTTTGCTTGTCCAGAATCCCCAGAAGCCCTTCCTCCAGAATGGCTCGAGTCCAAAGTTCCATCCAGCTCCATAGCTTGTTGGAGGTTGTTCAAAGATTTGTATCTGATGTTGAAAAGGGGTGATCCTGATTTGGACATTGGACTTGGAGGGGCTTCTTTCATAGGCGAAGAGCTTTTTTGGCGAAGCAATCGACTTCGTTGTGAATGGCCGTTTTTGATGTATAGTTTTGGCAGTCCTGGAGGGCTGCATTTTTCTGGATGATGGTGGTATGCTGGATTTTCTCGTATAGTCGATGTAGCAGTTTTGCGGTTTCTCTTTTCGGCTTGTAATTTTTTTGTTGGAATTGTTTCGATTGGAGGTGGCTCAGGTCTATTGGAATTATGATTTTCTACAGGGTGTACAGGAACAGAAGGATGTGTATCAGGATGTGCAGGTTCTTGAAAAGGTGATCGAATATTTTTGGGTAAAGGAGCAAAACCTCTAACATAGTCATATATTTGATCTATTTCATCGTATTCTGTGCTATGAGTAGGAATTCTGTTTTCATCTCTTGATCTATGATGGTGAGAATGTCTCACTCTGTGATTGGCTGAATCTGATGACGTACTTCTTCGTAGTAAATAACCAGCTTTTATTGGTGGTTGCTGTGGTAAGCTAGCCCTTTTAGCGTCACCTAATTTGCCGTCTAATACTTGGATTCTATCTGCTACGTCACTAGTCAATCGAGAACACTTTTCTACTAATCTTGTGAATTCCATCATATTTTTCAGTTGTTCATCGTTACGCGTACGTAGAAGTTTCAATGGGGCTGCTAAAGGTAATGCTGTAACACTTTGTGCTTCCTTTTGTAAGGGCAATGCAAAGACATGCTCTTCTTCAAATGTGGATAAGAGCCGTAACTCTGGTACAAAATGGCTTTGACTTTTTAAACCTCTGGGAGCTGTTCCGTGTACCAAACGAACAGTCATAGGCATCCGTTTACTGAGTAAATTTTTGGCAGTATGTACGCCGCTTATATTGTCTTCTCTGGCTAGAGCAGAAAATTTTCCCCTTTGGTCCAAAGACAACAAAACATGATCTCCTTTGGAATCAATACATTTCAAATATCGTCCTTTGGATCCTGATAAGGACATCTCCCCATTAGGGACTAAAATTTCTCCAGCAGGTACTGTTCTAGCTCCTTCAGGAGTAACTGTACCATCAGGGTCAATCCTAGCCGCAACTCCTCTAACAGCTTCTCTGACCAAACATCCTTCTTCTGGTCTTCTTCTTGCTAATTCAGCAACACTTTCCATACATCTAACCGCTCTTCCTTCTTCACTCAACAACTCAAAATACCCGCTATAAGTATCAGGAATGGCTAATCTAGGTCCTACTCCGACGATCCGTCTGCCTTCTTTGATTTTGACAGCCTGAGCGACGATTTTGTGCCGGCGACCAGCGGAGACCAACAAAGCGGTTGATTGGAGGCCCGGGCTAGGGAGGGTAGGGACCCCCAAACCGCCGTACTGGCCTTTGATGATTTTGACGACAGAAGGAAGGCGATGTTTGAGAACGAATTCTCGGAGATAGCTGCCCTCGTCTGCCCAGCGGGCGGCAGCTACGACGATTTGCGCATCTGTGGCCGCCATGCTCGTCAGCTCTTCGTCCACAACATCTGCAAACAAGAAAGACAAAAATTAATTAATACAATATGACATGCTTTCACTTATATAGAGATGGACAACAATTTACAGATGTACTTGAAATATAACGCCATAGAATAAATAAGATTTATAAAAAGTAATACATTACATCGTTGTTGTTTCTTGCAGATCACTTTATTCTGCAAAAATTTTGATATAAAATTAAACACCTGCATTAGTCTCAAAAAATAAAAAAAAAATGATTCAATTTTTAAACGAACTGTACTGTAACACTGTTCTATACTTACTGGCTTTTAATTAATTAATAATTAGCCATATATTAAAATTATTAATTTCAGATGATTTATTATATAACTGTAGGTTCTTTTAATTAAAATAAATAAATAAAATATATAATTAAAAATGTTAGGTGATTAAACAAATAAATAAAATCTATAAATATTTCATCAAGGCTTATTACCTATCTGCTTTTTACCTTCCGTCACTTTTAGAAGGTATTGTCTTAGGTCAAAAAAATCGGTGGTGAGATTTTAACGAATAAGTTTAGTGAATAAGCACGTTTTAAGGTCCCTAGAATCCGATTTTAACATTACAATGATAGATATATATATATATATATATATGTGTGTATGTATGTATGTGTGTGTGTGTGTGTGTGTGTGTGTGTGTGTGTGTATGTGTGACAAAATGTTAGGTGTTCATACAAACAAATAATAGTTATTTTTTATACAAGACGATAAAATTAGAAAAACCGATTATAAATTAAATTATTTAAGTACAATTCAAAAATCTCAGTAGCGTGGTAATTATAGAATTTGTTTGAAAACAATTTCATTTTATTCATGTTTATATAATTGAAGTTACATATAATATGAATCGCCAAAATGTATAACGTGTTTTTATTTAAATAAAAATTAAAGTTCTTTATCTACCCTTGCGGTTAAAATGTCACTTGTTAGTCAACTATTTCGAGTTGAACAATGTACACTTTAAAATCTGCTACAGAAAAAAATATATAAATATTTCATTACGGATTATTATCTATTACTGGGTATATCAACCTTTTTTTTTTTTTATTTTCAGATTTCTGTATCCATAATAACTTTACCGTAGATGCGTAGTAAGTTACCTCACGGGTTGTCATAAATATTAAAAATATAATTCGTCGATGAATCATTCAAAAACAACCAATGTCTTTTTTTTTTGTGAAAAATTTGATTATTTGTGCAATCGGCTGAAAAAGCTATTTTTTTATATATATTCCGAAACAACTAAATTCTAATTGTAGAGGACCCTTTGAGAATTGGCAGCCACTGGACCAATGACAAATATCACATTAAAAAACAAAAAAATACATATTTCAATAATAATATATCAGTAAAATCTTGAAAAACTAGAATATAAAGTTACTAAATACATATATCAGGGCGACAATTTTCGAAGATTGCAATTTCTTGATTTTTCCCTAGAAAGAGTAGCAAAACAAAAAACATTTTAAAAATGTTGACCATCCTGTATATCCAATGACCATATTTTCAAGATATGTTATTGTTTGCAGATTCTACTTATTGTGTGTAATGAATTTTGCATGGATGCAAATTATTTTTAGAATAGTGTATAAAGATGTATGACGAATGTTTAATTCTTGAGTACTAAACAATTTGCGTAAAATAACATGCATTTTTATAAAACGTTTTGGTTATTTGCATGCGCTCTTGTACCGTGTAAAGATCCCTAATCATTTGATTTGCTATTGCTAGATATATTTAAAAATGCTAAAACTGTTATGAAGAAATCACGACAGAAGTTGCTTTTGTGCATTTTAAAAAAAATTATTTTCAAGATTCGATTTTGACATTGGTTGGTAGCGAATTATGAAAACAAAAGAATAAAACTTTTTTTTACCTTCCGTTATCTTCAGGTAAGGAAAGTATTGTCTTTGGTCAAAAAAATTGGTAGTGAATTTTTAATGAATAAGCACGTTATTAGGTCGCTGGAATACAATTTTACTAGTTTTACGATTATGACGGTATGTGTATGTGTGTGCGTGTATGTGTATGACAAAAATTTTTCCGACGGTAACTGGTAACTCTAATACTACAATTCTAAAAATTATAATCCTTTCGTATTCCTCTTCTTTACATTCAGATGAAGAGCTGGTTAAATTTGGTTATAATTGGTCAACCGTAAGTTCCCTTAATGGAAGCTCTTAACAGTTTTTCTTGAAAAAATGCAGTTTATCATTTTTTGACAATATGAAAGAATATCTTATTGTCTATACGGGTTGATTATACATTTTCCTTCATATTCAATAGATATAGAGTTAAAGAATTAAAAAGAGATTAATTTCCATAAATCAGCCAGCTTTGCCATAATCATGGAAACAGATGATATTCAAATAATTCTAATTGACAGATTCAAGAGTCAAGTGCAATTCACATAGTGTTATAATTTTATTCGATAGGTATATACATAGAATCTTTTCCAAGGGACTTTTGATTTGGAATTTATAGAAAATAATATATGTTCGTGTTACAATTTTACTGGATATATAGAATCTTTTGTACTCTCCACGCCAGCAATGAGTGCCCGTGAGGTGACGCCTGGTAAGCGCCCGCACGATGCAAATATGTCATCATCATTACCGATATCTGCGATAAAGCAGATTGTGGCACACTCAGAAATGGGTAATATGCCGTGATGATATATTTATTTTATTTATTTATTTTATTTTGCAAGAAACTTTTGGTATGAGATTTGCACAAAATACATAGAATTGACCACGTCAGGTTTTTTAATAATTTATTTTGTTTTTTAATCTCTAAGCACGAACTGTCCTTTGTGAGGACAAAATTCTATGTTCCACCTACCCTTGAGGTATGGAAAAATAATTGTTGTAATTATTCATAGTGCGAATGTGTTTAGCTAAGTATACGTTTAGCAGAATTAATATTTATGGCGGGTAGCTTGCAATTCTTTTCACAAACTGTTGTCTGTAGACGAGGCCTAGCCTTGGCTGGCCCTTTGCGAAGCTGCCTGGGAAATTTGTTATTTAAATGAGCTGTTTATGTTCGGAGGAACAACTTACAATTATGGCGGCTGAAATTAATTTAAGTTATGGGTGAATTTCTAGCCCTGCACATGTTGCCTATTTTTCTGTTAGTCTGAATTATAATTTTAATAGTCTCATTAATATCTTGCCTGTGTACGGGCTTAATACACAATAATAAACGCTAATTTTATAGAGTTAGTTTGCCATTAAATGTAATGACAAATATAAAATAGATTAGTAGTGAAGTTAGAGCTGATTCCAGCATGCAAATTTATGCAAAGTAGAACAGAACTTTATGAGTTGTTGCAACTATAAATCTAACTTTATTTTATTACTTTAATTATTATGAAAGTGATTAAACGGTTTATTGTCTTAAAGAACATGTTGTCTTCACAACGCAACGGCTACGGCTAAAAAACAATTAGGCATCTTCTTTTATACTCAACTTGCCAAAGGAATTTTTGCTTGTCTTTAATGATGCACGTTGTGCATAGCATCTGCTAGAGATGTACAAAATTTGATAAAAAAAAATCGAATGTGGCCAGCACCTTACCTTCCGTCTATTTTATGTATTTTGTACAAATCCTATACCAAAAGTTCCTTAGAAAAGGTTCTATATATCCAGTAAAATTGTAACACGAACATACACTATGTGAATTGCACTCGTCTCTGACATCTGTCATTTAGAATTATTTGAATATATTAGCTGTTTCCATGATTATAGCAAATCTGGCTGATTTATGAAAGTTAGTCTCTTTTTAATTCTTTAACTATGTATCCATTGAATATGAAGAAAAATGTTTAATCAAACCGTATAGACAACAACATATTCTTTCATATTAATCACATAAAATGTCAAAAAATTGTATTTAACTCCGTTTTTTTTAAGAAAAACTAGTGAGAACTTCAAATAAGGGGACTTTCGGTGGACCAATTATAACCAAAATCTAATCAGCTCTTCATTTGGATACGAAGAGGAATACGAAAGAATTTTAATTTTTAGAATTGTAGAATTAGAGTTATCGCCGGAGAAATTTTTGTCACACACACATACACACACACACCACACACACACATATATATATATATATATATATAAACATCATCGTAAAACTAGTAAAATCGTATTCTAGGGATCCTGAAACATGCTTATTCGTTAAAAACTCAGCACTGAATTTTTTGCTAGTGCGTTAAATAAGTGAACTTAAACATTTTTAAAAAAAATATTCCCTATCTCAATCTTAAATATGATTCATTATCATATACAGAATTGAAAGTATTTTAAACGATCTATTTGTTTCTTAACATTGTGTTAGTTTGGACTAAAAGCGAAAATCCTGTGTAATGTATGTGGTTGCCCGTGCAACAATGGGTGTCCTTGAACCTGGCCTCGCCCCCTAGAGGGGTCAGGGGGCACTGAGCACGCACGACTCGCCACAACCCACATGCACGCCCAAATTCACTCACATCACTCATGTACACAACATACGAGCTAAGGGAGACTCAATAATGTATTGTCTACTACACTATACACGCATTCAAATCTCTCATAGTCGCTAAAAGGATCTCTTTAAATTCTGTCATATTCTCGTCTATTAATTTTTGAGACAGTACTCTAAAAGTCATACTCACTTTCGGATAACTATAAAATTTTCAAAAATATTACTTTTAAATACCTACATATGTAGACACACCCAATCACCCAAATGATTTCAAATTTTTAAACCGCTATCATTTTTTTAAATCCAATATTTCACAAAATGTAACCTTTAATAATTTGACAAGGTAAAATTGTATAAAAATCTGTTGTGGCTAGCACAAGACCTCTTGTCATTTCCATATTAGGCTATAGATAGTATATAAGTACATATTGTATTTAACATGTCTGGTACACACACAAAAATTCTAATTACATCTATTATTCATATATATATATATATATATATATTTATTTTAATTCATTCTATAAATAAGTTTCCTCCTACTTTTCTAAATGTTCGAGATTCTTCAAATTCATTGACGAGATTGGCGGTATTTCTGATGAGCATATGTAATATAATAATAATACTCAGCTCTGCAGGCCATGTAGGCTCTTGAAATATTCTTCCACTGTATTCTGTCCTGTGCTCTTTCTTTCCAGTTATTTTAATCCAAACATTTAAGTTTTTTGCACAGCTTACTATCTAATATATGGATCTATAATTTAATATTTAATAGGCTATTCCACAGTAATCAAAAATAGTAAAAGTTTATTGAAAATAAGAATGATAATAGTTAAAGGATAAGGAAAACCATATTTCTTTTATTATAAATTATTCCTTCTAGAAGACACAGGGAGTTTTGCTTTTGATGATGAGGACATGTGTACGAGTGTTTGTGCAAATAGGATCCAAGTATGACCTCCGATTTTGAGAAGCCCCGCCCTAACTAAGAATATACTTTTTCGGGTGCGTCGGATTTGTTCGGTTGCTGTTCGGGTGACGTTCTAATTTCTTTATTTTTATAAAATGAGAAAAAAGTGAAATAAATTAAGTGAAATAATTTATTTTATGTCTCTAATAATGAATTATAATATTACAATTTAAATATACATTATTTTGTAATTTGTTTAACAATTTTTCGTGGTTTGTGAACCACTGTTTGTTTACTTCTGGTATATCCACATTACCTACGTCACAAAGCAGATTTAAAATTCGGACCTTAATATCTCGCTTATTTGGAGGAATTTTTAACTCGGACTTTCACATGTGGTCTTATATTTTTATGTATTTCAAGAAAAAAAAAAATTAAAAAAATGTCGTGGAATAGCCTATTAATAATAAAATAAGAAATATTAAATATGCTTCCCAGAAAAAACTGACATTTTTCTGTCAATTACAAACATTTTAACTGGTTTTCATGGAGTTATTTGAGCTGTGATTTTTATTATAACGGAGAGAGGGGGGAGAAAGAGATATCATTGTAAAAATGTTCAAATCTGATTCTAGTGACTTTAAAACGTGCTTATTCACTAAAATCTGAATATGCGATATTTAGCATGAATCCAATACCTATCTTAGCGAAAGGTAAAATTATTCTTTTTTGACGATACAATCCAGTTTACTATTTCTACACAATAAACTTTTCCTACGAATGTTTCACTGCTGATAACTGTCAACTTAATATCGTGAAACACACTATGTAGTTATAGTATTTAATTTAATAACCTATCTATTTAAACTGTTGTTAATTTTCTAATTAAATAAACTTGCGTAATAATAATTATTTAATTGGACGGCTTGAAAGGATTAAAGAAAGTAAATTTTTCTTCATTTTTCTGAAATTGAGCCAATAATAAAGCACGTAATTTATCTCAATTTCCAAGTTAATGTGCAGTGAATCCAGTAATTAATTTTAATTTATAAAATTGATGATATTTACCCATTCTCTCCTTTCACTGTCCTAAAAGCATCGTTTGCTCGGGCTTGCTTTATAAACTCTGTGTGTAAATGCATACTCAATATGTAAATACGATTTAATATTAATAGCTAATCAACACATACATATTGTAATGATATTTCGAAATTTTGAAAGGTGCAAGTGTCAAAAGAAAACAAAACAAACTATATAAATATATTCATCCTCTGCAAAATGTCTCTTTTTATTAACAGTTGATATTAAGTAAAAAAGAAATAAATAAAGAAAACAAAAATAAAAGTATACAATACAAGAACCGCACCAACAATCATGTGCGCTAGCGAATCTTGGAAAATGCAGAAGAAACATGAGGGAAAAATAAAAGCAAAGGAAATGAAATACCTTAGGAAGATCACAGGAAATGAAAACATAAGGATGATGACAAATCAAACACTAGAATAGACGAGGAAGGTCGAGAAAAACATGGGAAGAAAGAATAGCAGAACTCGTAAATACGAAAGGTAAAATATTGGAAGAAATGAAAAACATGGCAAAGGACAGAAAGAAATGGAAAGAAAATAAAAAAAATATTGCCAATAATTACACTCTTTATGCACTTGTATGTATGCGCCACAAATATTTTTATTTGCGTTCTTTTATGTCCTAGCTGGATTGTAAAATATATTTTTACCTCCCGCTACCCTTGGTAAGTGAGGTACAGGGATCGTGCTAAAAATCACATATCGAGATTTTAGTAAATGACGACGTTTTAAGATCCCTAGAATCCAATTTTAACTAATGACTTCAAATTAATAACAGTGACATTTTAAAAAGAAAATAGTAAATAAATCAATAATTTTATGCAATGGAACAGTTTGCAGCGTTAGTAAATATGTAAGTGTGTATTTAAATTAATAAAAATGGATAGGAAGGTGTGGCGAAGGATGATTGTTGTGTAACTATTATTGTGGTCCGGATGCGGTTATTCGCTACTGAAAATCGGTCACTTTAATATGGTCTTATGTATGAATGATATGATGATTGTGGACAAGGCGAAAGAAGAATGTTGTTAAAGAGTGAAGTGAGTCAGCTGAGCTCTTACTCTTATCCCTTTTCTTATTGTTACTATTGTTTCCGGGTTTTTGCTAACCCACTAAGTGGAAAACGCGTGATTTTATGTATGTATATATGTAAAAATTAAATAGCGGGAGGTTTTGTGTTGGCCACATCAGATTTTTTATACTAGCGTTTTATAACAACAACTTTTTAATTGTCATTTTCGTTGTTAAATGAAATACTTTTAAGCACTAGTGCTTAAAATGACAGTTTAATGCGTAAAAGTGACAGATTGATGCGTAAAAGTGACAGTTTGATGAGTAAAATGTTACTTTTAAACACTAGTGCTTAAAAATATTTCATTTAGCAACTAATATATGAACCAGACGTCTGCCTACTTTCTAATTTTGAAAAATTCAAAATGTTGATATTTGAGAATAAATGATCTGTTTTAAAACGCTATTATAAAAAATCATATATGTAATACATTGCGAAATGAGTGTTTTAGGCACTTGACGTATTGTACAACTCGCTTACGCTAGTGCATACAAATTTCACGTCGCGTGTCTAAAACACTATCATTTTGCAACTTATTACATAAATAGCTACTTTATGAACGCCTACTCATTTTCAGTGAATATTTGAACATTTTCGCTTGTAATTTTTCTAAACATAGACGAATGTAACCTAACCTAATACAGAAAATTCACGCCCGCAAGTTTTGTATGGTTAGGTTAGATTATGTTAAGAGGTACAACTTTATTTACCCAGGATATCCACTCCCAATTATAGGTTTTATAAACAAAATATATAATAACTACAGATTTAAAGCCTAAAGTTAAAAATATATAAATATATCATCATGATATAATACCCATTGCTGGATCAATCTGCTTGTATACAAATAATAGTTTACGAGAAAATAATTATTAAAACTTCGGAGAAGGGATCTGTGACGTCAGTAGGGTAGAATGATAGAAGAAGACAGTTAGACTGAGATAGATACATTGTGGTAGGCGAAAGTGACAGCAGCTGTCACGTTCGCCATTCCATAACCTATCACAACATATCTATCTCAGTCTAACTGTCTTCTTCTACCATTCTACCCTACTGACGTCACAGATCCCTTCTCCAAAACATTAAATTGCTAATAACAATATTATTACAAACTAATGTTTAGTTTTTATTATTATAATGAGAAGCTATAGAGGTTTGTTTTTATATATTATGACTTTTATATTGAAATTCGATTATGGTCACATACCCCATTATAAAAATTCTGCTAAATACAAATTCTTCATAAATTGAATTAAAATTGCAAAAAAATTTCTCACCGAATACAACTCGATCATTGATAAATACTTATAATTTTATCACAACTTCCTCGCAAGCTCGTTGCTTTTAGGTAACACCACCTCCACCTTCGGCGTCGGGCTGTTACCCAGCAACGCGCTTTCGGTAATTGTCAAAATTATTTGGTAATTATCAATGTCCTCGGGATATTACGGCTGATAACATATTCGTACCGTGCGGGAGTTCACCTAGTGTCATCTCACGGTCTCTCATTGCTGGTAAAGGGAATGATAAAGATTTCACATACAGAGGTCTGAGTACAAGAAAATGAGCCAAGGGAAGATTTTTGACTATGATTATTCCTGCATTAAGCCTAGGACCTTTAATTTAAGAAGGAAACGGAAGCATACTTAAAAAAACATGATAATATATTCGTTTGTAATAACCATTTATCATTTCTTCGTATACTGACTGCATCGTTTTGTATGCGTCGCCATCACATTGATAAGGTTTTCTCACACAAAAGAAGGAAGAGTGAACACTCCTCACGTATCGATAAGTCATAAGGAATACAACAACGGCCACGTCTAGTGCACAGAGACGTGTGACTTGTCGCATATTAAACACGTTGTACAAACACAACGAGTATGCTCAACACATATGGCTAGAAAATGCGTTTGCGTTGTATTTGTTGTTATGACACAGAGTACACTGACATAGCTAGCGATAGCTATGGACATTATTTGTCAAGTGCGTTCGCCTAGGACTCCAAAGAGGAATGACTATACAAGTATAGATTTTTTCTTTTAAACTGAAGGATCGTTATAAAAGGATAAAAATATTACAAAAGGTAATAACGTTTTACTTGCAAAAACGCTCTGTTTAAATCGACATTATTGAAAATGGCATGTAATGAAAAGTTACGAATTATTAACCCTATATTATTCGCGCGGTCTACATACAGGATGTTCAAAAAAAAAGGTCACAGATTTAAGGGTGGATAAAACATCTTAAAACAATAAAAAAAAGTTCATATAAACATATACCGTGAGTATTTTTTAACGTGAAACATTGGGTTTGTCATATCCGTAGTTACGATTCGACATTTGATTGACAGCAATGTAATTGCGTGTCCCATTTAAAATGAAACATAGGGAACGAATTTGACATTTGATAAGACGTCAGTAGAGGTTAATTTTGTTTAAATAATTATGCCTGCTTTCCAAATTAAATTTAGTGTACCTTGTGCTCGAGTGATTTTCTAACTTGGCCAAATTTCTTACAATATTTAAATATAATACTCTGTAAAATTCATTCCCTATGTTTTCAATGGGACAGGCAAATATATTACTGTCAATCAAATGTCAAGTCGAAACTTATAGAAAAATTCTGCGGTTATCTGTCATATTGACAAGACGTCATTAGAGGTTAATTTTGTTTAAATAATTATACCTTTTTTCTAAAAATTAAATTTAGTTGCAAAAAAATATCGTGTGCCCGAAATATGTTTAGTGCTCTCGAGTGGTTTTCTCACTTAGCTAAATTTCTGACTTAGCTAACATCTGTCAAATTCGATCCCTATGTTTCATTTTAAATGGGACACGCAAATACATTGCTGTCAATCAAATGTCAAATCGTAACCGTGGACATGAAAACCCAATGTTTCACGTTCAAAAATACTCACGGTATCCGGAAATGCCTAGTTTCAGAGCTATACCGATTTTAATATTTTATTTCCGTCATACATATAATTCATACTTAAAATTACAATAAAATCATGGTATATAGATATTTTCTAGAAAATGTGTTGCCAGAATTATTAGAAAATACTCCACTAGCCAAAAGACAAAGAATGTGGTTCATGCACGATGGAGCACCGCCACATTTCACTCGAGATATGAGGCAATTTTTGAATAATTTTTATGATGATCGGTGGATTGGTAGAGGGGCTGCTATACGAGGTCACCTGATTTAAATCCTCTGGATTTTTATTTTTGGGATCATCTGAAAAGTTTAGTATATTCAGCACCAGTCAATAACATCGATGACTTACGTCAAAGGTTTATAAATAGCTGCAATACAATTCGCAATTTCGGAATTTTCGACCGTATTCGTCAGTGCATGAAACGAAGATTAAAGTTCAAGGTGGACGTTTTAAACATTTTTTATAATTTATATTTGACTGTTTTCCATTGTAAACGGCCACTATGATTTTATTGTAATGTTAAAAGTATGAGTTGTATATGACAGAAATAAAATATTAAAATCGCTATAGCTCTGAAACTAGGCATTTCCGGATATAGTTGTATAAGAATTTTTTTATTGTTTTGAAATGTATTATCCACCTTTAAATCCATTACCACTATTTTTTGAACATCCTGTATGTAGACCACGCATATTTAAACAGTAATAATTCAAACACCATATTATTTTGGTAGACGTGGTTCTCCTAGCTGTTAACTATACGGCCTTCTATAACTTTAGCATGCTAAATACATTTTATAAGTGTAGGTAGTACTTTGAGTTTGTGCAAACATTTTTGACAATGTCTCGTGTCAAATTGACATTTAATTAAATATTATCTTTCTCAGTTCATACCCTACCCCGAGTTAGGTTTTAACACACAATACTTTAGAGAATCTTACTATTAATTAAATATTTTCTTATTAAAACAAATGTTATAAGTAACGTTCCAACGGTCTATATTGGTAGATCACGCGGCTAAACTCGTCACAAAAGTCCGCACGTCTTATGAAAGGTTAAGTAGTATTATTTTGATGCAAATTGTATTTTTTCCATGACTAATGGCCGGTTTCTCCACAGCAACTTAAGTTGTTGATTATTAAAGTGCTACTTAATTGTAAGTAGGACTTATAACTCAATTGCGTTGCACCAGCAAATTCAAATGCGAACTTAACTTATGTCACAAATTACATTGGCAACAGCGAAATGTTGTTCTATGATTGGTCAATTTGAAATTTAGCGATTCAAAATAAAATACCGGCTGTCAAATGTCAAAGCTGTCAATGTGTTTAACAGGGTTTATATTTGTATTCATTCAACAATATTCGATATGGATTTACAGGATTTCCCTAATTTTGACGACGTTAACGTCGTGGATACTGTGATGGAAGTCGATATTGTCGAAAATGGTAGGACTCCGCGACAAATAAGTAACAGAATTGATTTGTTCCAAATTATTTATTTTTAATATTTTTATGTGGACCACCGCCAGTCTTATAAACTGAAGCCTTTTTCTTCGATGTCGTCTTCCTTGCGTCAGTCTCCATATTTGCACACATTTTATTACCAATGCTGCGGCAATTAATTTCCAGGTGTTATCTTTTTGAATATTGGACATGGACACCGTAATGATTTTTTAATTTTTAATATTCTCTTTAAATCTTTGTTTCTATAATCTCACAGACCAATTTTCTTCCTCTTTGCTATAATTTAATCGTTTCTTCTTTATATCATCTAATTTTCTTGCCGTAACAGACCAAAAGGAAACAAATTTACCGCGACTTACCGATATGTTAATTGACATATGACACATAACCACATAAGTCACCGATTTTTTCAACTTACATTTAAGTGCTACTTACGTCTCACATTTTGACATTTTTGCGTGGTGCAACAGTTTAAGGTGGAACTTAGGAATAAGCAACGACTTAAGTCGTAAGTTGCTCTGGAGAAACCGGGCATAAGAGTAAAATGAAATAGGTATATCAAAATAGAGAAGTACATTTAGTTTTTGAGAAAATGTAGTAAAATACATATACTTCTCGTCATCACGATCTGAAATAATTAAAAACTTATGGTTTTCTTCTCTTTTGTCCTTCTGGTAGTGTGTGTGTGTGTATCTGATAGTGGGCAGTGGCTACCTAGCTACCAACTGACGCGGATGCTGTGTTCCGAGCTGCCACATTCAATTACCCGGCCTTCCGCATAATAACCTCCAGAGCCACTACCAGCCTGATTGTTCCGCCTCAGATGCAAGATACCCGTTTCACGTAGCGTTCGAATCTCCACATACACAATAGATACTATACGTGGAATAGATATTTTTTGGATATTTTATGGGATGCTATATCGATGGCGATTAATATACTGTATACTGCTAAAAATGAAATACCGGAACGCTAATCCCCACCCCCCCTATAATTCTTATTTTTCCAATTAAAAATAGAGTACTATACCATAGTCAAATCTTAATTACATACACAGAGAGTTTATTTTAAAATGCAACATTATAGTTCATCACTTCCATGATTACTCACTATTGTCAAAAATGACAGCAATGTAATATTTGTCCATTTTAAAATGCAACATTATAAATGGTATTGCAGAACAGGAGATATCTCCAAAACACATCACAAATGGTGTCAATTCTTATTACGACCGACTAGAATATTGCCTCAGAGTGAATGGGAGTATTTTTAACATTTATTACATGAAAATTATGAATTTTTGTAAGCTAAAGTTTGTTAAGATGTACAACATTCATGTTTTGATTATTTGTTAATCGTATGTAGGCTAATTTATTGGAAATTAGTTTTGATAACACAAAATTACAAATTTTGTATGTTGCATTTTAAAATGGACAAAAATTACATTGCTGTCATTTTTTGACAATAGTGAGTAACCATGGAAGTGATTCGCCATATGTTGCATGTTAAAATAAATTCCCTGTAGATGTTCTTTTATATCATATGGTGACAAATCTGGAGAATAAGGCGGATATGGGAAAACAAAATACTCAATGTTGGAGTAAAGCGATACAGACTTTACTCGATGGGCTTCGCGTTCAAGGGACACTTATTTGGGTAGTATGGAATTGTTGAACTGCTGTTTATCATGGACTAGAGTTTCCAGGCAAGGGATTGCTTAGGCCTTTACAAACAAAAATCAATGAGATTTTGGGAAAAAGGAGATTTGTTTATGGAATTGCGTCTGTTTCGAACGACTCGAATTCGTCAGAAAAAAAAAATCTGTTGTGGCCAGCACAATACCTCCCGCCATTTCCATATTAGGTTATTGTACATATCTAATATTTTTGGTACACACAAAAAAACTAATTACATCTCTTCTTTATATATTTTTTAATTCATTCTATGAACAAGTTTATGTAATATATGTATCTATAATTTTAAAAAAATAATTAATAATAAAATAAGAAATATTAAATGTGTTTCCCAGAAAAAGAAAAAGTCTTCAGTAATGTCTATAGATTTTTGACACTAATATTTATCTGTCAATTGCAAACATTTTAATTTTTTAACAGGTTTCCATGGAGTTGTTGATGTGAGATTCAATAAAACATATTATTTTATATACCTATTTATATTTCTCTGTCTCTAAATCTATAGAAGATATAATAAAAAAATTAAATGTATCTGATAGAGATTTTTATATTCTTTAATATTTATAATAACATAAATTTTCAAAATTTAGAATTTTTCTTTAGAAACTTCGAATGTTCAATTGTTACCAAAACTAATCAGCTCTTCACATTAATGTCAGATTGAGGAAACCGTAGTTAAACATGTCTTAAATCTTATAGTATTTGAGAAACATCAACACACACACACACACACACACACACACACACACACACACACACACACTCACACACACACACACACACACTCACACACACATTATCGTAAAAATATTATAATAGGATTCTAGGGATCTTAAAACGTGCTTATTCACTAAAATCTGGATATGCGATTTTTAGCATGAATCCAACACTTCTCTTATAGATAGTGGTAATAAAACTGTTTTCCCATGTTAAACGCCTTTGTCACGGTGTTCTGTGTTCATCCTGTAGATATAGAAATGTTGTGTATTATTTATTTTATTTATCTCCTTCATCCCGCTTGTTATTTGTGCCAATAAGAGACCCTTTCCAAAGGAAGTTTATAATAACAAGTCAGTTATTGACATCGTTACATCACTTTTGTTTTAGACCTTTAAATCAAATCACTGTAATTTACCAATTACTCTTGCAACATTCTTCCGAGTTACAATATACTTCTGTAATTATTACATACCGGTTCCTCGGACAATACTTTCTTAACTAACACAATATTCTCAAAAGGATCAAGAAAATTATATAGTTTAAAGGAAGTCCTATCTAACTTTTCTGGAAGCGAAACATTATTAGTAATTGGAGTTTTAATTAAAGTAGTTCGTTCTATATCAAGATAAACAATTCAAGAACTACATGATTTGTAGTTACTTAAGTTCTATTATTAAGCTAGGTATCCACATGCAAAGATTGTTGACGCTATCAGACTAGAGCCAAGTTAGTTACTTAAGAAATACACACTAATTCAACTGGCGCTAATGGAATGGCAGCACTAATCAATGCGCCAGTAAAAGTATGAAGCAGTTAAACTTTTTGGTGCCATTTAGAGACAACACGCCAGTACAATGGCAAAATCATCAAAAAAATTGTCATTGGAACTAATAATAATATCCATGCCCTTGGAATAAAAAACTTAATCCCATAAAGATCGAAATAACAGAAATTGAATTGTTGAGGTTATGTCTGACTCAGCTAAACCTAAAATATTAAGTATTTTTTGGACCTCGACAGACAATTTGTACTACCATATTAATATTTGCTTGAAGTAACTCAATTGACGCCCTTTTTAATCTGTTGCTAATTGAAAACTGATAGAAATTATGCAAACATATACTGGTGCCACTAAAATTGACGCAATAAAACTGGCAACAAATTGACGCGAATAATTACCTCTCGCTAAGAGAGGTATTGGATTCATGCTAAAATTCGCATATCCAGATTTTAGTGAATAAGCACGATTTAAGGTCCCTAGAATCCGATTATAACATTTTTAAAATGATGTGTGTGTGTGTGTGTGGATGTGTGTATGTGTGTGTGTATGTATGTCTGGATGTTGTAGACACGATTCCTCAAAAACTATAAGACTTAAGAACTGTTTAACTCTAGATTCCTCAATCTGACATTCCTGGGAAGAGCTGAAAAGGTTTTGGTAACAATTGAACAACCGGAAGTAGTAGTTTCATAGAAAAATTCTTCTAAATATAATATTTTAGAAATTTTTGTTATTAAATATTGAAGAACATAAAATTCTCCATCTAATACACTTAAAATTTTTATTATATCTTGTATAGATTTAGAGATAAAGACACTAAAATATATAGAGTAATCTAATCGTAGAGGCTAAGGCACTAAGGAAACCAGTAGACAAATTCCAATGTTTATAACATAGTTTGTAAATGACACATGTCAGTGTCAAAAATCAACAGTTTTAGTGACATTCTGATAGCTTTTTTTGGGAAGTATATTTAATCTTTCTTATTGTTTTATTAATTAAATATTTGCAATTATAGGTAAAATGTATATATTCATCAGAAATACTGCCAATCTGGTTAATGAATTGGAAGAATCTCTCACATTTAGAAAGTGCATCATACATTGAAAACAGATATAATTAGAATTATATGTGTGCAGAAGACATGTTAAATACAATAAAAAACAATATTTGGTTAAAGTTCTGTAATTTTTCGTTATAAAACGACGGTTCGAAAGCGAAGTGCAATATAATACTTATATAGCCTAATATGGAAATGGAGAGAGGTCTTGTGCTGGCCACAACAGATTTTCTTTGCATGTGGAAACCTAGTTTTAAGCCCACTGTATTGAAAATGATCTATAAAATTCCAGACGTGCTTAAAATAAAAAACAAAAAATTTCCCTTTGTGCTAATATCTATCTACAAAATGTAGTAAACATAAAAAGAACACTATTACTACAATTTACGAATTCAGTACATCCTATTCCCAAGGTTTTATTGTACCAATCGTTCCAAGAATTAAAACATTTATAAAAAGCATTTCTTTTCTTTGTCATACCAAACCATTAACATAAATAACGACGTTCAATATTTCATACAATTAACTGGAGAAGAAACAATACTTAACTATTAAAGAGACCACCAAACTGTAACCGTAATTTTCTAATAGGAATAGTACTGCTTAAAGAATGTCATTTTTTTGCCTTTCGTCACCTTTAGGTAAGGAAGATATTGTCTTTGGTCAAAAAATTCGGTGCCTAGTTTTTAATGAATAAGCACGTTTAAGGTCCCTAGATTACGATTTTACTAGTTTTACAATATCTGTATGTCCCTGTGTGTGTGACAGAAATTTCTCCGACGATAACTAATACTACAATTCTAAAATTTATAATTCTTTCTTATTCCTCTTCTTTACATCCATATGAAGAGCTGATTAGATTTTGGTTATAATTGGGCAACCAGAAGTTCTCTTATTTGAAGTTCGTAACAGTTTTTCTTGAAAAAACGCAGTTAAATATCATTTTTTGACATTTTATGTGATTGTTAATATGAAAGAATATCTTATTGTCTATACGGTTTGAATATACATTTTTCTTCATATTCAATAGATAAAGTTAAAGAATTAGAAAGAGATGAATTTTCATAAATCAGCCAGCTTTGTTCAATCATGGAAACAGCTGATATATTCAAATAAATCTAATTGACAGATGTTAGTGTCAATTGCAATTTACATAATGTATGTTCGTGTTATAACTTTATTGGTTTTATAGTTTTTTCAAGAAACTTTCGGTACTGAATTTGTAGAAAATAGTATGTGTTCGTGTTGCAGTTTTACTGGATATGTAGAATCTTTTCTACGGTACTTTTGGTATGGGCTTTGTACTAAATACATAGAATTGACGGAAGGTAATGTGATGGCTACATCAGATTTTTTACACCATTCTTTTGCAAAAGTGTTCCAAATTTTCTACTGAAATTTTGCTTTAACACTTACTTAATGAGAATATTTCAATATTAGCCATATACTGAGACTGCTCGTAATGTACACGTCGTTTGACAGTAACTACGTATTTAATACTATAATTATTTTAAAAGCATTATGAAATTTCTAAACAATAACAGTTAATAAGCTTGGTAAGAATGTTTATTATGGTGTAAAAAGCTTCTAGTTTACGTAAGAGATCACCATTGGTTGAGAACTTCAGTCACGAGTACTTTCCTTTGTCATTTACCTTGCGAGATGAAACTAATATTAATAAACACTTGACAATCGCTACACGACTTAGAATGGCATTTAAGTTAGCTGTAGTCAGTTGTCTCTTAGCATATTTCACACATTAGAATTGTCATATATACTGCGTACTTCACACTAAACATAATAAATTCATATTTCAGAAGAAGGAACAATTACATGTTTTTTTTTTCTTTTTGAGTAAAATGAGATTGATGAATTTGCTAAAAAACCAATATATTTTTAGATATAAGAAAAACCAAAGTCTAAATGCAAAGGCATCCATTATTGAATCAATGTCATTGCCAAAACAAAAAATCTGATGTGGCCAACACAAAACATCCCGCTATTTAATTTTTATTAATTTAAATACATACCTACCTACGTATTTACTAACGCTGCAAACTGTTCCATTGCAGAAAACTATTGCTTTATTTACTATTTTCTTTTTAAAATGTCACTATTATTAATTTGAAGTGATTAGTTTTTTGACAGTAACATTCACCTGTCAGTTACATTCATTTTAAATATGATGTGTAACAAAGAAATTGTGTTTATCTTAGGCTTCGGGATGTAAAAAAAAATGATTTTTAAATTTATCTGTAAATTATATAGAAAAAGTATTAATGTATTCCTATAGAAAATTCAATAATCTTTAATTTTCATAATGACAAAACGCGAAAAATTGCCATTTAATGGTATTATTTGAAGAAAAAGTGATAAGTCTTCTGACAGTGACATTTACTGTCAGTTACATTCATTTGAAAAATGAACTGTGTAACAAAAATATAGTTTTTATCTTAGTCTTCGCGACTAATAAAATATATAGAAAAAGTATTACTGTATTCCTGTAGAAAATTCAATAATCTTTAATTTTCATAAGACATAAATTACGAAAAAATGGCATTTAATGGTATTTTTTGAAGAAAAACCATTATGAGCCTCAGGTAAAATGCCATTTCCGGTTATCCGATTTACACCAAAATCTAATGGCTTCTTTTCATATTAGAATAGGATAGAAATACAAGGTTTCAGAATTTTCTGAATGATAGTATTTGAGTAGTTAAAACGAAGACAAAATCCATACACATACATACAGACATCATCGTGAAAATGTTAAAAATGGATTCTAGGGACCTTACAATGTGGTCATTTACGTAAATCTCGATATGAGATTTTTACCACGATCCCTATACCTCTCTTACCAAGGGTAGCGGGAGGTAAAAATACTTATTGCAATAATAATGTAGACATATCAGCCAAATTTGAAGAGCTTTAGTGTTATAGACAGTTTAAATGATAGAATTAAAGACATTTGTAATTAACATTAATAGTAATAGTAAGAAATTTCTAGAAAATAGTATTACATTTTTGTTACAGTTTTACTGGATATATAGAATCTTTTCCAACGAACTTTTGGTATAGGATTTGTATAAAATACATAGAAATGACGGAAAGTAATGTGCTGGCCACATCAGATTTTTATACCTATTTTTACCTCCCGCTACCCTTGGTAAGGGAGGTATAGGGATCATGCTAAAAATCATATATCGAGATTTTAGTAAATGACCACGTTTTAAGGTCCCTAGAATCCAATTTTAACATTTTCACGATGATGTCTGTATGTGTGTATGTATGTGTGTGTGTATGTATGTATGTATGTGTGTGTGTGTGTGTATGTGTAGGAATTTTATCTTCGCTCTAACTCAAATACTATCATACAGAAAATTCTGAAACCTTCTATTTCTACCTTATTCTAATATGGAAAGATCCCATTAGATTTTGGTGTAAATCGGATAACCGGAAATGGCACTTTACCTGAAGCTCATAATGGTTTTTCTTCAAATAAACCATTAAATGGCAATTTTTCGCGTTTTGTCATTATGAAAATTAAAGATTATTGAATTTTCTATAGGAATACATTAATACTTTTTCTATATAATTTACAGATAAATTTAAAAATCATTTTTTTTTTTACATCCCGAAGCCCAAGATAAACACAATTTCTTTGTTACACATCATATTTCAAATGAATGTAACTGACAGGTGAATGTTACTGTCAAAAAACTAATCACTTCAAATTAATAATAGTGACATTTTAAAAAGAAAATAATAAATAAATCAATAGTTTTATGCAATGGAACAGTTTGCAGCGTTAGTAAATACGTAAGTATGAATTTAAATTAATAAAAATGGATAGGAAAGTGTGGCAAAGGAAGATTGTTGCGTAACTATTATTGTGGTCCGGATGGGGTTATTCGCTACCGAAAATCGGTCACTTTAATATGTTCTTATGTATGAATGCTATGATGATTGTGGAGAGGCGAAAGAAGAATGTTGTTAAAGAGTGAAGTGAGTCAGCTGAGCTCTCTTATCCCTTTTCTTATTGTTACTATTGTTTCCGAGTATTTGCTAACCCCCTAAGTGGGATTCGAGTGATTTTATGTACGTATGTATGCATGTAAAAATTAAATAGTGGGAGGTTTTGTGTTGGCCACATCAGATTTTTATTCCAAATTCTTCACACTTCAGCTGTATATATTTTCCTAAAATTACGAATTGTAGACAGCAGTTCTTGCATAAAACCATAGAATTATGAGTAAAGTTTCTTAAGGAACTGAAGATTTCCTATTCTCAAGCACCATACCATACTAGATTTGTAATATCCACAATTTACAGCCCATATAAATTAGTAAAGACTATAGCATTTCCTCTTTAATTTCTAAATGACTAAAAATAAAGCAAAAAGCAATGATTTAATCCCATACTCATCAGTTGATACATCCTTGTGCATCGAGTCATCTCGCCTCTTTACCGTAATGATTGTGTATTCCGGGAAGCTGCAACGACTGACTACACTTTGACTTGACTACGACTGCACTATCAGTTTCGTATAGGTATCACCTGTGTCCGTGTTCAGGGCGTCCACGGTCCATCGTCGAGGTCTTGTGGCGCCCATGTCCCGCTGACTCCGCAACCACGCTCCATTACGTCAGCTCTTGCAGGGGAAAGGGACGGCAAGCAAGAGGACTGACGTCATGGAGATGAGATGCACTGCCCGGACGCGGGAATACGAACAGTACATTTAAAGAGTTCAGATTGAAATAGACACAATTGCAATTTGCAAGAGCGCATCTTGCAGCAAAGCATAGAACTAAAGGTTGCTACGGTTACCACTACCAAACAAACCCATCGTTTTAGTTGAATAATCGAATGATTTTCAATATTATCAAACAAAAAAAGTTGCCCCACGCACATCTTGTAGTTTTAAACTCATTTTTATTGAACACAGCGAACAAATCACAAAGAATTATGTAAACACTGAATGACAGATGCAAACATAATGACAGATAGAATCAGGGAGCGGGACGGAAGACAACGAGGGGAGGTTTGTTTGGACGCATGATCTTCTATCTCTCTCTTGCATGTGATGTCAATTCTGTAAGTGTCTAATGTAACAAATACATGAGAGTAATTCAATAGTATTTTGAAGAATGAATGTCATAATTGCCATTTTATTTTATGAGAAGGAAGTTTGGATCACGATGAGCAGTTGATTTATTCAACCTTTCGAACAAAATAATCGACAATTATGACATGGGTTCTTTATATTATTTTTACCTCCCGCTACCTTTGGTAAGGGAGGTATAGGGATCGTGCTAAAAATCACAAATCGAGATTTTAGTAAATGACCACGATTTAAGGTCCCTAGAATCCAATTTTAACATTTTCACGATGATGTCTGTATGTGTGTATGTGTGTATGTGTGTGTATGTATATGTATGAATTTTGTCTTCGCTCTAACTCAAATACCATTATTCAGAAAATTCTGAAACCTTGTATTCTACTCTATTCTAATAGGAAAAGAAGCCATTAGATTTTGGTGGAAATTGGACAAACGGAAATGGCACTTTACTTGAAGCTCATAATGGTTTTTCTTCAAAAAATAACATTAAATGCCATTTTTTCGCATTTTGTCATTATGAAAATTAAAGAATATTGTATTTTCTACAGGTATCCATTAATACTTTTTCTACATATTTTACAGATAAATTTAAAAATAGTTTTTTTTAGTCTCGAAGCCTAAGATAAACACAATTCCTTTGTTACGCAGTTCATTTTTCAAATGAATGTAACTGACAGGTAAACGTCATTGTCAAATACGAATCACTTCAATTTAATAATAGTGACATAAATAATAAAGAAAATCGTAAATAAAGCAATAGTTATATGTTATATGCAAAAGAACTTATATAGTTTGCAGCATTAGTAAATATGTAGGTATGTATTTAAATTAATAAAAATTAAGTCACTGTCAAGAAACTAATCACTTCAAATTAATAATAGTGACATTTTAAAAAGAAAATAGTAAATAAAGCAATGGTTATATGCAATGGAACAGTCTGCAGCATTAAAAATTAAATTGCGGGAGGTTTTGTGTTGGCCACATCATTTTTTTCTATTTTGCACTTCTTATGCTTTTTAGTTTTTACCTCTCGCTAAAAGAGGTATTGGAATCATGCTAAAATTTGCGTACCTATCCAGAATTTAGTGGATAATCACGTTTTAAGGTCTCTATAATCGGATTATAACATTTTTACAATGATGTCTGAGTGTATGTGTGTGTGACAACCGGAAGTAATAGTTTCTTTCAAAAAATCTTCTAAATATTAATTTTTGGAAATTTTTGTAATTACAAATATTGAAGAACATAAAACCTTCCATCTAATACATTTAAAATTTTTATCTTGTATAGATGTAATAAATACAATAATCAAATGTAATACATTGCAGAGGCTAAGGCACTAAGGAAACCAGTTGACAAATTCAAATGTTTATAACATAGTAATGTTTATAACAGTTTGTAAATGACAAATGTCAGTGTCAGAAATCAACATTTTTAAGTCAAAATTTACAAATTTCACAACTGCGACGTTTCGGTTCTGTTTAGAACTATTTTCAAGCAATAAATAAATTATTAAAACATATGAAAATATTACATTTTGTAATTTTTTTTTTTTAAGAAAACCAATGAGTTTAAAGATTTTAAAGTTACATGTCAAGCTTTCGGAATTACTTTATTCCTTCTTCATGACAGCTGGAAGGTACAACAACAAGCTCATATTACAATTTTGAAAAAATGTAAATAATTGAACACAGTTCTTAACTTACTACTTTGTGAGGTTAAATTTTAAACAGAACAGTGAAGGTTGTTTGATTAAATAGTACAAATATTGATAATTAAATTTAGAAACTAAATTGTCAACACACTTAATAAATATATGTAACAGAACCCAAAATCCGGACTGCTATACCTGTGAAACATTTTGTTTTTCTACTTAACTGATCAGTCGTGATCACACCTAACCTATATTCCATCGTCCAAAAACGTTCTTTATACATACAGTATTAGATTACAAACATTTTCAAATGAAATTTGCTCTGTCTTTCATTTCTATTATGATGTATATGTTGTATATTTGCATCCCGAGCTGACTGACGTTGTGGCTGACCTTGGCGGCCAGTCCAACGGTCCAGCTCAGCCGGCTCGCTGGCTCGGCAGCTCCGCAAGTCAACGGCACTGCCGCAACAGCAAAAGTACGACCACGATCGCATCATAGCATACACTACCAATACATGCACGACGTGGTACATCTTATGAGTAGGTATCCAGCTATCTAACATTGTCCACGATGGAAATATGACCGAAGCAGCTTTACAAAATGAAAATTCTAAATTAGGCAACTACAAACTAATGTACCTACCATCCAAAAATATAAGATATATCCGCTGATTGTACACAATAAAACTGAACAACAATCAAAGCTAGTTCAGTCGCTCTTAATCAGCTTTGCAAAATATTTGGAAAACAGTTTCTAGTAATACAAAAACTAATGCAAAGAATTTTTATATGACGGAGTAACGCTTTAACCATCTGAGTAGATATTTCGATTTTAAAAACTAAATACACATAATAGGGTTGTTGGCTGTTTGAAAATTTTTATATGACTTCTAAGTACTAAACTTTAACAGATGTTCTTTAAAGAGCGTCAAATTTGAAAATATCACAGAATATCCAATAGATAGGTATTACTGTGATAAATTCCAACGACTAGTTTTTAACCAATCATGATGTAAAACACTTGAAAATTCAACCAATGTGAACAGTATTATACTGACTATTTCACTCATACATTTATAAACCAATCCAAATTCAGGATTCTACCTAGTTACCAAGTTTCATTTTGACAAAACAATCTCACAAAAAAATTTTCGCTCCCTTTAAGCCAATAAGTGAGTTTTGATAAGTGAAATTTTTTTGACGTTTTAAGCGTTTTAAGAGTGCCTAGGAAATATAAATATACCTGTCGAAGTCCTGTCCGCTTATTTTTATTTTTGAAATAGTCATCCGAATACCATTCGTGGTTAAATTTTATCCTGGCAAAATTTCAAATTGTTACTCGAGCCTTTTGCTAATTTATCTCATGACATTGATCAAAAATCACTCGTTTGACAGCTCGTGATTTTTTTGTCAATGTCACTCAATAAATTGCTAGGCAACCGGCTCTCGTAACAATCTGAAAAATTTTCCGGCAAAAATTTACCACTTATGATATTATATATGATAAAATCTCGTTACCCCCGATAATTTTCCGCTACCAAGTAAATAAACAGTTGTTATTGTTTATAACTGTCAGTGTGACAATTAATGTGTCAAGTTTAATTTTGCGTTGTCTTTGGAATTTATCTCACCAAATACCACACGACCTCTTAGATTTTCTCAGATAAACTTTTATTTTTAAGCACTCATTTTTTTGCATTTGCAAAATCACTCAAGCAAACTGACATTAGGTAAAACCCCTCCTCCTTCGGAGTCGGGATTTACCATGCAGTTTGCTTTCGTGTTTGTTGCTAAGCAAAAAAAAATTGTGCAAAATAAAAATTTATCGATAAAATTAGGAGGTCTTGAGATATTACTTCTGATAAATATTGCTTAAAATTTTCATTTAAAATATTTTAAAAAAATACGAAATCGGCTCATTCCTAGAATTTGTCAAGTCATTATCAAATCTAAAGAATGTGTTTTCGAATAGTAAAAACTTTAAACTCGCTAAGCATTTTTTTAAAATTAAAATTTAGTCTGTTAAATCAAGATTTGAATATTAATATTCGATGATTTTTACCACTGAAATATATACTAACTGGAACTCGCATACCTTACCTATTAGTGTACGCTGCACTGAAGCCTCATTGAACAATAATGGCTGGTCCTGTTCGCGCACGTTCGTGCCGAACCGAACCTAGCCGAATAACTTGTATCATAGCTGATCGCTTTGTTTTCATATTATGCTTCATTTATTTAAACATGCGCCACACGAAATAATTTCCGTCTACTCACGAAATGTCTCGATGTTTGCCGACTACTCCAGCAGCAGGCTTTCAATATGCTTCACAGTTACGGTTCGTACGCGCATTCCAGTTAGTATATATTTCATTTTGGTCAGTACTATACGTCCTCAAAAGTTGTTACACTTGTTTTTACAAGTGACGAAAGTAATATTTTCACTAATTTAACAATGTGGAATTCTTAACTACTCTAAAATAAATTGTGGTGTTATACTTAACACTAAAAGTAGTATAGACCTGATGCTACCCTAGTATTTCTCCTAATTAGAAAATGTATTCATTTTTGGACGTTACTGTATATCTTTCGATCTTTCTATCAAACATTATATTCTAATCTAGTATATTATTAATTGTAAAAAATAGTCCAGCATTAAATCTAATACATTTCAATTAAAGCGCCTTACTTTTACTTTATATGGATTTGCAATTACTTAGAACATCAGTTCAGTAATAAACATCGCAATAAAGATGAAACAACCTCAAGTTTATGTGTTCAATTTTACTTTACACTCAAATCTTCATAAATATTAATAACGTTGAAAGAAAAATGAATCCACTTGGATTTTTACGACTTGGCGTAGTCTGTAGTGTACATACAAATGTATGTTCGCATTTGATGCATGTGTTGCGGTTGTATGGCAGTCATTGACTTGTACTTCAAATCTGTATTTGGACATGGGACGATTGGCTATGCATGCCGATGTATATACATCGTGTGAGTCGGGACAAGTGAATAACTTTATGACGTACATGCAAATAAAAGTATTATGAATATTAATGTTAAATTGAGGAATAAGTAGTTTCTCAGGTCTTTATTCTTTAATCTTATAAGTATCATATGAGAAATCGTCCTGAAGGTATCTATACATACACAGACATCATCTGGTGTGGCCAGCACAACACCTCCCGTCATTTATTTTTTATTAATTTAAATACAAACCTACATTTTTATTGATGCTGGAAACTATATAGGTTTCTTTGCATTCGTATAATATAACTATACCTGCAGTTTTCTTCAGTATTTTAATTTTAAAACGTTATCATTAATAATTAGAAATGTGGTTTTTGATAATACCTAATTTGAAATATGAACTGTGTAACTGAGGTATGGAGGAGTTTCACAATTTTTGAAAATTATGTATATTAATCTACATGAAAAAATACGTGTTATGTATTTTCTATTTTTTATAAAGTACTCCATATTGCTGAAAAAAAAAAATAATAAAATTTTGAATATCGCTCCAATAGCTGAGGAAATACGTCAGACTTTCGACATAACAATCGTTCGCTGTAAAAGACAGATAGTCTTATAGCATATTACTAGTGCATATTAAGAGATAAAAGAAAATAGGAAGTCCAAAAATTTGTTTTTTGTTGATGAAGATAGATATATTGTTCACCATGGTGTAGAAAAAGACATAAGGTAACTGTAACGTTCAGCCATTCAGCGTATACCCGCAGTGAGTATAACTTCATTCGTATTATTATATTATTTTATTGTGTGGTTGTAGCCAGAGTGATCTTACCGCTTCATGATTGAAGCGGTAAGTATTCTTTTGAGAAATTTAAATAGATTTAATCTAAATTACGTATATATATTATATCAACGTGAAGAAAATATGTTTTGGACCTGATTGTCTACTCTGCACTACGAAATACGTCCCATTGCGCACATATAACCTATGTAGCGCTGTCGAAAGAGTGTTGTCATAACCGGAATTTAATTGGCGAACAACCGCTTCTTTTAAATTGTTACAATTTTAATTAATTAAACGAAATTAATATTACTTTTTTATTTTTTAAAAGAGTACTTTCATGTTATATTTTCAGTATTTAGTATTAGTAGTATAGTGAAATTCCCCTATTGTTTACCTGTAGAAAATTTGATAATCTTTCATTTTTATAATAAAATAAATCGCGAAAAATGACATTTAATGGTATTTTTGGGTGAAAAACTATTTTGAGCTTCAAGTTAAATGCCATTTCCGGTTATCCGATTTTCCTTAGAATAGAGTCGAAAGATTTCAAAATTTTCCGATTATTAGTATTTATGTTAAGAGTATCCACACATACATACACACACACACGCACGCACGCACACAGGAACACACACATCATCGTGAAAATGTTAAAATCTGATTATGTAGGTACCTTAAAACGTGCTTATTTACCAACATTTCGATGTGCGATTTTTAGTACGATCCCTATATCTCTCTATCTAAGGGTAGCAAGAGGTAAAAATGCTAAAATCAAATTCTAGTGAATTTAAAACGTACTTATTCACTAAAATCTAGATATCGCGGATAACCTGGCATTTGCGTTGGTATTTAGATAGATTTTTATTTTAATAGTTTCCTGTACTATACTTGCCGTCAAATAATATGAACTGGAGATTTCTACACTGTTGCTAATTCCATTGGTCATGTTGAAAATGCTAGGTTATGAAGAAGCGGCAACACCGCAAGGCAAGGGACAGGGTGGGGAGAAGGGGAACATTTTAATATCAGTCCATATTTATATGACGGCGAGTATAGCAATATCTCGTATCTTCTTTTTTCAGCGAAAATGAATTGTTAGTAGATTTGAATTATGTGTATCTTTTTACCTCCCGCTACCCTTGGTAAAGAAGGTACAGGGATCGTGCTAAAAATCGCATATAGAGATTTTAGTGAATAAACACGTTTTGATGCCCTCCACAATCCGATTTTAACATTTTTACAATGATCTGTAGGTATGTATATGTGTGTTTATGTGTGTGAGGATCCTGTGGATACGATTACTCAAATACTATCAATCAGAAAATTTTAAAATTTTGTATACCGATTCTATACTAATGTGGGAAGAGCTCATTAGTTTTTAGTGTATATCGGATAACCGGAACACTTATGCAAGCTTTTAATAGTTTTTCTTGAAAAAAATACATTAAATATAATTTTTCAGAAACTTTTACCAATATAAATTGAATATAATGGCACAATCTTCAATTTTACGATAATAGTATTTAGTAAATAACTTTAAATATAAATTTATATAATAATTTATTTTTATCATCATCTTGCATATGCGTCAAACAAAAACAATACTTTAATAACAATTTTGACATATTTAAATAAATGTCGCTGTCAGGATACAATTACATTAAAATTAATAATGAAACCGTGTTAAGGAGAATATAGTAATAATATATTTTATTCAATTTTGACGTTTTAAACTGTCTTTATTAACTCCATAGCAACAACTATAAGTAACACTTTTTTCACAAGTGAATTAAAAAAAATTTAAATCACTCTCACAAAATTTTAACTCACTCTGCAACAAATAATGCATTTAAAATAACATCAGGTACGAAAATAACACTTACCATAAGATTTATCAGACATTGTCAGCCATTTTCATTATTTTTCACGGCACAAATGACAGACAATAAAGCATTTTAAATATATGACTTGACGTCTATCAGCGACTATTGTCATGCTCAACCTACTAACTGATCAGTTTTTTATTTTGTTAAAATTAAATATTATAATGGTTTTTATTAGTATTTCGTCAAAATTGAATAAAATATTGTACAAACCACGTGAGCTAAGGTAATGTTTATTCACTCATGAATAAACATTACCTTAGCTCATTTGGTGTGTAAATATCTATAATTTTAAGGAATATAAGGTTTGTAAAAATAATATATTTTCCATCATACATAAATATTATATGTAATATTGATTTGCTTCATTGTCTTCCAGGGTGCGGCTCTGAAAAGGCTTTGTGTATAAACATGAGTACTATTTTGAATTTTCGTTAAGTTTTTCTATTAGTTTTGTCAATATTTGTGAAACTTATTTTATGTGTGATATATTTGTTAAATGTAAAATAACGTCTGTTATGAGTGAATATAAAAATATTTGAACATAATGATTGATTTATTTATACCTACTACGCGGTTAAATACCAGGGATCTTTATAATATATGTTATAGAGATCACTCAGCGGGAGGTTATGGGTTGTCCACATCAGATTAATTAAAAAGTCTCCCGTAAAATTTAGTTAAATTAAATGAGACTAAAGCTGCTCTATAATCGTATTGTTTGGGAGATGCACACTTGAATAATCTTCCACATATGTAATAAAATTTGAAGTGACATTTTAAAATGTGCTTATTACCCTTTATGAATATTCCGGTCCAGCCTTTGGTCACGTTTCTTGTATGTGGGTGATGGGTGTCATTGTTCAAAGCGTGACTAAAGGGCCTTAAACTCAAGTGTCACACGCACCATCTTAGTCACGTACACATGTGATAAACGTGGTGATCCATTTGAAATGATATATGGACGTATTGTGTGGAAACGAAGAGAATACTTAAAGATCTTTTTGAATAATTGAGAAATATTGAACACCATGAGTTTGGAACACGCTGAATTTATATTAGTGATTGTTTTCTTCTTGTTTGTAGTCTCTGTGATGCTGGTGGAAGATTTAAACGTAAGTAAATTGGATGATGTGTTGTATAAATATTGAAACAGGAAAAAGAAGCGAGGTCGAAAAACCCGTTTACGTTTCTGATGAACCTAAATAACTGAACAACAAAATTCGCTCACCAAATTTGGTAGGTAGCCTTCAAGGTTCCCAAGTGCAAAAAACAATCAATTTATTATTCATATAAACCATAGTAGTTATTAATTTTTTGTTTTATTCTCTATTACACTATATTGTGCTTTTTATATCGGATATATTAATACACAACAAATCATTTATAATTAATTTATGTCAAAAAAATTGGAAATGTAATCAATGTGGGTTCAAAATCATTTATTTCAATTTAATAGCTATTAATAGTGACAAAAGTATATATTTAAAATTACAAGTTTTTTACAAATTAGGACTAGTTGATGATGAATTTAATTTATAAAGTTACATTTTGAAATTTTTATTTAAAATTTACAATTTTCCGTCTGGTTAATGTTCGATATTGAAATTCTGGACCTGACCAATCAGTACCTATCACGATACTTGTCACTGCTTGACATTTTGAAGTTTAACCAGTTACCAGTTCAGATTTTAGGTTGCAATTTTATTTTCATAATCATGAATTTATCAAGACACTAATGAACAAGATGATTTTTTTAATAATATTGGGAATGTTTTCCTACCTCTCGATAAGAGAGGTATTGGATTAATGTTAAAAATAGCATATCCAGATTTTAGTGAATAAGCACGATTTAAGGTCACTAGAATCTGATTTTAACATTTTTACAATGATGTCTGTGTGTGGATGTGTGTGTATGTGTGGGTGTTGGAGGGATGGTTTTTCAAATACTATAAAACCAAAGACCAATTTACGTATTCTTTAATCTGACATTAATGGGAAGAGCTGAAATGGTTTTGGTAAGAATTGGACAACCGGAAGTAGTAGTATCTTACAAAAATCTTCTAAATATTATTTTTTGGAAATTTATGTTACTACAAACATTAAAGAATATACAATTCTCTATCCGACACATTGAACATTTTTAATATATCTGCTATAGTCTATAGATTTAGAGATAGAGAATTATAAATATATAAAATAATCCCTTGTAGTGAATTTCTCAGCCCAAACAACTCCATGGAAACTAGTTGGATAAAATAAAATGTTTGTAATTGACAGAAAATGTCAGTGTTAAATATCCAAATACATTACTGATGGCTTTTTCTGTGGAGCTTATTTTATATTTCTTATTTTATTATTAATGAAATATTTAAAATAGATACAGTACATATATAAAAAAAACAGTGCTTTTATGGCCTGAGGCGGGATTTTGAGCCCGAGGCGTAAGCCGAGGGATAAAAACACGGACGAAAATTTTCAAATCATGTGTGTTAGAAAAATTGTATCGAAAAGAATTTGTCCTCGTACATCCAGTATTTAGTGTTGCTATGAAAGCGGAGAACAACAGTTTATTGTTTGTTTGCTTTCCATATAAATATCACAAAATTAATTTTCATTTTTCATTAAAGAATATATAAATTTTCGACTTGTAATAAAAACTTTTCATGTTGCCTGTTTAAATTGTTTATATTGTAGGTTATAATTTGGTTTGACGTTTCATTATAGCCTGGCGGGCTGTAATGAGGCCCACGGGCTATAAAATGACGTTTATGTCAAAGAAATTTCTTGTGTAATTGTCAAATTATGATACGTCCGTGCATAAATAAAATTAACTATTTTATGGAATAACAACATTATAATTCCTTACAATCACTGCCGAGAAATTCGTTATTATATTTTATGTATATGTTTTTTATTTGCTAATTCGACAGATAATTTTGTTCTGAATTCAGAGTAAATTTGCATACCCTTAATGACTTTTTTTAAAATGCATGTTTAGATTTATAGTTTTATATTAATATGGCTAAAATAAGTGTGCTATGGACGATATAAATCTGCGAATACAAGCAGACTGCCACACCCAGAAATGGCTGATATATTTATTAACTGTACATTTGAAAAAGACCTCGCGTACAGAAATTCCTCATTGTTCATTATTCATAATTTATTATTTTTTAAATTGACCATGATTTTATTAAACCAGTAACATACACTTAACTGTTCATTTCTACTGTTATAGCGAGCCCTTGAAATTCTGCACCAATTATTCCTTTCAAAATGATTTATGTGCCTCTTATATTGTTCATATTATTATCTATTATTTGTTTATGTAAAGTCTGCTAGAATAATAGAGATTTCAACATTGATAGCGGTTAGAATCAAAGCAGTTCAACAATGAGTAAGAAAAACTATCACTTTTATTTATAAAGCTGTATTTACTTTTGATAGTACAAATGTTTACATAATAAAAGTGACATGTGAAATCAATTTGTCTAAGAATAGAAACATAAATATTTGACTTGAAAAATCGGATATTTGTAATGTGTCTATTAAGATTAAGTGGAACAACTTTATTCACAGACATCGTGTAAACAAATCAATGTTATATTGTATGATAATGTGAATATTATATTACAATTATTTGTTAACGATATTTTCCCATAAATACTATTAATAAATTTGGAAACAAACAGGATGTCTGAGAAAAATATATTAATTTGAAATTTTTCACATTCTTCAAATAACAAGTTGCTTCTCATACAACAATAATCAATGCCAATTTTTGAATCAAAATGAGATTCAACTAGTAAACATAGTTCTCGAGATCACTATGTTGGACATAATAGCCTGAATTCCGAGAAGGGACATTAATATCATTCAAAAATTGCCTCATTTCTTTTTGATGGTGCATGACAAAAGACAAAACCATAGTTTCAAATTAGAACATGGGTCATTCTATTAAAACTAGATCTTAAAACTGTACGATAGGGAGTATCAAAGATTAAAAAATAGTTATAGTTAGTTAAATAGTTACACGATGAAGTTTTTCTTTTCAAGTGACTTGAAAAGAGTCTTTATAAATGACTTTACATAGTTATTTACATTCGAGTGCGCGTAAGTTGTATTTTACAACGCGACTGCTTTGTTTAAGGGACGAGCCCTTAAGGCGAGTGCCTTATTAGCTGAAGCGCTGTAAAATGCTTCACGCACGAGAATTGTATCAAACTTTTTGGCCGACGATAATGAATATCACTTTTTTTTAATGAGATAGGTTGTACTTCTGAAAAGGGAAAGTTTAAAATACTGGGGCTAAGTCAATTTCCAAATATAAGTTTACTTACCTTCATTAGAGTTCTTCTTCTAGCGAAAATTTATTTATAATAATAGACGTTGTTTATGACTTATAATATATTTATTTGTTCATGTTTTCTTCGTAATAAATAGTAGGTAGGTGTCGATATTTGAGCAGTGTTCGCCTCGCGTATTTGGCAGGTAGGTATATCGATCGGTGACTACGTCGGTAACGGTGGATTTTTACAATAATGACAGATGTCGCTGCCGTGATTTTGGTTTTTATAAATTAGTTTAAAATATAGGAAATTTTAAAGTAAAAAAATAACTTATGTAGGAACTTTATTACAGTAAAGATGATTTTTTGTTTAAATGCCCATAAATGTCCAGTGTTTTTTGATTATTTTACCGCATAGTTAGACAAGTTACAACACAGTAAGCGTAAAAAGTATGTTACACTTATATATAAACACGTGACATTTGACAGTTATTTGACAATCAAAATTTATAGGGACTATTAAGAAAAAGTAACGCATGTTCCAGTTTTTCGTGAAATTTGTCTCACCGAACACCGAACATATAGGATGTAGACTCATGCCAGGAATTGCCTATGAAAAAAAAAGTCCTAATAAGTAGACAAGGTGGAATATTGATAGAATTCTCGGGATATCCAGTGATTTTTCATTATTTTAACATTTTACAATTAAAATATAATGAAAATTAAATTAAAATGATTGTTGCATGAATCCACCTGAACAATCGTATATGTTCGATGAAACAAGTTGATACATGCGCTAGTAAAAGACTATTTAACTGTCTCTCTTGCACTCATATTATTGTGCGAGAGAGAAAACTTTTCAAGACACTTGAAAATAAAAACTTCATCGTGTAATGCACGCTTAAGTCAAATATGTAATTAATTTCAAATATTTACTACATTCAAGCTTTCTGCTATCGCTATTTTTCAGATAAATGAATTTTCATGTTTTAAGTTTTAAACTCTTATACATAATTATTAAAGTATTCCTTACGTAACATTGTTTATTACCTTCCGTCACCTTTAAGTAAGGAAGGTATTGTCTTCAGTCAAAAAAATCGGTGGTGAGTTTTTAATGAATAAGCACTTTTTATGGTGTCAAATTTTTCTCCGACGATAACTCCAATACTACAATTCTAAAAATTATAAATCTTTCGTAATCCACTTCTTTACATTCATATGAAGAGCTGATAAAATTTTGGTTATAATTGGTCAACAGTAAGTTCCCTTATTTGAAGTTCTTAACAGCTTTTCTTGGAAAAACGCAGCTAAATATCATTTTTTGATATTTTCAATATGAAAAAATATCTTATTCTCTAAACAGTTTGATTTCACATTTTCCTTCATATTCAATAGGTATAGAGTTAAAGAATTTTAATGAGATTAACTTTCATAAATCAGCCAGCTTTGCTATAACCATGAAAACTAGTGATTTATTCAAATAATTTTAATTGACAGATGTCAGTGTCAAGTACCACTGACTGTCAAGTGCAATTTACATAGTGTATGCTCGTAATATAATTTTATTGGATTTATAGAAACTTTTCCAAGGAACTCTCTGTATGGAATTTGTAGAAAATAGTATATGATCGAGTTACAATTTTACTGGATATCTAGAATTTTTTTCCAAAGAACTTTCGGTATGGGATTTGTACAAAATATATGTATAGAATAGACGGAAGATTTTTTTTCATAAATTGTTATTCTGGTTAATTATTTTGAAATATACGGTCGCTATAGTTTTGTTGCACCTAACATCCATATTCAAATACATAAGTACTTGTAAAATTTTACGAAATTTTTGAATTACTCCATCAAAAAATCAACGTACACAGTCATTTTATATTTTGAAAAATATTTTACCTGATAGTAAGTGCGTGGGCGATGCATGTTATAGATTCGTTTCTTGCTGCAGGTAATCGTCGACAAATGAAGCAAATCACAATCTGTTACACACTAATAATAACCGCGGGAAATAGAAAGGTGTCAGTCACTTTCCATGCAAAACACAGACTTACATTCTGAATGCGTATGGGCCAGAGGTGAATTATTAAATTCAGAAACAATACATTCAACTTTCATAAGAAACATTTAGCACTTCATCAAGTCATTTTGTTGCTGTCGGATTCCACTGACATTATTTTTTTAGGTTATGGAAATCCGAGGGAAATTCATGATGAAACGATGATTACACAAATTTAAATAAGTGTTTACTTTTTGAAGAATAAATTATATGCTATATTAAAAATACATGCTATAGAAATGCTACTAGGTAAACGCTGTACAAAATAAACTAACACTATACAGAAATTATAAATGCTTTACATAGAAAAAAATATATGATTTGGCCAGCACAGTACCTTCCGTTAATTCTATGTATTTTGTACAAATCCTATACCAACGGTTCCTTGAAAAAATTCTATATATCCAGTAAAATTGTAAAACGAACATATCGGTACTATTTTGTACAAATTCCATACCGAAAGTTCCTTATTAGGATTATTTGAATATATCAGCTGTTTCCATGATTATAGCAAAGCTGGCTGATTTACGAAGGTTAATCTTTTTATAATTCTTTAACTCTATATGATGGAAAATGTATAATCAAACCGTATAGACAATAAGATACTCTTTTATATTGATAATCACATAAAATGTCAAAAAATGACATTTAACTGAGTTTTTTAAAGAAAAACAGGTAAAAACTTCAAATAAAGGAACTTCCGGTTGGCCAATTATAACCAGAATCTAATCAGTTGTTCGTATGGATGTAAAGAAGAGGAATACGAAAGAATTATAATTCTTCGAATTGCAGTAATGGAGTTATCGTCGGAGAAATTTTTGTCACATACACTCACAGAGTTCCATAATTATTATAGCACAAAGTATATAGCAAATTTAATTATTTTATATTATAGCCACTTTCTAAAATGTTATTTGTTAATTCCTTTTAACAGTTTTAATTTTCTATATGCAATTTATTCGCATCCATTAAATAATAAGGGTCTCAGATACGAGCCTTGGGGTACACCAAACGTGACGTTAATAAATTGCGATTTGAAGCAAATTAACGGTGTTTTTTATATGTAACTACCTACACACAAAACAGAATATAAAGCCAATTTTTTAGCAGTTATCTAATATTTAAAAATAATCACTACAAACATTAACTGTCAAAGTCCGAATTAAGAACGTTAATCTATATCTATTATTATAATAAAGATACAAAGTAGGTATTTAATAAATTGCTGTCTACAATATTGAAAAAAACAATGGTCACTGAATAGAAAATGTTTATTAATAACAACAAAATGTCAATGTCAAAGAAATATTTCGTAATACAAAGGTATATCAATTAATATCTGTATTGTTAAAAAATGGAGCATGTCGAAATTGTGGGAGTTCCTAAACTAGTTCCATAATTTTTTTAAAAAGAAACAAATAAATGCCATGAAGGCTCTTAGTATAAAATTAAATCTTACCTGAATAGAAGAGTCAGCCAAATATAATAAAACGGACTTTTTCAGAGTGGCCAACTATTTCAAAGATACGAGTAGAAATGCCCTAGTTTTCCTAACGAAATTTTATTTTTTTCATATCTTATTGTCTAACTGCTCGTATAGACTTAACAAAAAATGACCGGTTTAACGTTTATTTTTAAATGTTAATAATGCATTCGGCAGAGTTGATGACAATAAAGAAAATTGCTACGAGGAATGTTAAGGGTTAGCAGGATTTCTGTAAAAAGGCACTGATTAGAAATATTTTACTTTGACTTGTAATACGTAAACCCCACGAGATTGGCGGTATTTCTGATGGATATATGTAATATATGTATCTATATTTTAAATATTTAATTAATAATAAAATAAGAAATATTAAATGTATCTACTTTCCAAAAAAGGCCTTCACTAATGTACCTGAATTTTTGATACTGACATTTTTATGTAGTTGTTTGGGCTGTGAGATCTTTAAATCTATAAAAGATAAAACAAAAAATGTTAAATGTATCGGATAGAAAATTTTATATTCTTTAATCTTTGTAATATCATAATTTCAAAAAATAATATTTAAAAGATTTTTTTAAGAAACTACTACTTCCGGTTGTCCAATTATTACCAAAACCTTTTCAACTCTTCCTGTTAATGTCAGATTAAGGAATACGTAGTTAAATTGGTCTTTAGTCTTATAGAATTTGAGAAACCGTCCTTCCAACATCCTCACAACACACACGCACACACACACACATCCACACATCCACACACACAGACATCATCGTAAAAATGTTATAATCGGATTCTAAAACGTGCTTATTCACTAAAATCTGGATGTAAGGTTTTTAGCATGAATCCAATAACTCTATTAGAGAGAGATAAAAAATCTACTTATAACCTTTTGTCTCGGTATAGCGAAATTATTATCATGCAAATCGCCAAATAGAAATTGATAGAATACTTGTTTTTATGTATATGATTAATATAAAATCTCATTTGTAATATTATAAATAAATTTTCATATTCATTTTCGTTATGTAATACAAGAAAATTACTTACATTAGATACTACTGTATGCTTTATGTTTATAGTCAAGAATTTGTATGTACAAAGTAATAGACTTCAACAGTAATTCCTACTTCTAGAACAACATAGTTATTTACATCAATGTAATAATTGTAATCCCACGAAAATTCGTCGAGATTACTGTCAAATTACTTGGGATATGATATGAGATGTGTGGTAAAGAGACCGTGTCGGGAATGTCTAATGTAGGACGGGATACAGAGAGCTAGCATTCTAGCTATTTCAACCATGTGGCGTGCCTAAACTACAGCAACTAAAGCTACCCGACTATGCGACAAGTAGGTTTCATAAACCAACACGTGACAGATTTCAATCTTGTTCGAAAAGTTTGTTAGCGTGAAAGGTGGAAATATTATCGCAGGTTCCATCTATGATCAAATAGTTAAGGATTTATATAAAAAAATCTGTTGTGGCCAGCACTATACCTGACGCCAGTTCTTCTGATGATGTCGCAACTGGCTAAATTGTACAATAAAGTAAAAATATACTTTTCTTGTGAAACTAAACCGAGTGTTATTATTATTATGATTATTATTATTTTTAACTTTTATTAATTTAATAATTACATATTTATTGTTGCTGGAAACTATATTATGTTCCTTTGTATTCGTATAATAAAACTTTTGTTTTATTTAGTATTACAATTTTCTTTTTAAAACGTTACCAATAATAATTTGAAATAATAATTTTAGAAAATAAAATTCTGAATTTTTGGATGCATAAGTTTTTAAATTTACAAAAATAGGTAGTTGGCAGTTATTTGCCGTTAATTTCTAGAAGTTTACTTAGGTCTTAATACCGTAAACTTTAAATATTTTAACATCAAAAAATTTACGGGAAAGATAATATTTGAAAACAACTGTTTTCCAATGTTATACACTTATCTCAAAGAGTCTCGTGTTTACCCTGTATACATACAATGGGGTCATACAAAAAAAAAATATATATTGATTTTTTTTTATATAATTAAAAAAATTACATAATTTTATACATATATACATGAAAAATATGTAATATTCTTATACTTTTCATTCATGATTTCCTTTCTAAACATTTTGAGTCTTATTTTGTGACGTCATGGTTTTGTACACACATACAATGATAGTCATGCACACATGTACTCGTACACGTACTGTACATGAATGTCAGCGCAGCGCATTTTCAACATTTTCAAAGTAAATATCTTTGCAACAAGTTGTTTTTGTTTAAATGTAAGTACAAATAACGAAATGTTCTAATAAATACAAATTATGTGTGATTTAGATATTACCATGGTTGTATATAATATTGTTCTGTGCCGTCTTGCGAGAACATCTTGTTGAGAAGCAAAAATAAAGTTTTTGATCGTATTCCTAAACCTCGAGATTAATTTCCATAATTAAATTATTCAATATACAATAAAAACAAAAGCACCAGTACAAAATAACTTGCTGTCACGTTTACTTTCAAGTCAAATAACATAAACGTCAAACGTAGTTCCATTTTTATTCGATAGGAGGGACTACGGTCACGGTCGCAAACCCTTGACGTCATTTGAAATTTAATATAAACTTTAAAAAATTATTTCTGTAAAACTAGAAACTTATGTGACATAAAATACATATTTCTGTAAGTGGTTTTAAGTATACTTTCAGAAAAAAAATAAATTGGAAAATATGGTATGACCCCATTATCACATTATACTTGTGGCTTAATACAACAACAACCAATGCCTGGTTTATTCGGTGGATGAATAAGTACGTTTTAGGAACCCTAGAATACGATTTTACTAATTTTACGATGATGTATGTATGTATATGTGTGTGTATGTATGTGTATGTGCGTGTATGTATGTGTGTATGTGTGTGTATGTGTGTGTGTGTGTGTGTGTGTGTGTGTGTGTGTGTGTGTGTGTGTGTGTGTGTGTGTGTGAGAGAGAGATAAAAATTATAATTCTTTCGTATTCCTCTTCTATACATCCATATGAATAGCTGATTAGATTTTGGTTATAACTGGTCTCCCGGAAGTTCACCAGTTTTTCTTGAAAAAACAAAGTCAAATATAATTTTTTTGTTATAATCATGGAAACAGCTGATATATTCAAAAAATTCCAATTGACAGATGTGAGTGTCAAGTGTAATTTAGATAGTATTATGATTTTGTTGGATTTATAGAATATTTTCCAAGGAACTTTCGGTATGGAATTTGTAGAAAATAGTATAAAATACATAGAATTGACGGAAGGTCTTGTGCTGGCCACATCAGATTTTTTTAGTGGCAGTGTAATCAGTTTAATATTTATCCTATTAGGACACACCCGATTTCTTGATAAACCAGTTTGTTCCTAATAGAGTAAATCAGTCATAAGTTTTGTGCGTTAGGTAAGATTTTGTAAAATTAAAGCAATTAAGAACATATTATTTATTTTCTAAACACACCTTAACACCTTACCTAACCCACAAAACTTATGACAGGTTTATTTTATTAGAAACAAACTAGTTTAGCCTAAAATCGGGGTTGACCGGTAACATTAACATGAAAAATCGAAGCCAATTTGTAAACGTAGCATTGCTGTCAATTGTGTATCTTTAGTTTTCGTATTATTTTCTCATTTATTAGTATTTTTACCTTCCGTCACCTTTAGGTAAGGAAGGTATTGTCTTTGGTCAAAATATTCGTTGGTGAGTTTTTAGTGAATAAGCACGTTTTAGGGTCCCTAGAATACGAATTTGCTATTTTTAAGATGATGTCTGTATGTGTGTGTGTGTGTGTGTGTCTGTGTGTGACAAATTTTTCTCCGACGATAACTCCAATACTACAATTCTAAAAATTATAATTCTTTCGTATTCCTGTTCTTTGCATCCATGTGAAGAGCTGATTTTGGTTATAATTGATCTACCGGAAGTACCCTTATTTGAAGTTTTTAACAATTTTTCTTGAAAAAACGCAGTTAAATATCATTTTTCGACATTTTGTGTTTATCAATATGAAAGAATATCTTATTCTCTATACGGTTTGATTATACATTTTCCTTCAGATTCAATACATATAGAGTTATAGAGACATTAAGAGAGATTAACTTTCAAAAATTAGTCAGCTTTGCTAAAATTATGGAAATAGCAGATAATTCAAAAATTTTTAATTGACAGATGTCAGTGTTAAATGCAAAACCAAAGTTGAAAGTATGGGGTCAGAAAGTTATATGTGAATGTGATAGAGTGTCCCTCGCATGTGACTTGCAGTTGCAGACTCGCCTCAAGATAGGAATTTTCAATGCCAGAAGTACAAGAAAGGCCAAAGAGAAATGGAAGGACTGTGTAGATATGTGAGAGGAAGAATTATGTGAAGAAGATGCGTTGGACAGGAATGAGTAAAAGAGAAGAGTAAGAAACAGCGGCCCCTAATAAAATAGGGAAAGGAACTTTCGGTATGGAATTTGTAAAAAATAGTGTGTTGGTGTTAAAATTTTACAGGATATACAGCATCTTTTTCAAGGAACTTTTGGTATGGGATATGTACAAAATACATCGAATTGACGGAAGGTCTTGTGCTGGCCACAACAGATTTTTTATGTATAATTCAAGTATGTAATAGAATTTTTGTAGTCATATAGTTGCGGTTTCATGTAAATGTCAAATGTGTACCTTTGTTTATAGTTCTAATATTCGCCGCTAGTTAGCGTTTTCTTATTTGAAAATCCTAGTTGTAAATGTAAATAAACCTATAGAAATTGGCATCCAAAGAACAAAAAAAGCTTATTGCAAAAATAACCAATGTCAGTAAAACATGTCGAAGTACTGCTATCGACAATTTAAATTAAATTCGTTTTCATTTTCAATCACTTATTTATTACCAGAAGTACTAAATGTTAACATTGGTTGTTTTTGCACAAAGTCGCAGATGTATCATTCATCACTTCTTCTATTTTACAACTATTAACCCAAGCAATTATTTTCTTGCTAAATTTTCCTAACAGTTTTGTTTTTTGTTCTTTTAATCATAATATTTTTTCCAGGTGTTCAATGTCTTTAGTGTGACAACAATAGCTCATTACGAACATACGTGGCAATTAATTTATGATATCCGTTTCCTCTGTTCGTATCAATCAAATTTGTCCCGTTTCCTGGCGACTAATTAGTGTTTTTGCCAACTAAGTCACTCACTCTGCAAGTTGTCACGATCTTAATTACCCGCTAAAAGACTGAAAGCAACAACTTACAGAGATACAGAAACCGAAAGTGAAGTTATTGTGCCATAAAGATATAAAATAGTGTGATGCACGTGAAGTAACGCCATTGTGAGATGACATAGTTATTTAATAAATGAAATAAGAAATAAACAATGTTAGAAATATTTCAAAGAAATAATGAAATGTATTGTAAGGTTTTATGGTTTCGTGTGGGGAACTATGTCAGCAACGTTTCGTAAATTTCGTTTCGTACGTTTAAGTGGTAAAATTGGTTAAATTAGACAAAAATTCCCCCATTAGGAGACTATTTTAACGGTGTATTGTTTATTCAGAAAAAAGTCATGAGTCACTAAATGAAGTTTAATTTTAATAATATAGGATTTTGGTTTGCACTTCTTCAGGGCAATTTTTTATGCTATTTCAAATGGTGTTGCTTATTTTTTTTATCACTATTGGATTTAGGGCTGGTATATAATGAATTTAATTTACAAATTTACAATTTATAATTTAGATTTTAAAATATAAAGTCACTTAAAACGAATACGATGGTTTATGAACGATCTACAAATTAAGAAAATGAAATTTAGATTTGGAATATAACTATATTTTATATTTCCAAACGTGAAAATTTAAAATTCGACCAAACCAAATGCTTCATCCCTTAGCTGTCTTTTCTGTTTGTAAGTTGTTGACATCCTCCTAAGCCATTAAAAGGCCTAAAATTCAAGTATAACGAAAATATAATGTACAATGTACCGATATCTGCGATAAAGCAGATTGTGGCACACTCAGAAATGGGTAATATGCCGTGATGATATATTTATTTTATTTTTATTTATGTACAATATGAATAATTCTATTTTTACCTATTTTTATAAAAGAAAATTACTTCAAATAAAATTTTCAAAATGTCAAACTTGACAAAATTCTGTCATACCCACCTCATACTAAACTAAAAAAAAATCTGTTGTGGCCAGCACAAAACCTTCCGTCAATTCGATGTATTTTGTATATATCCCATACTAAAAGTTCCTTGAAAAAGATTCTGTATATCCTATAAAATTGTATCACGAACACACTATTTTTTACAAATTCTGTACCGAAAGTTCCTTTCCCTATTTTATAAGGGGTCGCTGTTTCTTACTCTTCTCTTTTAATCATTCCTGTCCAACGCATCTTCTTCACACAATTCGTCCTCTCTCAAATCTTCTGCTACACAGTCCTTCCATCTTCTTCTCTTTGAAGGGACACTCTATCACATACACACATAACTTTCTGACCCTATACTTTCAACTTTGGTTTTGCATTTGACACTGACATCTGTCAATTAAATTTTTCTGAATATATTTTTGAAAGTTAATCTCTCTTAATGTCTCTATAACTCTATATCTATTGAATCTGAACGAAACTGTATAATCAAACCGTATAGAGAATAAGATATTCTTTCATATTGATAATCACAAAATGTCGTAAAATAATATTTAACAGCGTTTTTTCATGAAAAACTGTTAAAAACTTCAAATAAGGGTACTTCCGGTGGATCAATTATAACCAAAATCTAATCAACTCTTCATATGTATGTACAGAAGAGGAATACGAAAGAATTATAATTTTTAGAATTATAGTATTGGAGTTATCGTCGGAGAAAAATTAGTCACACACGGACACACACACACACACACACACACACACACACACACACACACACACATACATACATACATACATACATACATACATACAGACATCATCTTAAAAATAGTAAATTCGTATTGTAGGGACCCTAAAACGTGCTTATTCATTAAAAACTCACCACCGAATTTTTTGACCAAAGACAATACCTACCTTCCTTACCTAAAGGTGACGGAAGGTAATTAAATCCCTATTTGATTCCTATAACTAAACATGGTAATACAATGAAGTCATTAATTACGAGGTCTCTAAATTAAATTAGAATCGACCCCCGATATGTACAGACTTTTTTCGAATTTTTGTACGATGGTATAAAACTGAATTGATCGTCTATAAACCAATAATTATATAGTATTGCTGTACAAATTTAAATAAAATGTAAAGAATTTAAAAAAAGTTTTAATTCTATTATTCAGAATTAGTAACATGAAACCGTTTGAAGATTGTATGTTTGGAACGATCAAAGGCTTGCTTGCAGTGGAATGAAGTAACCTCCGAACGGTGCTTGTCATAAATTGACGATTTCTTGCAATGATCGTGGGACTCGAACATTAATAACATCCTCTCCGTGCTTCACTGGATACATGCATTATTTATTTACAAGTCTATTTATAAACTAATTCGCCTTCTTCAATTCCACGCTTTTATTTTTAGACATCGCCAGATAAAGATAAAATAAAGGCCACGACTTCTCATTCTTCACTGCTAACATCAAATAATTACCCCATCTTTGCATCTTCGATCAATTTATTCGTTGTTGAGATGTTTGTGAAGAAATCTGCCTAATGATGTTGAAATCTTTCGGTTTAACTTTTTATTAATTTGACATAATTGGGGACACGATTTTCTAAATAGATTTGTTGTTAATCTTGGACTGTTTTAATTAGTATAATCATGAATTAATACTGTTCCTACGGCCAATATAAAATTAACTATAAAAGAAGCAACGACCAATTACAAATACATTAATTCTGTTACACATACTCTCTCGCCATTTCCATATTAGCCTATATAAGTACATATTGTATTTAACATTTCTGGTACACACACAAAAATTCTAATTACATGTATTATTATCAAAAAAAATTTTTTAATGGATTCTGTAAATAAGTTTCCTCCTACTGTTCTAAATGTTCGAGATCCTTCAAATTCATTGCTGAGATTGGAGGTATTTCTGATGCGTATATGTAATATAATGTATCTATAATTTTAAATATTTAATTAATAAACCTTTTCAACTCGTCCCATTAATATCAGATTAAGGAATACGTAGTTAAATTGGTCTCTAGTCTTTTAGAATTTGAGAAACCGTCCCTCCAACAACCACACATACACACATCCATACACACACACACACACACACACACACATACACACACACACACAGAGAGAGAGAGAGAGAGAGAGAGACATCATTGTAAAAATATTAAAATCGGATTCTAGTGTCTTTAAAATGTGCTTATTCACTAAAACCTGGATATGCGATTTTTTGTATGAATCCAATACCTCTCTTAGCGAGAAGTATCTAAATATATTTTTATATGAATTCTTCGTTGTTATTATTTAATATTAAATTAGAAATAGATAATTTCGAGTATCAAATAAGATTTTCTCACATATTTAAAAAATGAATCAATTACGTAATTGATTTTTTTTATGTTTCAAGTACATTTTTTTCTAAGAATTGCAAATTTTACATATAATTTGTTTCATAATTAATATGTTATCATGCAATCTTTTTCCTTTTGTAATTAGTAAGATGTCAGATGTAGTAAGTATTATTACATAAAATATATTTGTCTTAACATACAATCTAGTGAAACTAATTGAAATAAATTTGAAACATATCTCAAAACAACAATTACGAGAGCTACCCGAATTTCAGAGTACGTGTATACAGATATTATAATTTATGTATTGCGCATTATACTCGTATGTATGTACTCGAATAGGTGCATGGGGAACAATTAAATATAAACACATACCTATTATGTTTTGGTTTTTCTAAATTAAGAGATGATTGTACATGATAATGTCATCTGTCTACTCGTTAATGAGATCATGCACAATTTTTTTTTTAGACTCTGTGACTGTATATCTCGAGAATGCAATGAGAGTTCTGTTCGAAATAAGGCCTAGTCACAGAATAGACATATACAGAAGCGACACTCCTTGTCCACAACTTGAACTTTAAATTTGTTGGCAAATTTACGCGCGAAATTTAAATTGTTTTAAATGGTAAAAGAAAAATTAGAACACAAAAGTACTAAAATTTTAATTTTATTAACGAATTAAGAAGAAATCATAAAATAAACACATAATTATGTTTTTATTGAACAAATACGTGAATTTTACAAATTGAATACAATGCAGAATTTTATATATCTTTGACGTGGGAAACACAAACGTCAGATTTAATGAATATGTCCCAAATATCCTTCTCCATCAAATCTTCTCTTCCTCAGGCCTTGAGCCACATTTTACACCTATATTTATTAAGTGAATATACATTTTGCATGATATGGAAGTCATTTTGCATTACTTACATTTATGGATCTTTCGGAAACGAAAAAAACTTACATTTCGCTTTCTCCATTTTTTAAATCTCCTTATACAGTTTTTATATGAACAAACAAGTCCTCCCGATTCTACCTTCTTTGTTTTTTCCATTTTATTAGAAACTAACATCACTTCTAAAATTCACAAACGGTTCACAAAATGACATATGTCAAAAGTGAGAAGACGTGTTTGGTTTGCTTGAATTAGCCATAACCCTAAAATACATGGGCGTGACAACAGTTCCTCCAGAATATGTGAAATATAATGATTTTCTTTATGATAACGATTTTTCCTATCGTTTGTTGAAAAAATAACATGTTTGTTTCTATTAGAAATCAATTTGTGTTTCTCATATGCCGAAACAATCAGATTTTATCCGATTAGCCCTTTAAATTTGTTGGCATACTCTTTCTTTCTCTAATTTTCGTTTCTCTCTCTGACTGTCGCTTCTGTATGAATGTCTATTCTGTGGCCTAGTATTGAAGAAATAACAAAACATTGTCAGTCATTTATCTCACATTAATAATTATAACTTTTGGTAAACACTCGCTCTACCTATATCAAATATTTTAATGATTAAAATTTATTTTTATTTCCGTCATTTTTACATCTCGCTAAGAGAGATATTGGATTCATGCTAAAAATCGCATATCCAAATGCAATGCTCATAATTGGCGATTACGATGAATCTTAATCGTAATAGTTGCATAACTACTTTAAACCACAGATATATACTTATTTATTGGAAAACAAAAACAGTTCTCTTAAGTCATTTGAAATTAAGTTGAGGCAGTTAAACAGAACATAGTTAATCAATTAATTCAGAAAGATAGGGAAATGTTTTAGAAGTACGGGACTGGTAAATGTAATTAAGTTGGATGGACAGAAGACAGTTACAACTAAAAGGTACACTGAAAAATATTGCCTGAAGCGCTTAGCAGAGTTCCAGAGACAGGAATTATGTTACATCGTGATTATAAATGTCTTCCCATAGGGCAGATTCAACACTTCACGACAAAAAAATATATAACAGTAACAGAATATCCAAACTCTTATGATTTGGCAATGTACGACTTTTGACTATTTTTTGAACTCATTTAAAATTTACGAGGTAGAAGGTTTTCGTTTAAAAAAGAGATGCAATTCATGATTATTTTAAAAGCATTAAAAAAAATTTGTTGTGTATCAAATTTAACATTTCTAGTACACACAAATAATTCTAATTATATCTATTCTTGCATTCTATAAGGAGTCTTATCCTATTCTTTTAAAATGTTAAAGATGGTTCCAATTCATTGACGGGACTATAAATATATATATGTTCTATTACTATTTTAATATAAATACCTACCTACAATTTTAAATATATAATTAATAATTCAATAAGAAATATTAAATATATTTTCCAGAAAAAGGCTTTCAGTAATGTTAGCAAAACTGTTCATTTTTGACACTGACATTTCTCTTTCAATTACAAACATTTGAATTTGATAAACGGTTTCCTTGGTGTAGTCTGGACTGCGATTTATTGCAACAGATTATTATATTTTCTTTATATCTAAATAAAGGCCGCGTGCCTGAGTGTCTGATCGCGAACCTGGGGGAACCGGGTTCGATCCCGACAGACTCCAAATATTTCCAATTTTAAAATGGCACAAAAGTGATCCCTGTGGTGCACTCTCCATACCAACTATGAGTGCCCGTGAGGTGACGCCTGGTAAGCGCCCACACGGTAAAATATATCGTAACCATTATTGATGTCTACATGTGTTGTAGATACTGGCACACCCAGATATGGGTAATATGCCGTGATGATATATTTATTTATTTATTTATTTATTTATTTATTTATCTAAATCTACAGATGTAATAAAAAAAAATAAGTGTATTAAGATAGAGAATTTTATGTTCTTCAATATTTGTAATAATAAAAATTTTCAAATAATAATATTTAGAAGAACTTTTTTAAGAAACTACTATTTTCGGTTATACAATTGTTATAAAACTAAAATGGAGTCTTAAGGTAAAGTTATAACTAAAGAAAAAACTCCTCTGTATTCAGAGCTGTTTTGACCTCTGGCATGGTTTACATGCTGAGTAATCTTAACTTCTCTGTTTTCACTTTGTAGTTTCTACTGATGATGAGAACTTAGTTCTCGAAATACGTATATAGTTTTTTAAATTTATTGTTAAGGTTAAGGGGTTTTTTCTTTAGTTATATAATTGTTATCAAAACCTTTTCAGTTCTTCCCATTAATGACAGATTGAGGAATACGTAGTTAAACAGGTCTTAAGTATTATAGTTTTTGAGGAATCGTCCTTCCTAATTCCAAAATCCATACATACATACATACATACATACATACACACACACACACACACACACACACACACAGATATATATATATATATATATATATCATTGTAAAAATGTTATAATCGGGTTCTAGGGACCTTAAAACGTGCTTATTCCAGACGAGTATGGCAAGTTTAGTTTAAATGCCATACGAGTACAGTAAAATCATTTTTCTGGCGCGGTTTGAATACTATCTTTCGTATTTTATTAAAATTTGTATTTTTTGAGGCATAATATTCTGAATTAAAAACATCTAAAAATCATAGTAGACTGATTCTCAGTAAAAAGTATTTTGACAGTTATAGTTTTTTTGTACTTTACAACCTCCAAACAAATTAATTTTTGGAGACCGATTTGCAAAACGATGTATTTAGATGATGAAAATAAAAAATATTGTGTCAAAATGTATTTTAATGACGAAACCGTTGTTATTCAATAACGGTTGCTACGTTGTAAAGTAATCCATTAATGTACGATTTTGAGTATATTAAAATAGTACATTACTGTACAAAATACGAAAAAATAAAATTATGAAAAATGTAAACTATGTGTTTGTCCCAATAATTTTATTATGAGCTTTGTATAAAATCCGTAACGGATGATACATCTTCATATTCGTTCCCAGACTCCCACAACCATACCCATCCTGTGAGCGTCCTGCGGCTATCTAGTGTGTTTTTGTTTTACTGCAATCCCGACTGCGGTGCTAGGTGATTATGTTTTATTTCGTAACCAGCAGCTAGGCGAACTGACGGTAGCACGAAACGTTCTTGCTTCTTGTACTTGGGACTGTGTGAGTTTCTATCGTACACTACTACATCAGAACTTTCATACTTGGGTTACTGGTGTGTGTATCTGCACATCAGCTGCTCCCAACAGCTGGTAGCTGCAACTGTGGCAGATTAGAATAAGGAAAGTGGACGAAGAAAGAAAAAGTGGAATTTAAAATAATGAGGATGATGGAGGTGATGATAAAATGAAAATGATTTTAAAAAAATAACAAGTAGTGCAGTTACAGTTAAATTTAATATTCCATAACATTCCGTTTTAATAAACTTTTCATGCACTTACCTACATAAATTTCTCTTTCAATTACAGAAAATAAGAGTTTTTGGTAGTGCCGTCTGTCACAAATGCATTTTTATGACTTTAGTGTCTGTCCAATTTTAAACATTATAACAAGCGGAATTGAAAAGTTTGCAAACTAACAAAGAAATCAAGGGACCTACTTCGTATAAATTTTTGTCATTTCTAACTCATTGAGCATAAACAGTATGATTTCAACCCGTTCATGGAAGATGTCCACAACCTCTGCTGTAACAGGGGTACGTTCTAAAACGCGGTGGAAAGGTAGAGTAAAGGTAGAGTGAATGTAATATCACGTGGTATCTTTTCCCGTGTTCATTTAGAACGATATAGAGAGTCAAGAGAGTGTACCCCTGTCAAATTTAAAATGGTTTTGGAAAATAAAAAGTCTACGACAATATCTTTAGCTATTTGTTTATAGAAAGATCTGTTGTCGCAATTTGAATTATTGCCAGCTTTTGTAATAATGGATAATTCTGATTCAAAAACTGAAGATGTTGATATAGAGAAAGAGAAACGAATAAAAATTAATCGCATTGAAATTGTAAATGGGGTGAAAAGCAAACAATTTCAATCTCATTTCAGAATTAATCGGAATACATTTGAAAAACTGTTGCCAATAATAGACAATGCTATTAAAAAAGAAACTACTACTGTATTATTATTATTATTATAATATTCTTTCTTTTTTTTATTTTCTCCCAAACATAAAACCCATAGGAATTCAGAATTTCTCTATTTACTAGCATCATCAGGGACATATAATCAGCTGTAAAAGAAAATAATTTGTATTTAAAAGAAACATTGTTTATATAAATATAACCTATTACTTATTCTTTGTTTCTTGAATTAATATGCAATTGTCTTGATTTATTAATGCCCCATCTACACTTTTCAATATTTCATGAGTAGAAGAAAAGAAAATAAACCACAAATGAAACTAATTTCAACATAACACATGTAGATTTCAATAAACATTGCTACTGCGCATGACGGGTATAAGTTACCGCGCTGACTGAGTGGGGAAAGAAAAGAACACACCGAGTGTACACTACATCGTTCACAAACACGGTGTAATGTTACCCATCTAACTTCACTCTGTATTTTAGAACGGCTAGAGTGCACTCTTACCTCATCACTCCGCGTTTTAGAACGTACCCCAGTTGTAGATTGTAGAGGTCGTCGGGGTCACCAATTTATAGAGATTTAATTTTCGCTTCACAATAGAAAATATTGTAGTTATCAGCCATTACATATGTAAATAGAACTTGATTATTAAATTGTAAAGATAAATAACACATAACGTGTAATAGCTGAACAACTAAACATGTTACTTCAAATAATTCCTCTATTATTAAATATACGATAAAATACTACAAGACAATCTTATAAAAAACCGTCATGGGGGACGTCCGATTAGAGAAGAAAATATTCTTTGAAACCAGTGGTTCTTAAACTATAACGTAAAGTTGTATTTTTACCTTCCGTCACCTTTAAATAAGGAAGGTATTGTCTTTGGTAAAAAAAAATCGGAGGTGAGGTTTTAAAGAACAAGAACGTTTTAGGGACCCTAGAATACGATTTTACTAATTTTACGATGATGTCTGTGTGTGTGTGTCAAAAATTTCTACGATGATATCTCCAACACTACAATTCTTAAAATTATAATTCTTTCATATTTCTCTTCTCTACATCCATATAAATAGCTAATTACATTCTGGTTATAATTGAACAACCGGAAGTACCTTATACTTGAAGTTCTTAACAGTTTTTATTGAAAAAACGCAGTTAAATATCATTTTTTGATATTTTATGTAATTATAAATACATATGAAAGAACATTTGATTCTCTATACGGTTTGATTACATATTTTCTTTCATATTGAATAGATATAGAATTATAGAATTTTAAAGAGATTAACTTTCATAAATCAGTCTGCTATGCTATAACCATGAAAACTAGTGATATATTCAAATATTCTAATTGACAGATGTTATTGTCAACTATAATTTACATAGTACGTATATATATTCGTGTTATAATTTTAATGGGTAGATATAGAGAATCTTTTTCAAGGAATTTTCAATATGGAATTTGTAGAAAATGGTAGATATATGTTCGTGTTACAATTTTACTGGATGTATAGAATCTTTTCCAAGCAACTTTCGATAAGGGATTTGTGCAAAATACAAAATTGACGGAAGGTAATGTACTGGTCACATCGAATTTTTTTAAAATGGGATGGGACATATATTTTAGGTTCATTCCATAGAGCATTTTTTTCTGAATTCAACCATGTAATAATTAAATAAATAATAAATAATGAGAAAAAATCAATAAGAAATTTAAATAAATTTGCTTTTTATAATTATTTTTCAGTAAGCTATATACAGGAAAAACAAAAACTGCTATTTGTCAATTTAAATTATACCGTATTTTTTAACGTGAAACATTGGGTTTGTCATATCCAGGGTTACGACTTGATATTTGATTGACAGCAATGTATTTGCCCGTTCCATTTAAAATGAAAAACAGGGAACGAATCTGACAGAAATATTATATTTAAATATTGTAAGAAATTTAGCGGAGTCAGAAAACCACTCGAGAGCACTAAATATATTTCGGGCACAAGGTGCACACAGTATTTTTTCTACATCTAAATTTAATTTTTAAAAAACAGGTATAATTATTTAAACAAAATTAACCTCTAATGACATCTTGTCAATATGACAGATAACTGTTGAATTTTCCTATAAGTGTTGATTTGACATTTGATTGACAGCAATGTCTGTCTCATTTAAAATGACACATGGGTAATGAATTTGACAGAAGTATTATATTTAAATATTGTAAGAAATTTAGCCGAGTCAGAAAATCACTCGGGCACAAGGTGCATACTATATTTTTACTGCAACTAATTTTAATTTAGAATGCAGGTATAATAATTTAAACAAAATTAACATCTATTGACGTCTTATCAAATTCCCTATGTTTCATTTTAAATGAAACGGGCAAATACATTGCTGTCAATCAAATGACAAGTCGTAACCATGGATATGACAAACCCAATGTTTCACTTTAAAAAATACTCACTGTATATGCCCGTATTCATAAACACTCATAAAATTTTAAACGGTTCGTTATAATTTTTTCCAATAAAAAAAGTCAACATTGAAAGAAAAATCGAAATTTTATTTGTCAAGTTTGATTCTATTTGTGAAAAAATATAACGAACCGTTTTGAAACTTCACGAGTGTTTATGAATATGGGCATTAGAATGGAAATCAAATAAAACACTAATTATAAAGTTGTTAACAAATATTTGTTTCGTTAGAATTTAAGCTCAATTGTTACATACGAGTAGTGTGAAACGTAAAGTGCATCAGACATCAGACTACCTCTATGTCTTCTCTACCTACTAAATTATAACCTGGTTTTGATTGATGGGTTTTGGTAGGTAACCTATTGATTTGCATTGAGGGTTTTAGAGCAAAAGTAGTGGTGTGCCAGGGCAACATCCTTTTGGTTGAATTTGCATATGAAGCAGTTGTATAGGAAACCTGTTATAACAGCTCGACTGCACGGACACGACTCACGAGATGCCCATGCTGATGCTGTGATTGTGAGGGGATTCTGCAGTGCTATGCAATGCATATCATGCAACCGAACCGATGCACGACAAGAACAACTATTTCAAACTTTTAAACTGATAATCATATTCCCAAAATAGGTATCTATGCTTTCAGTTTAATATTGTTATTATTAGTCTACATGGGGTCTCAACCTTCGAGCATATACTGACTAGAGGCCACCTTACGGTGTTTGTTGTGATCGGAATATATGCGGCAGGGGAGATTTGCGGGGATGGAAACCATGGTGTATTCTGCGTATTATCGTAATATTTGTATTAACTTTTTACGAAGTAATGCCTAGTTGTTCCTTTTGAAATATGTAATAGTTATTTACATTCGAGTGCGTGTAAATTGTATTTTACAGCGCGACAGCTTTGTTTAAGGCACGAGTCCTTAAGGCGTGTGCCTTATTAGCTGGAGCGCTGTAAAACACTTCACGCACGAGAATTGTATCAAACTTTTTGGCCGACGATAATGAAAGTCACTTTTTTAATGAGATAGGTTGTACTTCTGAAAAGGGTTAGTTTAAAATACTGGAGTTGTCAATTTCCAAATTTGATTTTACTTACCTTCATTAGAGTACTTCTTCTAGCGAAATTTTTTTTGTAATAATAGACGTTGTTTATGACTGATAATATATTTATTTGCTCATGTTTTCTTCGTAATAAATAATAGGTAGGTGTCGATATTTGTCATTTGAGCAATGTTCGCCTCGCGTTTTTGACAGGTATATCGATCGGTGACTATGTCGTTAACGGCGGATTTTTACAATAATGACAGATGTCGTATTTTGATTATTTTACCGCATAGTTAGACAAGTTACAACACAGTAAGCGTAAAATGTAGGTTACACTTGCTGTGTATACAATTGTAAAGTTCCCATTACACTTCAGGAGGGCAAAAATTATCTTTATGCACGGACGTATCATAATTTTTACGAATTTCTTTGACATAAACGTCATTTTAAGGCCCGCAGGCGCCAAACAAAATTATAACCTACAATATTAACAATTTAAATAGGAAACATGAAAAGTTTTTATTACAAATCGAAATTTTTTATATTCTTTAATGAAAAATGAAAATTAATTTTGTGATATTTATATGGAACGCACGGAGATACACAAATAACATAACTAATAAACAAACAATAAAAACTGTTGTTCTCCGCTTTCATAGCAACACTAGATACTGGATGTACGAGGACAAATTCTTTTCGATATAATTTTTCTAACACTCATAATTTGAAAATTATCGTCCGTACATAAAGTTTTGTATGTACCACGAGCGTAACTTGCTTTTATGGCCTTTGACGTGTTTTTATCCCTCGGCTTACGCCTCGGGCTCAAAATCCCGCCGCAGGCCATAAAAGTCTCTTTACGCTCTTATTACATAAATAACTATTATTTTCAATAAATTTCAGACTTTTTTCTCTTACCTCATTATTAGCAGGAAACCTAAGAATTACATTTTGTTTATTTTGTTTTCATATTTTTTAGTTCTTTTTTATTGCTTTTTCCGTAATTATTAGGTGTACCGATATTTTACAGTAATGTAATTTACCTAAAAAAACTTATCAATCACCATCTTAAGAAAAAAATTACCACCCAGAATTTTACTAACAGTCAATAGAAAGAAATTTAAATTATCCTCCACCATCAAATTCCTTTCCTTTATCATAGTTCATCCAACTATTCGCCTTATTTAGTTGAACTAAATTCTAATCTTATCGCTTAGCAACACAATGTGTATTATATCCTTAACAATACAATACATCCTTCATACCATACGAAAGAGCGGACAAATTTCTATATAAAGCATCTTGTCCACGTCTTGTTTTCTCTGCCCAGTGGCGGAGGCCGTGGGAATAGAAAGGGGGCTCATCTAACCTCGTTTCACCGATCCCTATCAGAAAGATTTTTCTCTACTACACTGTTATTAGAATAATTTCAAGCGGAACAAAGTTCAAGTTTAGTAGCATGAGTTTGTTTATTGTTTGTTGATTTTATCAATTGTTTTCCGGTTGCTTTATGAGCATTTCGTGTAAATGAATTGTGGGTTCTAAGAATTGCGAGCAATTATTTGTTTAAGTTCAAAATAATGTTGTTGGATTGGAATTAAAATAAAGTAATAATAGTAATCAATTTTACCGTGATTAAATATGTTGGTAATGGTAATAATTTTACTACTACAGTTAATCAATTTTGAAAGATGAGCTAAAGGTTTGCCAATAAGAGAACCGAACATAAATTTAAAATAAAACAAAAACGACTGTTCGCTTGCTCTGTTTAAATCTTTTACAGCCGAATTCAACATTCCTTGATCGTGAGTTGATCCACAGATCAATGCTGATTTTGAATCAATCCAATTTGCCATAAAAAAAAAAACAAGTTAATCTACTAATCAAAATCAATGATCAACTTATTCATCCTATTCCATGAATCAAACTTTGATCAGATCTTTGAATCCTAATTTTCACATTTAATAGCCATATCAGGATTCTAGCTGTTGTACGCATTTGTAACTTTGCCTCATGCTTCTTCTTAATCTTCTATTTCTTTCATTTTCACTATATTTAAAAACACATCTTTATTTGAATCAGTGTAAATTTCTACCTATATCAAAATAAAAATATAATATTATAGGAAAATTATAAAATATATTTTACAAATAAATTAAAAACTTATTCATTAATACATTTTAATCACGAATAAAATTATATGACAACTACATTAACTGTCAAAAACCAAAGCAAAACTGTGAAACTGTTGATCATGATTACTTACTTTGTACAGAAATCAATTTGGTGAATTAAAACAAAAGTTGATTTAAGAATCAGCTGATTCCCTATTAAGTTGGCCATTAATCAACGGAATAATGGTGAATTCGGCCGGTAATGAAACATTTAGAAACTTTGGCAGAGATATGGTTCAATTTACTTAATAACACATAAGATTTCGGTCTTAAATTCGAGAATTGTTTGTGGGTTGTTGGTATACCTCTCTGAGACAAAGCAGTACATATTACAGATCACGCCATCCTGCTGGAACCAGGAACCACACATTGCTGAGGTCCACACCAACCTATTTGTGCCAAAAGAACCTAGTAGCCATGTTGCGGTATCGAGCTGCATTTATCGTTACAGAGGTTCCAATTTCATTTTAAAAGAATCTGATGTGGCCAACACAAAACCTCCCGCTATTTAATTTATATTAATTTAAATACATACGTAATTATTAACGCTGCAAACTGTTTCATTGCAGAAAACTATTGCTTTATTTACTATTTTCTTTTTAAAATGTCACTATTATTAATTTGAAGTGATAAGTTTTTTGACAGTGATATTTACTGTCAGTTACATTCATTTGTAATATGAACTGTGTAACAAAAGAATTGTGTTTATCTTAGGCTTCGCGACTAATAAAAAAAAATATTTTTAAATTTATCTGTAAAATATATAGAAAAAGTATTAATGTATTCCTGTAGAAAATGCAATAATCTTTAATTTTCATAAGACATAAAATGCGAAAAAATGACATTTAATGGTATTTTTTGAAGAAAAATCATTATGAGCTTCAGGTAAAGTGCCATTTCCGGTTATCAGATTTACACCAAAATCTTATGGCTTCTTCTCATACTAGAATAGGGTATAAATACAAAGTTTCAGAATTTTCTGAATGATAGTATTTGAGTTAGAGCGAAGACAAAATCCATACACATACACAAACACACACACACACACACACACACACACACACATACATACACACAACTACATACACACACATACATACATACACACACACATACAGACATCATCGTGAAAAATGTTAAAATTGGATTCTAGGGACCTTAAAACGTGGTCATTTACTAAAATCTCGATATGTGATTTTTAGCACGATCCCTGTACTTCCCTTACCAAGGGTAGCATGTGGTAAAAATGAACGCAGGAATAAAGGAAAAAAAGGAAATAGTGTAAATAAAGAGTGAAACATCAAAATATAATTCGAACGTGGATGGTTCCTTTTCTAGAAAATTATGAATTCTACATGTCTTGTAAATATTTAGTATAACATTTTAATATTATTCCTATCATTAAAACCGATGATAAAGTCATAATGAAAAAGAAAAAAGTAATAAATTTACATTTGAATTGTAAGTCACAGTTCATTAATATTCAAACTTTAAAGTAATAATCTTGAACCATATCTACTAGATTTAATGCTCCAATAACTTGCGTTTACATTCTGTATAGCACTTCCAATGCAACCAACAAAAACCAAACAGGTGATTATCTATATCTTTAGAATACATTACATTAATACAAGAACCGGCAAAAACCCATGACTTTTTTATTTAAAAAAAAAACAACTCAGGAGATTTTATTGAGCTTTTTGGGTAATTAGTTCATCAATTTTACTTTCCTTTAAATTAAGAGCCGGTTTCATATTTTTTAAAAAGTATTTGTTTCATAGCAATAAAATAAAAATAATAGATAAGCTATTGTTATTTTCGTAAATATGTAATTAAATAAAAAACTTTGGCGAGCACGTCACTTATAGCCAATAAGAGACATTAAAATTAGAAATTTTAACCGCTGATGATGAGAGCCGTGGGTATTTCGAAATGTTCGTTCATATATTTAATAAAAGAATTACCAAGGTATTTATTGGATGAAAAGAAATATATCAAGATGATTGCCAGGTTCAGATGTGGCAACGAAGAGAGGAACAATAAATACTGGTTATCAAGTGATGAGAGGAGTTGCAGGCTATGCGGGAGAGAAGAGGAAACTATCAGGCATTTAAGGATTCCGTGCAGGGAAGTTACGAGAGAAAGAAGAAAAGAAATGGTTCTGTTAGACGATATAGGGTCGGGGCAAGATTGGATGAAGGAAGTCATCGAGAAACGGGGGGTTAATTTATGATGTAGTACCACAATTTATTGTAATATATACAGTGTGTCCCATTTAGATGTGCCACCATTGGGATCTCGAGAAATATAAGAGATACGTTGTCGGTTAAATGGAACTTTTTGTGCGCCTTTGGGAGGCCATCTCAGATGTGCTTTTGTTTTTCCAAAAATTCTCATAGGGCACTAGATAATGACGAAAAACTGAATATTGTTAATTTTTTCTTTTTCAAATAACTTCTAAACTATTAGTAATTGAGAAAAACGTTTCAAATACAAAAGATAGATATTTTTATTAACTAACCAGTGGCGTACGAAATAAATTTTTATATCAGTAAATTTTCGAGATATAACACAAACTTATATATTTTTAAATGGAACCCATATCTGATTTCAGTCTCAAAAAATCATTATTTTTTTCTCTTTTCAATGATGTAAGGGTTATTATGTTTTATATTTGCTTTGCTCCTAAAATTTAATTTTTCTCTTTATTTTCCTGAACTTTCTTATTATTTCCCAAAAAAAACATTATTATTTTGATTAATTATATTGTATTTGATCGAAATAATTTGTTTTATGCCTTTATTACTTAAATTTTTCATTCTAGACTCATAATTACAAATTACACTATAATGTGCCAAGGGCGACCAGAAACAAAATATTATAAAAATTTTGATCATATATGGGTTGCATTTAAAAAAATATAAGTTTGTGTTATATCTCGAAAATTTACGGATATAAAAATTTATTTCGTACGCCACTGGTTAGTTAATAAAAATATCTATCTTTTGTATTTGAAACGTTTTTCTCAATTACTAATAGTTTAGAAGTTATTTGAAAAAGAAAAAATCAACAATATTCAGTTTTTCGTCATTATCTAGTGCCCTATGAGAATTTTTGGAAAAACAAAAGCACATCTGAGATGGCCTCCCAAAGGCGCACGAAAAGTTCCATTTAAACGACAACGTATCTCTTATATTTCTCGAGATCCCAATGGTGGCACCTCTAAATGGGACACACTGTATATTCTAAGCCGGTTAGGCAAGAATAAATATAATAATAATAATAATAATAATAATAATAATAATAATAATAATAAAAGAATTTTAAGAAAAATAAACTTTTAAAACACACCTCGAGAAGGCGAAAAATACTTCCCTGACGAACAATATTAGCAGCCAAGGTACCTACCAAGAACTTATAAAACTTATGGATCTATTGTATAAGGGATTATTGTACTACCAATGGTTGGAGAAGCGTGAAAAAACCATTGAATAGTATCTATAAACCACCCAACCATTTCTATTCACCACCCACATCCTCTGATAGTTGCTATCAATATATCGTATCGTATCTAACGATTCTAACGGCTTCCTCTACCGCGTCTATAGATATCAAAGGCTGGATGACTTGCCGACTGTCGGTAGCGGAAGATGCTTGTTACATTGATACGTGTTTCCTGCACTGGAATACCATGAAGGAAGTACAACCAAGATAAGTGTTAGTGTCAAGTTCAATACAATAACACTTAATGGGTTTTGTATGTGTTTAGCGCGATCTCTTGATGGAAAAATGGTTTAGCGATAGGCTAATGGCAGACGAAGCAAAAGCGGTTAGGGAAAATGAATGTTGTGTTTACTTAATGAAGTACTATTACGTTATCTCGTAAAATTTTTAATGTTTAGTTCTACCAAGGTACTGTTATATAGAATAAAAAAAACTGTTGTGGCCAGCACAATATCTCTCGCCATTTCCATATTAGACTATATAAGTATTGTACACATTTAACATTTTCATTTTTTATATATTTTTTAATCCATTCTATGAACAAGTTTCATCTTATTATTCTAGTCTTCCAATGCATTGATGAGATTGGCGGTATTTCTGAAGGATATATTAATTAATTTATAGTAAAATAAGAAATATTAAGTGTATTTCCCAGAAAAAGTCTTCAGTAATGTCTCTAGTGTTTTGACACTGACATTTATTTCTCAATTACAAACATTTTAATTTTTCCACTTGTTTTGAAGTGCGAGATTTATTACAGTATATTATTTTACATATTTATATTTCTCTAAGTCTATAGAAGATATAATAAAAATTTTAAACGTATCGGATAAAGATTTTTATATTCTTTAATATTTGTAATAACAAATTTCCAAAAAATAATATTTAGTAACTAATGCTTCCGGTTGTCCAATTATTACCGAAATCTAATCAGCTCTTCCCAGTAATATCAGATTGAGGAAAAATATTAAATACAGCTTGTTAAAAAAAACCAATTCGGATTAGGCTATGAACAGAGAAATGTATGTCTGGTCGTGATTCAATTTCATTTAATAAATATAGTAATATAAAATAATTTGAAATATGCGACTTTTCATTCATAAATTTGCTAATAAACTTTCGCGCTTTTAAACATGGACTAAATTTGTGACGACACAAATTCATACTCACACAAAGACAATTCTCTATCACACACACAAGCTTTACAAAATGAAACAGTAACCTAAACTAAAAGTGTGACAGCTGACAGCAAAATATACAAGAGAGAAGATTATTATTACTTTCTATTTCTTTAAAAGTACTAGTGCAGTATAAGGTATCCAAATAAACCATTTATTTAAATAAATACCAAACCAAATAATCATAATTCTAAATTAAACCGGTAGAGCTCGACTGTTGTATCCGTGAATGTGTCGTCAGCCGTTGAAATATTTGAAATTAAACGCAACTTTTAAAAAATCATATCTCTGATTCTAAAGACTTGTAAGATGTAAAACATACACATACATGTTTAATTTGACCTATTTTTTCAAGAAAAAAATAAATCAGAAAATGTGAAATGACCCCATTCAAAAGTCAAGTTGTCAAAATTGATCATAAAATGTAATTTTAAGGAGAAAAGATAATAAAGAAGGAAACAGATATTTTATTTAAAGAAAAGGTTGAAAATGTTTTTACGATTCTATAAGAAATGCTTTAATATCATTGGATAACATATTTGATAAATATCATGCAAATCTTGTGTTAAATTGACATTTAATTAAATTTAAGACATAGGTACGTTTTTTTGTTCATAGCCCCGAATGGGGTATTTTTTTAACATTGTACATAATATTGTAATTTTTTGTGTAATTTAAATTTCTTTCATAAATTGTTATTTTGGTTAATTATATTTAACGTAACTCTGACAGTTCATCCTAGATAAAAATGCAAAAAATCATTTTTGTATAAAAAATTAAGAGCTTCAACTTCTTTCTAATACACATTTTGCCCGGAAAAGAAATATTGTCAAAAAACTGATTTTTGTCGCCATTTTCTCAATATGGCGGAAAGAACGGCAGCGTTCAGAGGTCACAAATTTAATATATTTCTTTTGTTTATTACAAACAAATGAACGCTATATAACTATTGATTGGCTAGTTTGCATGCTAGTGTTTTGTTTACATGTCGTTTTCTTTTATGTGGAACTGTGACTTTTATCAGCAAGGACATTGCCCTTAAATAATCACGATTTGTTTAGAGGGTAACGAGAAATAAATAATAGAGTTCCACGATTCACATAAAAAAATTAGAAACACATATTCCTTTGTTGGTTTGTTCAATCGCTGAAATTTATATCTTCGGTGGAAACATCTTGGGACGAAACAGGATGACAATATCTTCCAGGTGGCTAGGCATCATCTCGCACGCGTTTGACAGTCTGACAGTCGATTGTTTCGTTGTTCAGTTGTCCGGACTCGATCATAATTTCTTTTGTTTTTATGCGAGCCGCAAATGAGTGATGGTTGTTTTCTTCTTCTCTTTTGTTTTGTTATTTATTTTTATGTTTAATAATGAAGTAAGTTTTGCCAAGATAAAAACATGAAGTATTTATTATTGACGGGCATAAAATCAGTACTTGTAATTATAAAAAGAGTTTGTTTAAATGAAGACGTAGATTTATAGGCGAATAAAATTGGACATGTATATTTCACAAAAAAAAAACTTTATAGTTTATTAACATCTCTACGAGTTGCAGAACTTTTTAGCTTCAAATAAAAATAATAATTTACTTTACTACGATGATTAGTAGATTTAATTATCAAAAAAGATCATTGCATCTTATTGTGGCTTATAATTATTTAAATATTCAGAATTAATAACTGAATCTAATAAGTACAAAATTATTGTTTACATAAGTAACGTTTACGAGAGAGAGACACTGTAAAAGTTATAATGGCATCTAGGTTATAATTTTTAGTTATTTACAAAGTGAATTTGACAACTGATTTCCTTGGTGGAGTCTAGACTGTGCGATTTATTGCAACAGATTATTATATGTATTATGTTTGCTTTATCTCGAAATCTATAGAAGATATAATAAAAATTTTAAGTGTATTAGTAGAAAATTCTATGTTCTTCAATTTGTACTACATATTTAAAATATTTTTTTTTAAGAAACTACTATTTCCGATTGTCCAATTGTTATAAAAACTTTTTCAGCTTTTCCCATTAATGTATACGTAGTTAAACAGGTCTTCAGCATTATAATTTTTGAGGAATCGTCCTTCGAACACACAAACATATCCACACACACACACACATACAGAGAGAGAGAGAGAGAGAGAGAGAGAGAGAGACATTATCGTAAAAATGTTATAATCGGATTCTAGGGCCCTTAAAACGTGCTTTTTCACTAAAATCTGGATATGCGATTTTTAGAATGAATCAAATACCTCTCAGAAGTAAAAACCAAAGGTTTAAATGTCTTCTTAACTATACCGTGAGTATTTTTTAACGTGAAACATTGGGTTTGTCATATCTATGGTTACGACTTGATATTTTATTTGATTGACAGCAATGTATTTGCCCGTTCCATTTAAAATGAAACATATAGGGAACGAATCTGACAGAAGTATTATATTTAAATATTGTAAGATATTTAGCGGAGTCAGAAAACCACTCGAGAGCACTAAACATATTTCGGGCACAAGGTACACACAGTTTTTTTCTACATCTAAATTTAATTTTTAGAAAACAGGTATAATTATTTAAACAAAGTTAACCTCTAATGACATCTTGTCAATATGACAGATAACCGTTGAATTTTCATATAAGTTATAACTTGACATTTGATTGACAGCAATGTATTTGTCTCTCATTTAAAATGACACATGGGGAATGAATTTGACAGAAGTATTATATTTAAATATTGTAAGAAATTTAGCCGAGTCAGAAAACCACTCGGGCACAAGGTACACACTACATTTTTTCTACAACTAATTTTAATTTAGAATGCAAGTATAATTATTCAAACAAAATTAACTTCCATTGACGTCTTATCAAATGTCAAATTCGTTCCCTATGTTTCATTTTAAACGGAACGGGCAAATACATTGCTGTCAATCAAATGTCAAGTAACCATATGGATATGATAAATCCAATGTTTCACGTTAAAAAATACTCACGGTATAATAATAATAATAATAATAATAATAATAATATTATTATTATTTTTATTACATTTGGAAATTTTACCATAGTATTTCCTATGTTCCATAATAAAGTAGACATTCACTATGTTCAATGGAATTAAATTCTGAAGATTTGTTGTCTAGTCTATTTTGTCTAAAAACTAAAAACTTTCCATGGCCACGTATGATACGTGATCCTGTTTCTGTTTCACGGTTAAATCAGCGAAGTGCATCATCACCGGACGTCCAGTATTTTAAATTAAAATTTAATAAACTGACGTCAACTCCAAGCAGCGGAGTTCTTTCACCTCAAAGCAAAAAACAAAAAAAAACTCAACTGCTTCAGCACAGCACACTATGTAGGTACAATCAAACGAATTTCACCTTCACTATAGCATCAACTTGGCTTCGTTTTTTCAAGAAGAATATATTGTTTATTTTTCTTAGCATTTCACATGTGACGGTTGTTCTTGTCTTGGAGTTTTTATTTAAGAAAACTAGTAATAATATGGTGATGAGTTTCAAAAATTATTTGTTATTACAAGCAGACTATTAAGTTTTAATGTCGTCACACCTAGTTATACTAATTAACATATTAGTCAACAATAAATGTTTCCTTCCTTTCCCAGAAAGTTAAAGTACAAATAATCGCGATGGAATAGAGAAAATAATGCCGCAATTCTGAACAAATCTATAAGTCTTACAGATTTGTAAATCTGTAAAAAATGAACAAAATCGCAACGAAAGCTGCAACTCTTATGTATAACTTTATATTTATCAACAAAATAGATGCGTTATTGTCAGTTTTTTACAGATTTACAGATCTGTAAGACTTACAGATTTCGTCAGAATTGCGGCATAAGTCTCTTGTCCCTTGTAAAATGGTAGCCAACAAATTGATATTCGACAAATTGAAAATAAAACATATGGTTAATATTTTTACCGTTCGCTAAGAGAGGTATTGGAATCATGCTAAAAATTGCATATTCAGATTTTAGTGGATAAGCACGTTCTAAAGTCCCTAGAATCCGATTATAACATTTTACGATGATGTCCGATGTGTGTGTGTGTGTGTGTGTGTGTGTGTGTGTGTGTGTGTGTGTGTGTGTGTGTGTGTGTGTGTGTGTTGGATGTTGGAGCCACGGTTTCTCAAATACTATAAGACTTAAAAAATATTTAACTGCAGTTTCCTCAATATGACATTCCTAGGAAGAGCTGATACGATTTTGGTAACAATTGGACAACCAGAACCGGAAGTAATAGTTTCTTTAATAAAATCTTCTAAATACAATTTTTTGGAAATTTTTGTTATTACAAATATTGAAGAACATAAAATTCTCCAGCTAATACACTTAAAAAATTTATTATATCTTGTATAGATTTAGAGATAAAGACACCGTAATATATAGAATAATTTAATGTTATACATCGCAGAGGCTAAGGCACTAAAGAAACCAGTTGACAAATTCAAATGTTTATAACATAGTTTATAAATGACAGAAGTCAGTGTCAAAATTCAACAGTTTTAGTGACATTCTGAAAGCTTTTTTCTGGGAAGTATATTTATTTAATCTTTCTTATTGTTTTATTAATTAAATATTTAATTGTAGGTAAAATGCATATATCCATCAGAAATACCGCTAATCTTGTTAATGAATTGAAAGAATCTTTGACTTTCAGGAACTTCCTCAAACAATATTTAAATTCACTGGATTTTTCTCTGCTAGTAGAATAGTAGAAATAATCTAATGTCATTCATTACATGTGCAGTAAAGCAAAATAACATTTATTTGCATGTAAAGCACAGAAAATACATTATTTGTTGTCATATATTATGTACATATATACCCAAATCATTCAAGCAGCCAGTGCACGTCATCACTTAGTGTAAAAACTTTAATGCATTAAAATCACTAATAGTGAAAAATGAAATAAAATTTCAATCATTTTTAACCATCAAAAAGTGTATAGCCTTATATAATAATTATTAAGATTAATAGTAGAGTTCATTAATTATAGTATATGACATTAATAATATATAAATAATGAACATCAACGTCATATTATTCGTTTAATTGTTGCTATAGTTGGCAACATTGATAATTTGTATGTTCATACTGTCAAAGTTATTATTTGAAAAATATTTGTATCGTGTTTGAAACATGTTTGTACGTTGTAAAGGTCTACTTATAATAAAGTAATGTTAAACGCAACGCAACGACGCAACGTGATTGTTAACGCAGACACAAAATCTGTAAATCTGCCAAAGATAGCACTTCTAATCAATCAGAAGAATTCGATATATTTCTTTGAAATTCGGCTCACTTTTATTTATTGCCTTTATACGGTATACATAAGTATAAATAAGGTTAGTATTATAAAATAATTTAAATAGAAATGGATAGTGACGAAAATATAGTATTTATTTTGTAGATGTGACAGTTCATGAACATGTCGATAATATAGATTGCAATCTGTATAACTCTTTTCATAAAGATTCTAAAACCTCTGCAAACGTAGCAGTACATGACGTCACAAATCTAGTTACTAAAATTTTTATTAATGACGTGCATTGGCTGCTTGAATGATTTGGGTATATCAATAAGTAAATAACTAAACTTATTTTCAAATTATGAAAAATTTAAAATTTGGTAAACAAATAACATAAAAGTTATTATAAAATTAATGTTACGATTATTTGACGGTCGAACGACGTGAATGTGAAAAGTGCATTCAGCAGAGTACTCCTTGTTCGGTGACTGCGATCAGGTGTTCAGTGACAACAAAAGTCTACTGAATGCACCCAATTCAGAGAACTCATATCTAATAAATTTCTAATCTAGAAATTTATGCTCTGTCCAAAGCAAGTATCCAATTGTCATTCCATTTTAATTTTGTAGGCGATAAGAACCTAATGTTTCTGATCCGTCGTTTTATAACGTGATCGGTACTTTCCACATTATAAAACTACTATTGAAATAATCACATCACACGTGGGAACCAAATTAAGTATTACCTTTTAATCAAATATAATAATAAAATACCTTTCAATATTGTGATTGACATAAAAATTTGAAATAATTTTGACATATTTATAAATATTATATATTTTTTATATTGTTGTAGTACAACTGACGATGATTGCATTGCAATCGAAATGTACATATTGAAAATAAAAAATAATTTGTGAAGAAAGGTATTTTATTATTATATTTGATTAAAATTATATATCTTCACGTATACTCAAATAATTATAAGTATTACCTGTTAATTTTCATTAATTTTCGTCAAGAGTACCAGTCATAAGGGACAAAACACTATAATTCTCTTTCATTATAAAATCAAAGACTATTGCTGGCTCATTTATCGCTGCTGAGGGCACAAGCTTGCGGCACTGCTACAGCGATGCCGATCCTCTGCGCGATGACGCCGACAGATGACGAGGATACCGCTAAGACGACCCGCGACACCAACACGACGAGAACAATGCTTCATACATTATCATATTCATCTCACGTCACAACACCATATGCTAGCTCTCCACAGACATCAGATCAAATGGTGACTCAAATATGGTAAATAGAAAGAGGATGTAAAAGGAAAGATGATGTGGAAGAAGGAAGGAAATTATGAAATTTAAAAAATCATACTTGGCACGTTTAACAAGATTTCAGTCTCTGAATCAACCTCTCGGTCATTTATTTGTTTTTTCGTAATACCATACTGTTACTATGATATAACAGCACTAAAAACAAAAGTGAAAAGATAAAAATAGGGATGCATTCGGGCTGGGCCAGGCTTTTTGGTTTAAAACGACTCGGCCCGAAAATAAAAATTACCAGCCCGACTCGAAGATCGACTAGACAAAAAATTAGACGGCCCGGTTCGAAAATTGACTCGAAATCGGGCAGAGCTTCGGGCCAAAGCTCGAAATTCCTAAATTTGATATTTATATGATTATTTTTAACTTATTTTGTGTCAAACAATAGCATTATTATGGTTTAATGAATAACCTTGAATTATTGAAGTAAAATAACTATTTTTATTTATTAAAATGTGAAGTATGTTTTTATTAAATCATTTTGATTATTTTCAACTCCATCAACTTTTATTAAAATATTAAAAAAATTGTACATTTGATTTAACTATAAAATTTTCCGGACAGGCCCGAAAATCTCGATTTTTTCGGGCCGGGCCAAAATCAAAAGTTCGACTCGCCTCAACTTTTGCAAATTATTGGCACGATTCGGCCCGATAAAAAATATCTTTGGCCCGGCTCGATGATCGACTAGAAATCGAGGCGGGTTTCGGGTCGGGCCGGGCCAAAACTCGAGATCAAGTGCATCCCTAGATAAAAAAAAAAACGGCCGACTTTTTATAACAGTCGCCTACAATGGGGTCCTATACCATTTTTCTTTTTTTTTTCTGTAAGAACAGGATAAAATAAGAATTTTAGTGCAAACGCGACTTAAAAATTTTACGTAATAAGCGAGATATGAATTTTTAAAGTTTAAGAATTTGGTGCGTGACGTAGCAGGTACTGACACGTGATAGACAAACAATGGGACAAACTGTTAGTTATAGAGGGAACAATTTTTTTCATGTTTGCATAGCTGAAATGTTTTTATATAAAAACTTATACGTTATATTTACGAAGAAATTATTATTAAATATAAATAACATAAATAATAAGCATTTTTTTCATAATAAATTATAGAACATTGAAACAGTTTGACAATATTATTACACAAAGTGACGACGGATGGCGCTAGTGTTTCCCTGTTTTGAAGTTTCAATATTAATTTAATTTTTATTACAAATTGATTTAATTATAAATATATTATTATTGTTAATATTACTAGATGTTATAATTAAACAAATTCATCAAACACAAAATTGTTAAATGTTTTGTTAGGTTATAGAACAACATGACATTTCATATTCTCTTAAAGGTGACCGCTGCAGTCGCGCGAATTTTCTTTTTAAAATCAGGCGACCAATCTAATTCTTAGTACCTAACGCGTCATACCCAATTAGTAATCAGCTTCAATCGCTTGTAGTTTGTGACCTAGTCAATATTCAAAGAATTTTTTTTCACTAATACTCATTAATTTATGTATATTTTCGTCTTCTTATTTAAGATAGTTAAAATATGACTATGGTATAGGACCCCATTAAGGATCAAGTGTTCCTAGAAAAATAACATCTAGATGGACCGTTGTCAAGGAGAATTTATAAATCAATAAGAAAGTTGGTTAGTATGACAGAAAGAGAAGAATTTTATTATTTTATTATTCCTAAATGTTTACATTTTATGTCATTACGAAAAATCCTGAACGCCATATCGGCCAAATGACGTTAATAACCATAACGGGTCAAGTATGATATTTTAAATTTTATTAAAACAGTTTCACCAAGTAATGCAATTATACTTTGTACATTTTGAAACCCAAAGCATCGCAATAAACAACTCAAACACCCGTATACTACAAAAATACAAAGGAACAGTTTAGTGCGGTGTACCGCAAATTGCCTTAGGTTTGTCACAATACTTGCAATTTCCAGGTATTGAAGGAAAAATTTAAATATCTTATGAGACAATACACTTATGTAATCCATAATCCTACCCAAAGACGCTAAGATACTTATTACAAAAATAAGAAATTATTATTAGTGTATTATTAATATGGTTCGAATTTAAGTAAATTCGTCTGGATTAACGTAGTCAGTTTTGAATGTCATTATAATGAAGACATATTTTAATTTCGATATATGTACATATTAAATAACTGGTAAAGTTTCCAAACTAAATTAGCAACTAACCCGGATTAAATTTTCCCCTACTATTTCATACGTATACGCCATATCAAATACATTATAAGAAAAGCTTAGTTTTGATACAATTTCTCTACTATTAAAGTTCACATTATTTTTTAATAAAACCATGTGGCAACCGTAGGTTTCAAATGATGCTGACCTAGCTTGTGCAAGTGATAATGGTAATAAACTTGACGTATCTGTGAGAAAATTCAATGTTTGAAACTGAACCAAAAGAAGATACGACTGAAGTAGGACATCACAATAAAGTCGTTGAAATTAATTTGAATAAAATTTATTTACACGAACATGTGCAGCAGCTTGTGTTAAATATTTGTAATAAGCGCGCAGTTTCATAATACTTATAATAATAATTCACAATCTCATTTATGAGTGGTGAAAATTTGGGTTTCTTTGTCAACTTAAGTGAAAGGGGTTCCAAATATTTATGGCGATCTTTTGAGTTTCAATGAGGCAGAGAATACGCATATATTTTATTTTAAATTTTAAAGCTTGCATAAAACTTTTATGCTATTTGAAAATTGGAAATAATTTTCAAGTTTGACTTTAATCAAAAGTAGATGGGTCACTTTAGCAAATATTTTAAGAGATCTAATTTTTAAACAATGTCCGCTTTTGAAAAATCAAATTTTAAAGTTGATTGCTGGATATATACCCGATCCTTCAAGTAGTTCTAAAAAATAAAACTATGTAGAATTCGTATTATTAATAATAGTAACAGTATTAATTATAGAACGGATACTGAACATATTAATAAAATTCATCAAAATATTTTAGATTGCAATAAAAATTAACTTGTTTTTTGTTTAAATTTTGCGCCAATATACACACCATCAGAATTTTTCTGTTCTTAAACCAATACAGATTGGTAACATTGAGTATTTTTTATTTATTAGCTTTTTGCAGACTGTCTCGCAGTAGTATTTACACTGCAGCAGAATAATGTAAAACTTTTAAATAACATTGTCACATACATGTGTAACAACACTTGTAAATTTACGTGTAACAAAAGCTCCTGATGGTAAGCAATTTACAATTTTATTGTGTATATTTTTGGAATATGTTTGTACTATATATCGCATCGTTTGTTTTTCTTTTGTTCATTCAGCACTGAAGATAGTTTAATAAAAACCGAAACGTTTGCAAACGGTATTCTAAAACCTAGAATTGTGCTTATTCGTAGAACGTTTCAAGAAAAAATATTTTGGTCATAGAATTACCGAATTGTGTCTAATAATTTTTAAAATCTTTTACAAAATTACATGAAAATAGAAGTATCATTTCATGCAGATATAAATAGATAGGGTGCAGCACGAGAAATGAATTCACATATGATTCATAGGATAGGACTGTTTACTTCCTAATTTAAGCGCATTCATTTGTATTAATTATCACTGGAATATATTATTTGCATGTCTTTATATGTTAATATGATCAAGCTCTCTCAATTACATGTCATTTAGTTTACTTTATGTGCAAATTACTCGGAAGTAGTAATAGTAAGTCATTCTATTCAGCTATGCCAATTTTATAAGAATGGTATTTCAGGAGACAATGTGCAGTAAAAATACTTCTTTATAGTGTTAGCTATGGTACTGAAATAAAATCTCAAACAAATTTTATGACATTTTACCTGTCACAAATTATAAAATATAGTTTTCATCAAAATAATTCTACTTAATGATTTGTATCTTCTATTCCTATGAATGATTCTCCATTTTTAATAATGATAACCCATACAGAGCTTTTTTGACAGGTAAAATAAGTCACAATCTGACAGCT